>QJPP01000048.1:1505000-1900380 GCA_003996215.1 Jaltomata sinuosa
AGCCAATGAAACTTAATTTGGCGTTTTTCTTCAATGAATTAGTGGACTGCTGCATAATGCCTTGGTTGTGTAAGGATGTTCATAACAGGCTCGGTCAAAGAAGTAATGTTCAACTGGACCGTATGAAGAGAGAGAAATAGGAGAGCTTTTAAGGAAATAGAGAATGATTTTGTAAACAATTGAGGAATAGCCTCTTATCCCTTATCTCTTTTAGGTGCACCTGTGAGATCCCTAGAAGCATTGAAGATAGGGTGTTGTAATATTGACTTGACCAACACCCATAGTTGCCTTGGATTTTAGGTAAACTTCATGCCTAAATTTTAATTCGATCATGCTTCTTAATTCTAAATGAGATAAGGGTGTTTTGTGCCCTTTTTTAAAGTAAAAAATCTGATTACTTTACTTGATCAAAAGGGAATAATCTGATTACTTGATATAAAGAGGATGTTCATAAGACAGATCTATGAAGTTCTGTTCTCATTTTGGTTGAAGTGGAGGAGTCCCTCTCTCTGTCAAATTGCATGCTTCGCTATATCTTTCTTTTGGCCTGAAGGAATTTGAAAGAATTTCTTCAACTTGTATTGCCTGAATTTTTTAAGGAGAGATCGGGTCTTGTCATCCAGTTTGATATTGTTTGGCTTCATTTCTATGTTATCTCATGAAAAGAGATTTTCTACTACAAATCAATCAACTACCCCTCAATCCGTGAACTAGTAGGGACAATACTAACTGCGTCCATTTTAGTATTACTACTTCTCTTGGATTATTTATTTTCCCTTTGGATGAGCTATAGCCCCTCGTTGTTTTGATCTCTATAACAATTGGTGAATTATTAAAACTGCTTCCTCCTTTCCTTTTTCTCTTATTGTAATCCCTGGATATCTGAGAACAGTTGACTTGTTTTTACTATCTCTTTCTTGTGCATCTGGTTCAGTTTACTGAAAACTAAAAGAATTGTAGGCACAACTCAAACCATTGATGGATCAACTTGCCAGAGTAAAAGATTTACCTGCTCCCGAGTTTGGAAGCCTTCAAGCATGGGAATTGCGAGCCAACGCTGTGGCCCGAGGTGCAAATGGAGATAATGCGAATGACTCAAAGTCAGGACAAGGGCTTGGATTTGGTGGAACACCTATGCCGTTTGTAGGGGAGACAAAGGTTCTTTTGCCCAACTGGAAAAGGAAAAAAGAAATACTGTTGTTACAGGCTTTTACTTGGAAGTTCATGATTATGTGTTTCTAGTTGCTTCTGATGCTTCTTGTAAATGCAATGTGGTGATTTTGGTGTATATTCATGCTCATGCATCATAGTTACGACTCCTGCACGTACATGAATTTTTCCAAAACACACTCTAAATCTGAATTGGATTTTAATGCACTAGTCCATACAATGAGGTTGCAGAACTTAGCTTTTGCTCCGTGTTAAGGTAGTCTTCTGATCAAATCTTGAGAACAGCCGTTTTAACCCCCCCTCCTTTTAGTGTAACACAGGAAGTTTTCTCCCTTTTGTGCCTATGAACGTCTTGGTTATTTGTTTATACTATATACAAACTTCTGTTTCCTTTCTCACTAATAACTTGAGTCTATGTTTATCCTTTAGCAACTGTTTTGTCTCAATGATACAATATGTGGCAATTGCTCTGGACGCTTTCAATAAAATATCGTTGTCTTTCCTTGTGAATTTGATGGAGAAAACAGTGCCCAAGTTATGTAGGATGTTGGTTGAGTGAAATACACCCTGGAACTATGGTGTCTATGAATTTAAACCACTTTTTGCTGTTGATTGCAGGTTGAAGTTGCTTTCTCTGGTCTTGAAGAAAAAGGAGATATCAAATCTGAGGTTTCAGCTACACCAATGAAAGTTTTGCCTCCATGGATGATAAAGGAGGGAATGAATCTTACAAAGGAGCAGCGTGGAGAGGTCAAGCAAGAGTCCAATATGGAGGGTACTTCTGCTACTGCAGGATCATCTGATGATAAGAAGTCCATAGAAATTGAGGATGTGAAAAATATACAGGTTAATCTCATTGCCTTTTGTATGGTTCCTTACCTCTTCCTTCCCTTCTTCTCTTTTTCTGCCCCGTCCTTTCTTGCTTGAATTCTCTGTATGCTATATATTGATGCTTTAATGCCTTCTTCTTTTTCTTGGTTTTGGTAGGATGAATATGTTAAGGCATATTATGAGGCTCTATTCAAGCGGCAAAGAGAGCAAGAAGAAGCTGCCAAATTGTTACCGGAAACGTCAACTACAGATGGAGTGTATAACACCTCTACTGAGCGCCAAGTTGGCTTGAAAGCCAAACGCGAAGAGGAGGACGAAGAAGAGGATGTTGAATGGGAGGAGGCCCCACCTGCAGGTAATTTATATTGTTCATATACTTCAGTCTTTTAAGTAGTTGAGGATAGGAGGACTGTTCAAAGAAGTTGATAATGGAGGCGCTAGTAATTGAAGTTATTAGCTTGCTACATCATGAGGTTCAGCTCCTTACCTTATACGCTGACGGGAGTTGCTGGTGAACTGTGTGCTGCTTAGCAATGCGCCATTCATGGTGCTACCACAAAAAAAGACTTTGTTGTGCAAATCCTTTCTTCGAGTCCTTATAAAATGGAGAGAGACCATAAATGGAACAAATGGATCAAAATGATATACTTTGTGCATCAGAATCCTGTAGGGTTTGGCTGCTGTGTTGGCGTTCCTTTTAGTTTTGGTTTTCCACGAATTCCAAAGTTTCCTCCACTATGTTTACTTCAACAGCGAGGACGCCACCTCTTCTCCTAATTGTTAAATATTTTTCTGAAAAATTATCGCTCAAAACATTAAGGGGTCATTTGGTAGAGTGCATTAGAAAAAATAATGTATGCATTAACTTTGTGTATTACTAGTACCTTGTTTGGTACACTTTTTTCAATCTATAATGCTTGCATTAGTTATACATTCTATTTGGTATTAAGGTATCTATAACTAATACAAGGAAATCTATGGTATTAGTAAATCATGGTGTTTTAATGCATGCATTAGCATGGTTAAAGGCAAAAGTGCCCCTCAAAATCTTTTTCCACATCCTTTCCACCCTATTTGAGGAGGGTATTTTTGTAAACAAATATTTTTCTTTTAGAAATTGTGCAATGCATGTCATTTTTAATACACCAAACAAACAACATAAAAAAGATTCAGCATAACTAATACCAACATTTCTTTATCAAAAAATAACTAATACCAACCTTACTAATACACCATATTCTACACTATTCTTGTACACCCTACCAAACGACCCCTAAAAAAATAGCCCTCAGGACTTTGGTTCAATGGTAAGGATGCAACCCAAGATGTGTGGATTGGGGGTATGTCACGAGTTCAAACTTTGCCACTAACACAAAGTGTGGTTAAGAGGGAGCAGCAGGGGTTGGACTATCCCCCAGTTCCGAACCTATGGGCCCACTGGGGTTGGCCCAGCTAACACAAGGGAGATTTTTTGGTTATTAAAAGATCTTTAAAAATAAAAGGAACATTAAGAAGATTGAATGCAACTTATCAAAGTATGCTAACAACTCTTTAACATCTTTCACGAATAATCTGAAAGAGCTTAGGCACATATGCACAACACCTATAGTTCTGAATAACATACTCATTTATACACTCATATATAGAGATGCCAAGAAAGTGACCACATACGCAATTTTCTGTCCTGTTCGAATAAAACCAACTAGTCTATGAAAGCTGAGAACTGAAATATATGGCCGAAAATTTCAAAGGGTGAATGACATAAATAAGCCATGTGGGAATCCATAGAAGAGAGGAGAGATATGGATAATTCTGTTTGAGAATCCTCAAGGTTCCAGAGTTACTCGAGCCTGGACTTTCTAGAATGTAATGGTGCTTGGAAGTCTAGTTACTCAACAACAAAAGTCAATTGTAGATGCCATGCAAGATCTGCGAAGTTTATAGAAGCTAGGCCTGTAAACTGAGCAACTACTCTTCTTTATCTGTTCCAGTAATTAATGTAAAAAGATAAGCTTTAGGCCAAGGAAGATAGGTTTCTTCCTTTACCAACTATGAGCAAAAGAGAGACATGCGTGTTCGTTTCTTGTTATGTCCTTGTGTGGATATGTTGATCACTTCCCTCAACAACCAGAATTCATAGCATACTGTGGGTGTGTTCGGTATGGAGTAAAAGGTTTTTCATGGAAAATATTTCCAAGAGAACATCTTTTAGGAAAACAAGTGGTTTTCACTTATTTTCTTGTGTTCGGTATGCAAGTAAAAAATATTATCCTAAAATCATTTGTATATATCTAACACAGGGTGATGGATGTTGTGGGTGGGTGGGAGGTTGGGGTAGGGTGGGGATGGGTGGGGGTTGTGAGGTGGGTGGGTGATTGTGAGGGTGGGAGGAGACAATGCCACTTGTTTTCCCTACTTTCGTTAAGAAAGTCGGTTTACCTCTTTTGTTAGGTCTCAACTTCTCCGTTATAATCGCGTTTTGTACCCCTACTAAGAACTTGAGAGACGGAACCAAGTCATTTTCCTTATTTTCATAGATCTTGTTTTCCTGAAGAAATATTTTCCAAAATTTTTAACCAACCGAACATGAGAAAATATTCCATGCCGAACGCACCCTGTATGTATGATTTTCCTGAAATTTATAGCCAGTGCTCATGTTGCTGCCTGCACTGGCTATAATTTGATGATAGAGTAACTAAAAGCAGAAAATTGAAATTCCTTCTCTTTCTGTATGAAATTTTTAGTGGGTGTCATGCGTGAGGGAGTGGCAATGGGTGGTCTGGTGTTTTTTCAAGTGTTCTTTACATTATGACACGTGTCGCGTTATGGGTGACACGTGTCATGCACTAGTAGTCTTAGACTATTAAGCGTGGCAGTAGATACACTTTGGAGAAGGACATGGTGTAACGATTTTCCCACGAAGTTAAGATGCGTATGTGGAACTTTGTGACCAGTTAGAGAGGATTTTCTAACTTCTTATAGCTGGTATGACATGTTACTTTGTTCTCCCTGCTTGATTAGAGTTCTACATGTGATGATTTTCTCCCAATTCTTAGGCTCTGATTCTTCTTTCCTTTCTCTCTGGAGTCCTGCCTCTTCATTTTCGCTTTCAATTTATAGGTCGTGTTTTATTTGTTTAGTTTTGAAGTTCAACTTTCATGTTCACATTGGGTATGTTTCAGGTAATAATACAACTGGAACTCTCAAGGTAGACTTGAATGTTCAAGTAGATGCTTCAGAAGATGACAACGATGAAGAAGACGACATAGACTGGGAAGAAGGTTGATGGTCAAAGTCATTTTTTGAGCCGCAAAAATAATAATGCAAGACTGCCTGAGTCTGCCTGCATGTTGTAGCTTCCTGAAGAGAGAGGGCCATCGCCATCCGGACATTGGGGTCGTTTGATTAAAAGAAACTAAGTTATGTAGGAATTGTAATACAAGGATATAATGCATGTGTTATAACACATTGTTTTTATCGAGCGATTGTTTTTTGAACTAAAAATGGGATATACAGGGTAAAATTTTAATAGAATTTAAAGGGTGTTGATGATGGATTTGAGGAAAATATGATGTCTTTTGATGTTTAACCCATGTATTGTTATTCCATAGAATGATGGTGTAATTCTCACTTCAGGTACACAAAAATCTTCCCATAACACTGTCTATATCTACCTTGTTTCCACTTTCAACAGTATTTTGTAGTGGGATTGTTGTTTTAATTAGAAGCCAGAGAAATACAGTAAGAAAGCATTAAACACAAATCTCCCGTAACACTGTCTGTGAGCCTCTGTTATTAATAAGTAATCTCATAACAAAGAGGGTAAACGAGACATTAAAGAATCTTGAAAAAAAATAAAGAATTCTTTCAACTCTGATGTCTATCAAAGCTTCCTAAACTCATCTCACACAGCTATGCATGTGCTAGAATTATTCCAGCACAGATGATAAAAGGAAAGGATCCCAAGCTGCACTTTCACCAACACCCCAAAGCCCAGTTTCAAACTGCAGCAACTGTTGTTCAGTTGGGACTGAAGCTGTTTGTGTTAATCCATTCATATGGGGCATCGTCATTGGCCCATTTATAACATCTACTTCCCCAAATGTAGACAAATCAACCGTTGGTTCACTAACTGATACTGGCCATGTACAAGCAGTAGTACTAAATGAAACCTCGTCGTGACCACGACTCATCTGTGGTTCTCCCCATGGCAATCGTCCAAGCTCGTTAGCCCACGTTATTGCTGAATTTGTTCCACTATACCACTGGTTATTTTGACATTGTGATGATGAGATCATGGGCTGATAATCGCTCGTCATGAGGCTAATGTAATCAAGATTGTGAGTTCCCCTGATCAAGTTATCAGAATAATTCTTACCATGTGTACGATCTCTTTTAGGTAATTTATCAGTTTGTGAGGGTGTTTTCTTGATTTCAATTGAGGGTACTGATGGTTTAATTTTGGATGTTAATTGGCAAGTGGAATTAGAGGCATAATCTTGAATGAAAGATCTTGAATTCTTGCTGTTAAAGAGTTTAGCTTTAAGTGCACCAACAAGACCATTTTCAGGTTCCTCTGTTCTGCATGCTTCTTCAAAGTTAAAAGGCTCAGAATTTTCAAGAAAACTACTACCTTGGTGAGAATCAGACGCGGGTAGTTCAAAATTGGTGCGGGCATTAGCCCCTCTTAGCGTGCGTGCAGCTTGATCATAAGCCCTTGCAGCATCCTCAGCAGTGTCAAAAGTACCAAGCCATAGCCTCACCTTTTGCAAAGAATCTTTGATCTCTGCAACCCATCTTCCTGATGGCCTTTGTCGAACACCAACGAATCTTGGATGGCCCCTTGATGATGGTTTTCTTCGTGTTCTAATGCCGTCACTTGTCTGAGATGCTGGTGGTTTCATTCTTGAATTTGTTTGGTTGAAATTGGAATCAAAAGTTCATAGTAAAGGTGGCTGTCTCTAAGCTTGGTGTCTTGAACTGCTAAAGGTATAAAATGGGAAAGTATCTGTGAATTGTCACAAATGGACTAGAGGAAAAATACAAAAGAAAACTATATTCCTCTGTATATAAATGCATAATGAAACTTCATTGGTGCAGGCGGTGTTGATTGTATCGAATGTAAAACATAAAATATGAACAAATTATGTCAAGACATTGATGATTGTATATAGTTGTACTATGTGGTGATGCAGAAGCCTCCAAATGTAGACGTTGTTTTCAGAATGATGTGATCAATATAATTTGGATGAATACATTCTGTTGCCCCTTATATTATATACATTCAATGCAACAAATGGCAAGTCACTAGGAAACACCAATTTTTTAAAAAGATTTCTGGTGCACTCAAAGACCAGATCAATTCTAACTTAAAAGAGAGCAATAATGGCGAGATAAAATATCAGTAGAGTAGGTGAATTAAGTTAAGGTTCTGCGATAATGTGTTGAATCTAACGGAGCAATAAGCAACATGACATGTAGTGGTTGCATTAGGCTTTTCACTAAAGGAGTCAAAATATAAAAAGTAAACACACAAAGCCAAGAAACTAAAGAAAGTTAGTATAATAACCTATCTACACAGCGTAATTGACACCCTTGGACAAGAGTGGCTCCGCAACTGCTGTCATGAATGACCTGTTCATAGGAAGTTGTTACTAATATAATTGGATATCTTTCTTCCATCAGTTTCTTGACTCATCAATATTCAGAAGGTTTTGGGAAGTGAAAGATAAATTTAAGTATCGATCGTGGATTGGACCAGAAGACACTCTCATACTAGGCTAATAGCTTAATATCTTTGTAGTAGGAGTGTCATCTCACACCGCTTTTATTTAAGTGCTATATACATATGTAAAGTTTATTGCATAATGCGACGTAAACATGCGTTACAAGAAATTCCGATAATAGACTGACAACTAAATTGTGACAATAGACTGGCAACGTTTACTCAAAAATCTTGCTTACGCGACTGAGTTAATACTGATCGAGAAAGATGATTGATTGTCCAAATTTCACCTAGCTACTAGTTTCATATGACTAGTTGTTGTATAAGTTACAAGAAATTGAACCACATAAATCCAAGTTTATGGAGAATTGATGTTTTTTTTTTGAGAAACATTGTAAAGGGGTCGATGAAATTAAGGTGAAGAGGACAAGAGTTGTTGCAGTATAGTTAAGGCATTCAATAATTCAAAGTCCGATTGCCACTTCCGAAAGAAAAGGCAGGCTTAGCCGCTGAGGTTTCTTGTCTTCACCTGCTCCTAAAGACTGTTTTTGCAGATAAAAATTACAGATCATATACGGACACTACAGAATACAAGGTTTGTCCCCTTACTTTTATTTGATATTCTTATGCTATTACGAAGGTCTTTCGAAAACAATCTTTCTAACCTTCACGAGGTAGGGGTAAAGTCTGCGTATGCTCCATCCTTCCAGACCCCCACTTTGTGGGATTTTACTGGATATGTTGTTGATTCTTACGCTGTATTAATGTACAACAACATGATAACATACTCAATGTAGTCTCATGAGTCGAGTTTGCGGAAGGTAAGATATATATACATCATACTTATTCTTATTTTTGTGAGGTACAGTGACTGTACTGTCTGATACACTCTCAACTCAAAAGAGAAGTTTTTGAAGTAGGGTTGCAAGAAAAAGAAATATGATAACAAAATAGCAAGCCAAAAAACAAATGAAGCAACAAATAATAATACATATTGAAGAATAAGAAACTGCGCTATTAATGTATAGAAGTAAAGTTCTATGTTGAAATAACATTGGCTTACATTAGCTAAGGCCTAGGTTACACCTCCTATCAAGTCATATATATGGGGTAACCTAAAAATAGACTGATAACATGTTATAACAAGATAAATTATATTACTCTCTTCGTTTCAATTTGTTTGGTCTATTTTGACTTGGCACGGAGTTTAAGAAAGTAAATAAGACTTTTTAAACTTGTGGTCTTAAATTAAAGATATGGCAAATGAATTAAAATATTCTTTAATCTTCTGGTCTTGAATATGCCATGTAGAAAGTTGGAATTAAAGAGTTTCTAAAAAAAGAAAAAGACATTTTTTTTAAATGGACTAAAAAAGAAAGTAGGCCAAACAAATTGAAACGAAGGGAGTATTAATGTAAAAATTCTTTTACACTATCTATTATTATAACTGATAACACGTAAATACCATAAAGGTGTTCAAGAGCGAATTTCGATAAGTTTCAATAACTAATACATATATAGAGCTTAAGAAAGTAAAGATGGTCTTTTTTGAAATTTTGATCTTAACCATATCATAACTTTTTGTGATTGTAAAATAATTAAAATTTATGATTTTAAACATGTCATTTAAAGTAAAATAGAAACTCAAATTATTTCTGAATATAGAAACACGTTAAAATTAAAGTCAATAAGTCCATATCGTACGTTGATTATCAATTGGGGTCGTGACATCATGCTGGCCTGAAAAGCATAAAATCCAATTTTCTATTCTTTCCTCTGTTTTATTTTCTCGTCTTATTTCCATAAGATTTAATTATGAAATCCATAAAACAAATAGTATTTTTTTTTAGGTATTTCAAGAATCCAAAGTTTTTTTTTTTTTTTTTTAAATTAAAAAAGAAGAAGAAGAAACTCGACTATAGCACGCGCATCAAAGTCCAAAATTGAATTTAACTTCCTTTCATTATACTACTTGTAAGTTGAAATACCTAAACCTTTGACTATTATAATTTTGGGGAGATAAATGGGGATCTTGCACTAAGAAATTGCATTTAATATATACTATCTATATTACTAAATAATCAAAAAAGTGATCAGCTTCCCTTTCTTTTAACTCTTTTTTTCAATTAAAAAATATGAGGACTTGACACTATCTTTAACAATTATTAGACATAGAAATATGAGGTTCATTGACCTGGACATCCCTCTTTAATTTTGCAGTATCCTATGGACCTCACTTCTAATTGAATTTTTTTTATCAGAGAATGTCCTCTCTTTAATGGTAACGTTGATAACTTGATATTGTTAATTTTCAGTACTTTTTAGCATATCTTGACCAAAATATTCTCCTCTTAATTTGTAATGATTTTTGTTGACTGTGTAAATTGAAAGCGCAAATGAAAATTAAAAAGAAATTAATTCCATTAAATTAGCAATAAAAATATGAACTAATCTTGAGTTCCATTAGTAATTGATCAAGTTGTATAGTAACCAAGAATAAATCAATGATTTCTGCTTTGGCAATATAGTCTTAATTTTGTTTAGTTTTCTTCTTGTTAATGATCACTAAGAACAAAAGAAATTTGAGGTGATATATTGGTAGGAAAATACTAAATCATAAGTACCACTCTGCTAGTATTTTCTTTCTTCCATAAATAAATAAATAGAGTATCAATTACAATAAAGAGCAAATAATGAAAAGAGAGTCCAAAATTACTTCATTAAATATTAATTCATTTTTGTGATGATCAGCTTAAATAAATTTTGCACTATAACGTTGTGTTAGCTTCACTGGATATGTTATTATTGTTATTATTTGTAACGTTGTGTTAGCTTCACTGGATATGTTATGATTATTGTTTATAATATTGTGTTAGCTTCACTGGATATGTTATTGTTATTGCTTATAACGTTGTGTTAGCCTCAAGAGTCATGATGTGCAATGGGCTTCTTGGTGACTATTCTTGATATGGTAACTTCCAACCATGCTTCTATCAAGAGTTAATTTTATATTTACTTACACTTAGCTTGTAGTATCATTTTTCTGAAATAACAGTGTCATAACATGTTAAATGCATTGCTAGCAGGGACAGATATAGCGTTAAAGTTATAGGTTCATATGAACCTAGTAATTTTAGCTCACTTAAATATGTACTAAAAAATTCACTAAAGAAAGTACAAGTACTAATATATTTTGAATCCAATAAATCAAATTGGTTGGGGTGAAATTTCAAAATTGAACGCGTAAAATTAAAAAATTCCTAATCAACCTTTATTTGCAAGCATAAGTTTCTTCACAATATCAATACATAGCTATAAGTTGAATCGTTCATTCTAGTTTTGTTTTACCTTAAAAGGAATTAATTATCTATCAAATGTAACTCTCTCCAAAAGGCAACAAACATTATGTTTCTTGTCAATATTGTCTTATTGAGATTAATTAATTAATTAAAATATAAGTGAAGATGAGCGTCCCTTAATTCAAAGTTAAATAATGGGGGCATGCATATTTTCAATTTAAAATAAATAATACAAGGTTTGACTAGGGAAACTTTAATGGCCACTCTAACGTGAACGCAAAGCAAGTTTTTATTGGAGGAAAATTAAATGTCGACAACCCTTGCCTCTCTCCCCGCATTATTTGGACCTCCATTTCTCTCTCTCTCTCCACAAATACCAAATATATATAAGTGTATTTAATTTAGGGAAAACTACGTAAAATAGACTTAATTGTAAAATTATTTACTCAAAATAGACTCAACTCAAAGTATTTACCCTTAATGGACCTTTAACCCAAAGTAATTACCCTAGAACCCTCCCTCTCAATTACATGTTATTCTCTTTTTTTATTTTCTTTTACTTTGACTTAGCATTTAATATTTATCCTTTTGTCTATTAATTTATATTTTTACATTTATTGATTTGTATTTTTATATTTATTGCTTTTTTTTTTCTCATTTATTATCTTTATCTTTTTATCTCCTTATATTCTTTACTTAAGATATCATTTAATAATATTTTTATTAGTTATTTCCTTCTTTTTATTTTCTTTTCTTTTCTTTTTTTGTCCCTTTTTGTCTTAATTTTATTTACTTTTTTGTTAGTTTATCTTTTTTTTTTTTATCTTTTCCTTTATTTTAAAGAGAAACAATTAAATATTACATAACTGGTTTTAAATTAATAAAAATATATAAAAATTATATAATTAGATTAAAAGAATAAATAATTTAGAAAAATTAAAAGTTACTAGTTTATTTATTAAAATCTAAATTAATAGAAAATTTGTTATTATAATAATTATTATTTTTATATTTTTTTCCTTTTTGAAAAGTAAGAAATAAAAATATAAACCAACTATTTTTTTATATTAATAATAAAAAATAACTAGATAACAATAAGAAATAAATAAAAAATACTAAAATTCACTAGCTTATTCATTAAAAATAAATTAATGAAAATAATTTATTTAATTTTTTACTTTTTCAAATAAAAATAATACTTTAAAATATGACTCTATTTTTGTAATTAATTTTACAAAAATTACTCGTAACTTGCTAAAATTGATATAAAAATTAAAATATCAAAATTAAGCATAAATTTTGTGATACTCTTTCAGTATATGATATGTACCATGTGGGTATCATAGAGGATTGAAAAATATCAAAGTTGGCCTAAATGATCTCATGCCGGTATGTAGATATATTATGATGGTATCACGAAGGACTGAGAAATATCTCTCTGAAGAATTAAAACATGCCTCAATGATACCATGAAGTATATAGATATATTAAAATAATATCATGAATGATTGAGTGATCTCATCGAAGGGCTGAAATAAACCTCAATAAAAACAATACTCAATTACTCTTTGATACCACCGGAGTATATTATATTCTGGTAGTATCAAGGAGGAAGAAGCAATCCTTCAATGAAGACACTGCTCAGTTACTCCTTCATACCACTACAGTATATTCATATACTGTAATATACAATGATGATATAAAAGAGGAAGAAACAGTTCTTCAGTGAAAATACTGCTCAATTATTGTTTGATACGATCAGAGTATATTATACTTTGATGGTATCAAGAAGGAAGAAACAATCTTTCAATGAAGACACTGCTCAATTACTTCTTGATACCACTACAGTATATTCATATACTATAATATATTGTGATGGCATCAAAGAGGAAAAAATAATCCTTCAGCAAAAACACTACTTAGTTATTCTTTGATACCATCAAAGTATATTAGACTTTGATAGTATCAAGGAGGAAGAAACAATCATTCACTGAAGACACTGCTCAGTTACTCCTTGATACGATCAGAGTATATTCATATACTGTAATATACTGTGATGGTATTAAAGAGGAAAAAATAGTCCTTCAGTGAAAACACTACTAAGTTATTCTTTGATACTATTAGAGTATATTATACTTTGATAGTATCAAGAAAGAAGAATCAATCATTCACTGAAGACAATGCTCAGTTACTCCTTGATACGACCAGAGTATATTCATATACTGTGATGGTATCAAAGAGGAAAAAATAACCTTTCAGTGAAAACACTGCTCAGTTACTCTTTGATACCATCAGAGTATATTATACTTTGATGGTATCAAGGAAAAAAAATAATCCTTCAGTGAAAACACTACTCAGTTATTCTTTGATACCATCAGAGTATATTATACTTTGATAGTATCAAGGAAGAAGAAACAATCCTTCAATGAAGACACTGCTCAGTTACTCCTTGATACGACCAGAGTATATTCATATAATGTGATGGTATCAAAGAGGAAAAAATAGTCTTTCAGTGAAAACACTGCTCAGTTACTCTTTGATACCATCAGAGTATATTATACTTTGATAGTATCAAGGAGGAAGAAGCAATCCTCAATGAAGACACTGCTCAGTTACTCCTTGATACCACTAGAATATATTGTGATGGTATCAAAGAGGGAGATGTAGTCCTTCAGTGAAAACATTGCTCAATTACTCTTTAATATCATCAGAGTATATTATATTGTGATGATATCAAAGAGGAAGAAGCAGTCCTTTAGTGAAAACACTGCTCTGTTACTCTTTAATACCATCAGATTATATTATACTTTGATGGTATCAAGGAGGAAGAAACAATCTTCAATGAAGATAATATATTGTGATGGTATCATGGAGGACTGAAGTAAACCTCAATGAAATCAGCGAGAAAAAAAAAGAATAAAGAAAAAGAGCAAAAAAGTGAATATAATTAGACTAAGGAGAAAAAATAAAAGAAAACAGAAATTTAATAAAATAAAAGAAAAAACTAGAAAAAAGAAATTGAAAAAAAGAAGAAAAAGTCAAAATTGAGTGTGAAATAAGATTATGGTGAAAGAAATTAAAAAATAATATGATTTGAGAAAAAAATAAATGAATGAAAAAAGAGAAAAATAAGAGATAAAGGAGAAAAAAAATAGAGAAAAAAAATATGAAAAAATATTTAACATATAAATGATCTTTTTTATTATATAAATAAAAAGAATATAGGAAAAAGCAACAAAAAAAAATCAATAGAATTATATTATGGAGGAAAAAAAGCAAAAAAAAAAATTAGAAAGGAAATAAAGAAATAAAGAAATTGAAAAAACAAATAGGAAACAGAAAAAAAAAACACAAAAATAAAAAAGTCAAAACTAAATATGGGGATTTTTTTTTAGAAATTAACATGGTTTGAGAATAAAATAAATGATTCATAAATGAGAAAATAGAAAGAAAGAAAAAACAAGAAATGTAGAAAAGAAAGAAAAAAAAAAGAAAAGGAAAAACCAAAAAAATTGTTAAAACTTTTTCAAATTAAACAAAAAGACAAAGCAGAAAAGACAAGAGAAAAAGGTGGACGCTGACATCATGATAACATCAGACCAAATTTTTTATTTTTAAAAATATATCATTTTAAAGTAAAAAGGGGCATGAGAGTAATGAGGTATTTAAGGGTAAATAGTTTTCTTTTGGGGGTATAAGTGTTCTTTTCCCTTTAATTTATTACTTTTCTCGGTTCCTAAATAAGTGGTGCTTTTAGTTTGTACACACACTTTAAGAAAGTATTCATTCTTATTTAATCTGTGTCATATTAGTTTACCATCTTACTATAAATAGTTGTCTCAAATTACTTGTCCATTTACCAAATCAAGATAAAATTAATTAAAAAAATTTCTTTTTCAAAAGAGTGGATAAAGGATAAATTAGTAAAACTACTCTTCTTATTTATGATTTCATAAGGGAAAGTGGACAACTAATATAAGACATAGGGAGTAGAAAACAAAGAGTGTTTTTATTAACTTGTACTTAATAAATACTTTGAAAAAGATCTAATGCTTAGGAGTAATTTATATAAAACTCTTTATTTAAAGAAGGAGTAAAATTGGAATAACATAATTAATACCTTGTTGATTATCTAAAACATCACTTATTTAGGAACGGAGGGAGTATTAGTTAGTTATATATAACAAAATAGAAAAATTGATTTAGATGAAAGCTTATTAGTTATAGCTAAGGTGAGTGAAGTCTTATGGAAGCAAAAGCATTGCTCCCATGTCAACCAGTTTGTGTAACAACATATCTGTCTCTAATTGCTTCTTTCTCTCAGCTTCTTCTTCTTCCAGCTGCAATATTCCCCTCAAACTAATACTACTATATACTTCCCTATGCTTTTCTCATCTCCATGCCCACTCTTCTCTTCCCTCTTTTAATTTCCCCCCGTTATTATGGCTATAATTTTCAAAAATATTACTACTAAGAAGTATCCTTTCGCTCTCATTCTTTTGCTAGCTATCGTCTTATGCCTTATTCATGGACGATGGTGCATTAATTTCCCCCCGGATCACAACAAGAGAGAATTGATTGCTTCCAAATTTGATTTCACGCCATTTATGCAACGTCACTACCACCGGAAACACCTGTCTCCGCCACCTGAAAGTAGGGAGATCGACCCGATTTATGGTATTGAAAAACGTCTCGTTCCTACCGGCCCAAATCCTCTTCATCATTGAGGTTCTAGCTAGCTCAGCATGCATTAATATATTCATCATCATAATTATTACAATTTGTAATTTGTTGTCATATTTTTGTATCATATATGAGAAAAGTTAAACATTCACAGCCATATCATCGACTTTTTTTATCTTCAAATTAATTGTTCGATTTCTTTCATGTGGAGGCTAGTCTAGCTAGCTGTTTTGCATCTTCCATAATCTCTGAAATTGTTAGTACTAATCATTTTCTTTTAGTTTATTAATTGGGAAAGATATGATGAAGTTAAAATATGATTAATGAAAACTTGGATCATGGAGAATCATGGAAAGGGTGACAAAAATAATTATATTAATGTCATTGGGATGCATCAGATTCAGCAAAAAAATTAGTCTAGTTGTGACGGCACGGCAAGTAAGGGAGGTTTGTGGGGTGGGGGGGAGGTATGGGAAGAAGAGATCAGAAATGATGCCACTACAATTGGTACAATGTGTTGTCATTATATTATTATTGTGTGTGGTGGGGGTGGGGTGGGGTGGGGGGGTTGGTGGTTTGGTGGTTATGATGGGAGATTTGAAATTAAAAAATATATATATATATAACCAAAGACATGCTTAGAAAGTGTGGTTGACTTTGTGACCCTTATTTTACTACCATTTGTTTTTTTAATTTGATTTTGTAAATGGCACAAGACCACTAATAGAATTGCTCTTATGATAAGCATCACTCACTTTCATTTTACAAATGGCACAATACGACAAGTGTGAGTTGCTTGAATGGTAAATACCCCTTGCTTCTAATCTTAAGGCTGTGAATTCGAGTCACTAAGCAAGCAAAAAATATTATGAATTTGTAAATTGATAATGTTGGGCTCCTCCTTTTCGCTTTCATTAATTTTTAAATGTTTTTTTTTCCTTCCCCTCTACTCACGTTTATGATGAGATCATGCATAGTGTTTGATTGCAAATATACACCAAATGATCCATGAAACATGCACCTGGTCTCAGGATCACACGGTCTCATTTGATTGATTATTAATAAATAATAATTACGTACTACTTATTTAATTTAGTTTGTATGTAAAGTTACATTCTTGTCTTCTAGTCATAGTTCAAACACCATTTATCAATGCTTTAATTTTATAACCCTTCTTCAAAATAGTTGAAGATTGATGGTGAACAAATTATTTTCTTCCAAAAAATAAATATTTTTAGAAAATTACTTTTATCATACCAAACACACCCTAATATCCAAATGTAGTGGTTGTGTATAAAGATGAATAATGTACGTGGATGTTTTCTTGTGGGTATGTTGAGTGGTTAATGGGTAAGTGGGCTAAAATTGTGACCTTTTCTAACTTAAAAAAAATGGTGGGCTATAGTATAGTGTATGATTTCAACATTCAACATGGTGGTTGTGAAAATGTTTCTTTGACTTGGAAACTGAAATGACATTTTACACTTTTTGGTAGCACTAGAGCCTCCCCCTCCTGGTAATGATATATACTCATTGACTTTGTGTATTAACCATTAAATTTGTACCTCAATTCTTCAATATTCATGGAGGTCCACTCAGGTGTGTTGGCTGTGTATATTGATTATTTATTCTTAAAAAAAAAAGAAAAGTATCCATGGAGAAGATCCTATATTGAGGAAGATCTTATCCAACATTAGTATGTTATAATTTACGTGGGTCCATATAGTGTATTGATTTTCAACTTTAATGCAATTATAATTGGAGTGGCAATTATAGCTGTTGATTATATCAATGATCAGCCATAGAAGATCATAAGAGAATAGAAGCTTAGCTTAGAAGAGAAGAAGAAGAGAAAAACAGTAGAAGAGAGGAGAAGATTGTAGAGAGAATTATATTTTGTATTCTTCAATAATCAATTGTTATACAAGATGTGATGATGTATATATAGTGATCTACTTCTAAGTGTGAGTTATTAACTAATCATCTAACTGCCTAACTAACTAACAGACTGCTTAACTAACTAATTACTGTACTAACTAACTAATTACTGTAGCTACTGTTACATTGAATTTACTGTGTAGTACATGAGTATTTCAGCTTAGTGATTAAGTGTTTGATCTTTGTTTACTTCCTCAATACTCCCCCTCAAACTTGGACCTGTAAAGAGATTAATAAAACCAAATTTGGACATAAGATATTCATGTTGAACTTTGTTTAAGCTTTTGGTTAGAGCATCAGCAGGCTGGTCATGGGTAGAGATGTATTCAGTTTTGATCAGGCCTTGTTGAATCTTCTCCCTTATGAAATGGCAGTCTATCTCTATGTGTTTAGTCCTCTCATGATAGACTGGATTTGCAGCTATTTGTAAGGCTGCTTTGCTGTCACTGTAGATAGTAATAGATAATTGTATTTGAACACCAAGATCTTTGATCAAACCACTCAACCATGTTAGTTCTGCAACTGTAGAAGCAAGACTTCTATACTCTGACTCTGCTGAGCTTCTAGACACAGTTGATTGCTTCTTCGACTTCCAAGATATCAGTGATTTTCCAAGTTTGATTGTAAAGCCAGTGATAGACTTTCTAGAGAAGGCACATGCAGCCCAGTCTGCATCACAATGAGCTGTAAGAATGTCTTCTTTGTTGCTAGACATTAGAAGACCTTGACCTGGTTTCCGTTTTATGTACCTTACAATTCTGAGTGCAACATTCATATGTGATTGCTTTGGTTGCTGTAGGAATTGACTTAGTGTTTGTACACTGTAGGCAATGTCTGGCCTAGTTACAGTAAGATATAGTAGTTTGCCTATCAACCTTTGGTACATTCCTTGATCAACTAGTACTTCATCACTGGAGTTTGTAGTTTCTTTGAGATGTTGATCATATTCCCTTGTTGTGAGCTTAACAATAGTGTCCATAGGAGTAGAAGCTGGTTTAGCAGCACTCAAACCTGTTTCTGAGATTAGTTCAAGTGCATACTTCCTTTGATGCATTACAATTCCTAGATCAGATCTTGCAAACTCAATACCTAGGAAGTACTTTAGTTCACCCAAGTCTTTTATCTTGAAAGCTTTATGTAATGCAGCCTTGGTGTCCTTGATTTGATCAAGTTTGTCTCCTGTCACTAGTATGTCATCAACATAGACTAGTATTATAATTGTTCCAGTGCCAGTTTCCTTAATGTACAAGGAATGATCATACTGACTTTGCCTAAAAGCACAATTGATAAGAGCTTTGTGAAGCTTTGCATTCCACTGTCTTGGTGCTTGCTTTAGCCCATACAAGGATTTTGAAAGTCTGCAAACCTGGCTAGCTTGCCCAGTGCTAGAATTCTCCCCCTGAGTTTGAAATCCTTGTGGCAGCTCCATGTAGATTTCATCCTCCAGATCACCTTGTAAGAATGCATTAAAAACATCCATCTGGTGTATATGCCAATGCCTAGCAGCTGCAATAGCTAATACAGTCCTCAGAGTCACCATCTTGACAACATGACTGAATGTCTCATGATAGTCAATTCCTTCTTTTTGACTAAACCCTTTGGCTACAAGTCTTGCTTTGAACCTCTCAATGTCACCTGATGCCTTATACTTTACCTTATATACCCACTTACAACCAATAGGCTTCTTGCCTGGTGGCAAGGACACAACTTGCCAAGTATTGTTGGTTTCAAGAGCTGTAACCTCAGTTTTCATTGCTTCTACCCACCTTGAGTCTTGAATAGCCTCTGCATAAGATGTAGGTTCCACAATGTTAAAGAAAGCAGACAAGTAACATTGATACCTATCAGAGATATGATCATAAGACACAGAATCAAATAAGGGATAGAGGATGTTGTCTTTGACTGATAAAGAGACAAAGTCTTTCATCCATCCTGGTGGATGAGTGCCTCTACTGGATTGTCTTCTGATAGGTGCAACTGCAACAGGTAAAGGAGAAACAGGTGCAGCAGTACTAGAACTAGGTACTTCAGTAGGTAAAGTAGGAGAAGGAACAGAAGGTGCACATATAGGATAATCTGGCACAGAATCCTCCAAATATTGATCTGCAACAGGAAAAGGTTGCACTGATGAGTGTTGATCATTATCCTTAAAAGGAAAGACATCCTCTCTAAATGTCACATCTCTATTAATAAGAAAACATTTACTAGCAAGATCATACAATATATAGCCCTTTTTTGTTTCTGAGTACCCCATATGAACAGCCTGTTTGGACCTAGGCATAAGCTTATCTGATTCATGCATTGTTTTAGCATAGCATAAACATCCTAAAACTCTGAAGTGCTCAAGAAAGGGCCTTTTGTTGTATATTTTCTCATATGGAGTCATATTACCAATTACAGATAAGGGAAGTCTGTTTATAATGTATGAGGCAGTTTTAACACAATGATCCCAAAACTTAAGTGGTATATTAGCTTGAAATCTGATAGCTCTTGTCATCTCTAGTAAGTGTCTATGTTTTCTTTCAGCCACACCATTTTGTTGAGGTGTGTAGGCACAAGAAGTTTGATGTATGATGCCTAAGAAAGAGAGTAGTTCATTGCATAAGCTGTTTATGAATTCAGTTCCATTATCTGACCTTATAGTCTTAATGCAAGTATTAAAGTGATTCTGAACATATGCTATATAGTGCTTAAGAACAACAACAACATCAGACTTGAGTTTCAACAGAAAAATCCATGTCATTCTTGTAAAGTCATCTACAATAGTGAGAAAACATTTAGAACCATCACATGTAGCTACTCTATATGGGCCCCACAAATCCATATGAACTAGATCAAATGCCTTAGTACTAACAGTAGTTCTAACTAGGAAGGGTAACCTCACTTGTCTTGCACAAGGGCAGACAGTACATTGAGTCATACTACTCATTATCTGATTTTTCTTTACAGGAAACAGATGAGATAAAACTTTGAAAGGTGCATGACCAAGCCTTCTATGCCATAGTTCTATGTTAGGATTATTGTCAACTATCAAATTATGACTAGCATATCTAGTAATAGGTCTAGCAGATAAACCACAGCCAGCTTGATTGTGTCCAGGCAATCTTTGATTTAACAAGAAGTATAGGCCATCTCTTTCTCTACCAATCACTTTCACCCTCCCATTGAAGAGATCTTGGAAAAGACAAAAGTCAGGAAAAAAAGTAGCAGAACAACTAAGTTGTCTAGTGGCTTTAGACACAGACAACAAATTATATCTGAAGTGTGGTAAATAGAAAACATTAGATATAGTATAGTCATTTGATATAGTACTAGTGCCTGTATGTGTGACTTGTGATACATCACCATTAGGTAACACAACTCTTTGTGGTTTCACAGGCTCAACTATTGACTCCTTGTTTAAAAGATCAATATCTGCAGTCATGTGATTTGTAGCCCCTGTGTCAATAATCCATTCTGGTGGACTATTGTTCACTAACAAGGCACTACTTATACCTGACATATGGGCTGCATTAGCAGAGGATATTGGTTGACTTGGTTGGTTCAAAATTCTGCATATCTGATCATACTGCTCTGGTGTAAATCTAGGTGGCATAGCTATTGTGCCAACTCCAGCTCCAGTGCTTTGAGTAGACTGATGATCTGCTTGCAAACCATGCAGAGACCCTTGATGAGCTCCATAAGAGAGTTGCTGGTTCATTTCAGGTTGTGCACATAATTATTGTGGCTGTGAATTCTGTGAAGTCCAGTCTTCAGTCATAACATTATGAGCATTGGGCTGAGAAGCAGGTCTGCTGTAAGAACCAGAATTGGGAGCAAAACCAGTTCTTCTTTGTTTATACTTGTTGTCATAGTTGTTTCTGGTTTCAGGCTTAGGTTCACCATGTCTAGATGCCCTGGTGGATAACCTACCAACTTAAAACAGTCCACCATGTAATGACCTTTCATCTTGCAGTGATCACACACAACATTGGGGTTATAGTTGCTAGTGTAGCCCCTTTTATTCTTCTGGCCTCCACCTCCTTGATAAGTGGACTTAGAGTACATAGCTAGACTATCTGTTAGACTAGGACCAGCTCCAAGTAACCCTGTGGCATTCACAGATTGAGCCACTGATTTCTGATTTTCATCACTCAGGACCATTGAGTAGGCCAGATTTACCACTGGTAGAGGGGACATTAGCAAGATTTGACTTCTTGCTTGTGCATAAGTATCATTAAGTCCCATTAAAAACTGATATAGTTTTTGTCTTTGAAGGTAGATCAAGAATTCCTTTGACCTTTCACAGTTGCAAGTAGGAGAGGGTACCATAGACTCAAACTCATCCCAGAGATCCTTTAGCTTTGTATAGTACACAGATACAGACTGAACACCCTGAGACATTGTGACTATTTCTTGATGCAAGTTAAAGGCTCTAGAACCATCTACCTTATCAAATCTTTCTTTTAGATCCTGCCACACAGCTTGAGCACTCGAGGCAAACACTATCCCTCCAATCAAATTACTAGCAACAGAATTCATTAACCAAGATAGAACTATAGCATTTACCCTTTCCCACTGATTTCCTAATTCAGTAGGGAAGGATTCCTTCTTCCAAGAACCATCTACCGTGCCAAACTTATTACGCCCCAGCAATACAATTCTCATAGACTTACTCCAAATCACATAATTCTCACTTCCCTTTAATTGAAAAGAAAGAACAGAAGTACCTGACACATCCGCTGTAGTCAAGAACAAGGGATGATTGCTATCGAGTGGAGTAGCCTGAAACAATGGTACTCCATTGTTCACCATAGATGGACCTGAATCTCCAGTCGCCTCATTGGTAACCCCAACACCATTCGAACCAACATCAGTAGCCATTTTACAAAATGACAGAGATCAAGAATTTCTGAATTTCAAGATGGAAGGAAACAGAATCGTATAACAGCTGATTTCATTCAGCACTGCTCTGATACCATGTTGATTATATCAATGATCAGCCATAGAAGATCATAAGAGAATAGAAGCTTAGCTTAGAAGAGAAAAAGAAGAGAAAAACAGTAGAAGAGAGGAGAAGATTGTAGAGAGAATTATATTTTGTATTCTTCAATAATCAATTGTTATACAAGATGTGATGATGTATATATAGTGATCTACTTCTAAGTGTGAGTTATTAACTAATCATCTAACTGCCTAACTAACTAACAGACTGCTTAACTAACTAATTACTGTACTAACTAACTAATTACTGTAGCTACTGTTACATTGAATTTACTGTGTAGTACATGAGTATTTCAGCTTAGTGATTAAGTGTTTGATCTTTGTTTACTTCCTCAATAATAGCCCTTTGGTGTTAGATGATTTTCATCCATCTCCATAAGTACACGAAACAATAAGTATAGAACAAAAAACTATAAGAGTAATATTAGGCTTACTAGTTTGGAAGAATAAGCGAGACGTTCAATTATTTATTAACTTTTTACCCTAATCAGTGTCCTCCATAACCTCACATCTAAGGTCATGTCCTCGGTAAGCTGTAGTTGCATCATGCAAGTCCTGTCGAATCATTTCTCTACAAAACTTCTTCAGCTTATCTCTACCTCTTCTGAATCCATCCATAATCAACTTCTCACACCTCTACATCAAGATATCCGTGCATCTCTTCTTCACATGCATGCCCCAAAATACTCAAAGTAATATTATTTTTTTAGTAGGAGAATGCACGTTTAACATAAAACAAAAAGTAACTTATTGAAGGTAATTGTAATAGAGAATGAGGAGGTCGTCATAATCAAAGTTGAACTGATTATGAGGTGAAGAAAATGTATGGTGAGTGTTGTAACTGGGGCTCTGGGAAATCATGGTCCATATTTGAGCCATAAATTGTTGGCCTGGCCCATTTAATGTGTATAATAAAAATTTCAACCTTCAACCAAATATTATTTCAAAATACTTTAGTAGAGAAGCACAAACATAATTTTTAACAAAAATAACAAAAAAGAAAAAGTTAAATGAAAAAAACAACAGTGACGGTATGCCTTTGGGTATTCCATTCTTTACATTCTAATGAAGATGACAATAAGTAATTATAATTAAATTTTGAATCCTATGAGCCATCTTTTAGTAAAACATTCGATTTTCTATTAATATAATGTTTAAAAAATACTATATAAATGTCAGGAGTACTTTCTATTGTATATATCATATATCACTTTCATAATCAATATAATTGTATTCCTATAGGAATTTATGTACTTGTACGTTATTTTAATTAGAAAGGAATACAAAATATGATGACTCCTTTGTAAAAGCACAATAAGTAGATACGTACATTTGGGATCAACTCAAAATTTGATGACATTTCAATTATCTTACGTGAAATTTTATATTTTTTTAATTTATTTTTTATTACTCAAAACACGTTTCAATTTTTTATGTGACTAGTTTAGTGTACGTGCGTTGCACGTGTTCATCATTAATAAATATAAAATGTACACAAATTTCAGTTCTCACGTGTGTCTCTCGTCAATCAAAAAAAATATGTATGAAAGAGCAAAATTATTAAAAGTAGCAATTATCGTTAGAATAAATTTTATATATATTTAAATAATATAGCTTATACACAATAAAAAAAAGACAAACATTAGAGTCTATTATTAAAAATAGTGACGATATGTCAGATTTCATAGTTTATTCACAATTGAAACAGTTGCATATAATTAAATTTTAAAAGCTTTAGAATTATAATGATTAACCAATTTCTTGTGACAGAATGTAACGATCAATAAAATCTAATCAAAATTGTAAGTAAATCAATTTCATATTGCTAATTGTATATGTGTCGTTAATTATAAATGAAAATCACAAAAACTTCTCAATTAGCAATTATCTATCAAAAATACATGATAATTTATTATTTTAAAATTCAAGAACATACTAAAATCACAAAAGAAAATTTCTCAATTAGCAATACATGATAATTTATTTTTGTAAACATAAAAAAATATACTAAAATTTTAGAAAACTTACATCAAATCACAAGCAAAATTGTCTCTTCAATCATGGATACTATCACTATTTCACCAAAAAAAAACTCAATTTCATATTGCTAATTGTATATGAGTTGTTAATTATTAAACAAAATTCACAAAAACTTCTCAATTAGCAATTATCTATCAATAATACATGATAATTTTATTCTCACTCAAAAATACTCACAATAATTCAAATAACATTACAAAATTTTTTAACTCAAATGCAATTATGATATTTTTTTAACGATTTATGGGCAATGTTGATCCACTCAAAATACTAATTTTGTCTTCAACATATTTTACGATTGATTTTAGATATCAATTTCGCAAGAAAAAAGAAAAGAAAACACATAAATAGTGAAAGCAGATTTGTTATTTGTTGATTTTAATATATTTGTAATTTGTAATGATAATAAATAAATTATGGCCGCGCTTTGCGCGTGTACCTTATTTGACAATAAACACACAAAAAAAATAGAATTAATTAGTACAATTTTTTTTCTATTTAAATAAAAGATAAATTATTTAAAATATGATTGGACTAATATATCTTTTCTATTTATTGGGGAGTCTTTTAATGAACGGCAAAAAGTTCAAATCACATTATAAGGTTCTTCACACTTTTAATATAGTATAGAAGATAGATAGATAATTAATAATAATTCGTTGGTCTACTTTTTCGTTTGTACACTAAATCAATTTTGTTAAGAAGAAAACCCTAATAACATAAGTGGTCAAAGAAACCCAAAGCTTTTATGTGTCTGTTTTTTTCCTTTTATATATTCTAATTGAAACTTTGGTAAAAAAAACCTAACAAAAATGTAAATTCTAATGAGCAAAAAAAAAAAGTACCACCGTTTTTTAATTCTCTCACGTATTCTCTTTTCGTCAATTTTTTTTAATTAAAATAATCAAATAAATTATATTTTTATAACCCAAAAGAAATTCAATACCTAATGAAATTCTAGTGCACGAATGTTTCCTACTATATAAATTTTGGTGTCACTTTTAATATAATATAGATTACTCAAAATCATTTATTAACTCGCTGAGAAAACATGTGCATAGCACGTATAGAGAGAGTGAGAGACTAGTAAAATATAAATAATTTCACATGTTGATAAATAAACACCAGCCTTCCTTGTTCGTAGTGGTTGGGAGTTCATTCCTTAACCATTAGGTCAAGGGTCCGAGGTTGGTAAGAAGAGAGGAAGAAAGAGAGAGAGAGCATATGAGGTATTCTAAAATATCTTTTTAAAAAATTAAAATATTTTCTATTTTTTATTGTAATTTGAAATTTAGTTATATTTGAGTAGGCATATTTAACTTTCAATTAATTGAAATTTGCATTTTTGATTTCTTCTCTTTTGAATGTTCACATTTACTAAAATTGTTATTTGTTTCGCAACTTAATTATTTATGTGTATGTTACGTTTGTACTGCTAATTACTTCATAATTAATTGTACTATCGTCATAAAAGGTAGTTAAAATTTAACATACTTCTTACACAAATGGATCAAAAACTCACATTTCAATTACTTTAGCCATTTGTCTTGTATATCTACTGTAATTTAATCAGTTTAAATCATATTAAATGGGCCAGGCTAAATTATAAAAATTATGAAAATATTCAAGATTGAGGCTAAATTAACTGAAATGTGAGTTTTTGATCTGTTTAAGCACGAAGTATGTTAGACTTTAACTATTTGTATGACGATAGGATAGTTAATTATGAAGTAACAGTACAAACATAACATACACATAGATAAGTAAATTGTGAAACTATTAACAATTATAGTAATTGCAATATTCAAAAGAGAAGAAATTAAAAGTACAAATTTCAATTAATTAAAAGTTAAATAGGCCTATTCAAATATAACTAAATTTAATAAAATTTCAAATTTCTATAATAAAAAGGTAAAAAGCAGTCTTATTTATCAAAGGTAGAAAATATTTTATTTTATTTTAAAAAAAAAGGTATTTTAGAATACCTCATCATCACACTCTTTCTTCTTCTATCCTTACCAGCCTTGAACCCTTGACCTAGTAGTTAAGGAATGAACTCCCAACCACTACGAACAGGGAAGACCGGTGTTTAATTATCAACATGTAGAATTTTATATTTTATTATACACATTTAATAGGTCAGACCGTTTATTAAAGGAAAAACTACGTAAATAACCAAACTTTCTTACCATATCTAATAAATCTCTATATACTTTAAAATAATTATATATTTTGTCATCACTTAATAGTTTTTTACTAGATTTCAACTCAAATACTCCTTCTCTCCTTTCTCTCGCTCTCTCTCCTCCCCTTTCTCTCATCTCTCCTCTTTCCCCCAGCTTCGGCAAAGCCCCATTCTTTTCGAATCTACGTTGGGTGCGATTCATTGTGATGATAAGTCGCTGGTTCGGTTGGTGAGAGCATTGGTTGAAGGTGAACAAGTTGAATCAATTGTTAGGGTTTATGAATTGATGAAGAAGAGTGAATAGGATTCTAGATTTGATGATATTATGTAGCTAATTAAGGTTTTAATGATGGGGTTTAAGAGATTTGGAAAAGAGAAATTGACTGATGAGATTGATGAACAATCGTCTCGTGTACATTTACAAATAGACACTAATTCAATAAATCTATAACATGTGTCCTTATATAGATTGTTATCAATAAAATAAAATAAAATCACGCTTTCTTGTGTGAAAAATAATTTTTCGTCTTTCCCTTTAATGTAAAATTTAATATTTAGTTGTAGTTAGGATAGGTCTAATTTAAATTAACATTAATTATTATTGATTAAAATAATTGATCTTATTGTAGTAACAGTTGGCTATAAGCTCTAATAAATTATTGTAAAATAGTGAAGTAATTCATTAAACTATGTAAGATAATCAAGATTGATGGCTAAATTAATTGAAATGTGAGTTTTTTGTCCGTTTATGTAATAAGTATGTTATATTTAAACTATTTTTATGATTAGATTACATTTAGTTATGAAGTAACAATACAAACTTAACATACATATAGATAATTAAGTTGTGGAACGATTAAAAATTATAGTAAATGTGAATATTCAAAAGAGAAGAAATCAAAAGTCTAAATTTCAATTAATTGAAAGTTAAATATATCTACTCTAATATAACTAAATTTAATGAAATTTCAAATTTCTAGAATAAAAAAATATAAAGCAATCCTATTTATTCAGAGATAGAAAATACTAAAAAAATTTCTTTTAATTGTAAAAAAGGTATTTTAGAATACCTCACAATTTCTTCTCTCTTCCTTCTTCTCTCCTTACCAGCCTTGAACCCTTGGCCTAGTGGTTAAGGAATAAACCCCCAACCACTACGACAAGGATGGCCAGTGCTTATTTACCAACATGTAAATTATTTATATTTTATTATACACATTATATGGGTCAGGCCATTTAATAAAATAAGTTGGGCTTGTGTCCATGTTCAACGGGCTAAGCTTAATGGCCCAAGTGGATAGGCCTACAAGTATTTTGGTCTTCATATTTCAACAAAATTTCAATTTTCAAATGCTTCACTTAATTCTATAAAAGGATTTAGTATCTAAAGAATATTAGTATGGAAAAATTACGGAGGATAGAACATTGAAGGGCTTAATTACGAAATATGGGTTAACTTTCACATAATTACATTTTATAAGTATAGTTTAGCACAAGTAACTATTATTTTGGGCAACATATACATTTGGGGAAAAGAAACGTATATTGGCTATTCTCAAACTCCCTCCCACCCAATTTTTGCCTAAATTCACGCCCCACCCCCATTACACACGATCTCCTCAGGATTTCATCCACGATTCTCTCCCCAAATCAGAATCCCCCAGAATAAGGTAACTATAATGGCGGTTTAGTGTAGTCTTTTCAGAGCTTTTCTCTAAAATACATTTTTGAAGATTTTCGTTGTTTTTGTATTGCAGCGGAGTTAGAAAAAAATAGGCTATACTCCGAGGAGAGTTTCAAGCACCGTAATGACCCTGTCAAAATGAAACAACTCAGAGAAGATTTACAGACAAGGTCCATCAAATTCAAAGAGTCAATTCAAAAGGTATCGGATGGACCTAGCAAGAATCCAGAGGATATTGTTGACAAAGATACTCATGTCGTAGCCGAGGACGAAGATATCGATGATTCAGATGTACACTTCATGTTTGTTTTGGAACCACACTGATTGTAATTTGGTGATGTGTGTATATGTATATAAGTATATACCAACTAAAATTTATATACACAAAAATATAGTTGAATCTCTGTTTTGAGTTTTGTATATGAGATTCATACCTATCAGTATATTCATTTTGAAACGTATATCCATAGTTAAGTTGAATCTCAAACTGATATATACAATTCAAATTTATGCAGTTGGAATGCTTTGGTTTTGATCATACATTTGTATATGAGATTCAAATATATATAAATATATACCAACTTAAATGTATATACCCAAAAGTATAATTGAATCTCAATTTGAGTTTTGTATATAATATTATTTTGAAATGTATGTGCTTAGTCAACTTAATTGAATTCCAAACTGATATATACTATTCTAGTTTATGCACTTGAAATGCTTTGACTTTGGATATACATTTGTACGTAAGATTCAAATGTATATGAGATTTAAACTTATGAGATTCATTTTGTATATGACATTATATATATCAGTATATACATTCAAAATGTTTATGAGTGGTTAATTTGTATCTGAAACTAACATATACATTAGGAAGGAATTGTATATGTATTTGTATATACATTGTGTCTTATAAATAAGTGCTTTATTTAGAGCTTGCGAGATTATTTGAAGAAACTAGATTTGAAATTTTCAGCTATATCAGTCAATAATGAAGAGATAATATTTGGAAGAGTAAGAATCCCATGATTTGTGTAGTTTTTTGTTTTTAAATATAATGAAGAGAGAATATTTGAAAGAGTAAGAATCCCATGATTTTTGGAGTTATTCGTTTTTAAAAATATTTGGTGACTGGAATTTTAGAATTTATGTTTTATCACATATACGTATTTGAGAGACATAAACAATTGTGCGCTTGTTTTCAACTTAAAAACAGCTACGATTTGTAATAAGGAAACTTAAGCTATGGACCCTAAATAATTTAGCAAATTATAGCTATTTATGAAAATTTTCCCATTAGTATTAGGCATTAGGACCTATTTCATTCTTCTTCTTTTTTCCTGTTCAGTAAATTTGGTTGACAACTCCTTCAAGCCACCTAGCTTCAAAAAGATAAGAAAGAAAATAAAAAAGAGTTAATGTTTCTATTTCATTATTTGACATAACAAAAAGAGTAAATGTTTCTTTTCTAATTTATTTTGAGTTTTTTCTTGGTATTATATAAAGGATCAGGTCCTTAGGTCTAATTCTTATGATAGAGACACTAAGTTTGATTGAGGTATTGATGAAATCTAACTGTACTTTTGATATTTGTTATCATCTAATGTTTATTGTGTTTCGATTATCGCATTATTTTTGTTGTTGTTACTTTTCCTTTTTTGAATGCTTTATATTACTTTCCTTATTAATTGCCATATTTTTTTTACTATCATTTTTTCTTTTTATAACTATTTTGATTTATTGCACTTGAGTCGTGCGAGGGTCTTAACCTTTCTACCTCTACAAGGTAAGAGTAAGATTTACTTTCCTTCTAATGTAAAATTTATAAAGTTCGTTCAAATATTACGATAAGAAAAAAGAAGTTAATGTTTGGTTTTTGTTAGGATATGTCTAGTTTAGATTAACAATATTATTTTGATTATTCAAATATTAATTATTATTGATTAAAACAATCAATCTTATTGAAATATCAGTTGGTTATAAGCTCTAATAAATTATTGTAAAATAGTGAATTAACTAATTTAAACTGATTAAATTATGTAAGATATTCAAGACTGATGGCTAAATTTACTGAAACGTGCATTTTTGACCCGTTTATCTAAGAAGTATATTAGACTTCAATTATTTTTATGACCATAGTACAATTAATTATGAAGTAACAATACAAAAGTAGCATATATATATAGATAATAAGTCGTGAAACGATTAACAATTATAGTAAATGTGAATGTCCAAAAGAGAAATAAATCAAAAGTATAAATTACAATTATTCGAAAGTTAAATATGCCAACTCAAATATAACTACGTTTAATGAAATTTCAAATTTCTGTAATAAGAAATAGAAAGTAGTCCTATTTAGTCAAAAATAGAAAATATTTCTAATATTTTTTTAAAAAAAAGATATTTTGGAATACCTCATTTCATTTCTCTTTCTTCCTCTTGGCATGCCATCTCGAACCCATGACCTAGTAATTAAGGAATGAACTCTCAATCACTACGAACAAGAAAAGTCGGTGTACACTAACCAACATGGGATATTATTTATATTTCATGGGTAAACAACATAAAATTCACTATTATATGAGTTAATTACTCTCTCTCCCACTAGTTTTCATTATTACATAATAAATCACTTAAAATTGACGCGAATATATGGTGTTATTGTGTTTGTCCATGTATCTCAGATACAGTTGCAACTAATTTCGATAATTAAAGATATTTTCGATAACAAAATTTCTTAATATAAGGCAAAATTCTAGACTTTAACGAAAACACATGTATGTTGGTTATGTAATTTGATTAATTTATTTTTATACTCTTTAAAATAATAAATTCATTAATTTAATGTATTTATTATCAATTTTATACGGTGTATCCATACATATATCTGGTGTCAAAGATGCACGGATACATTTATCAAATTTTATCTAGTGTATCTGTTTAAATGTATCTAGTATTAATTTTATGTATCTGTTTGTACATATCCAATATTAATTTGATATATTCAGTATCAACTTCATATATTATAATACATGTATATAGTATCAAAGCTACCCTGCCGAATTTTTTTGTACATATATCTGTGTCTAGATCTGTACTTAGAAGAAGAAGAAGAAACACAATATCCAGTATCAATTTTATCTAACATATTCAGTATCAATTTTATACATGTATCCAAAAATATATGTCTCTAGTATCGAAGTCATCATGTCGAAACTTTATCGGAGATTCCTTCTTCATCGGAGATCTCTTATTCGATTCCCAGTCGGAGATCTCTTCTTCGTTGGAGATCTATTAAGTTGAGCAAAAATGGAGGTGGCTGGAATGACCAATTCTAAAATTGATAACAATTGTTTATGGTGATAACGACTTTCTTCATCAGAGATCTACTAAGTTGAGAAGAAGTGAAGGTAACTGGAATAATCATTTCTGAAATTGATAACAATTGACTGTGGTGGTGACAACTCGTTATTTAATTGATCTATTAAGTTGCGACGTGCTAATGATTATGGCAGCTCGTTACAATTGATTACGTCAGATAATGAAAATTTGGAGAGGAGTTTGCAGGAGAGAGAAGAGAAAGGCGTAAATTAGAGCAGAGCAGAACTAGTTGGCAAAACAGTAAGCAGATCTGTTTTGAGCCCGTTAGAATGAATATGAGTGAGATTTGCGAAGAGTTTGTAGAGGGAGTAACAACTGATTGAGAAGTGATATGTATCTAGTATTGATATGGTATGAAATTGTGAAGAAGTGAGATATTATGTAATTAATTTAAACTAATGAGAGAATAAGAAGATATAATAAGAATGTTTGATTAATTATGTGTTTATCCATATTTTATTTTGTACATTAAATGGGCCAGACCAACAATTTTTCCGTACTTTCAATAAAATGGGCTAGTGTTCATGTTCAACGGGCTAAGCTTAATGGCCCAAGGGGATAGACCTAATGGCTAAAATAGTGAAGTAACTGATTTAAATTGATTAAATTATGTAAGATATTCAAGACTGATGGCTAAATTAACTGAAATGTGAGTTTTCGATCCGTTTATGTAAGAAGTATACTTTAACTTCTTTTTTTTAATTATTATTATTATTATATTATAATTATTTATGAAGTAACAATACAAACATAACAAATAATAAGTAAATAATTAAATTGTGGAACAATTAACAATCATAATAGATGTGAATATTCAAAAGGAAAGAAATCAAAAGTATAAAATTTCAGTTAATTGAAAGATAAATATGTCTACTCAAATACTCCCTCCGGACCACTTTATTGTAACATTTTTTGTTTACACGTCTCTTAAGAAAAATATTAAGTAGAGAGTAATTTGATTAAATTATCTACTTCTTTATTTTGCACCACACTAATATATCTTTATATTTATGACTAAGGTAGTAAGGTTAAAGGTGAAAACAAACTACAATTTTTTTAAAAAAAAAATAGAAAAAGGTATTTTAGAATACCTCATTATTCTCTCATTTCTCATTCTCCTCTACCAGCCTTGAACTCTTGACCTAGAGGTCAGAAGATTATGACCACCCAACCACTATGGACAAGGAAGGCCGGTGTTTCTTTACCAACATACGAACTAATTTATATACTATTATACACAAAAATGGGCCAGCCCAACAAGTTTTCCGTATTTACATTAAAACAAGTCCAAGATTGATGGGCTTAATGGCCCAAGTGGATAGCAGGAAATTACATGGAATGTCCTCAAAAGTGAGTGGTCTTCAATTTATGCCCCTCATAAGAAAATTTTAAAAAAAATAACCTTCTTTCTTTTTATATATAGAATATATACATTTTTGCCCCTCTACACCATAACTCTTCATGTTCATTTGTCTCTCAACTTTTAATTTTCATTTTTCATTTTTCTTTTTTCTTTTTAATTTTTTATCTTTTTTTTTCTTTTTTCTCAATTTTTTTTTTAATTCTCGTTTTCTTTTTTCTCAACCTTTATTTTCTTTGTTTTTTTCTTAACTTTTTTTTTGTTCTTTTTTTTTCTCAACTTTTTTTTTATTCTTTTTTTTCTCAACTTTTATTTTTTTTGCTTTTTTTTTTATCTTTAGTTTTTCCTTTTCTCTTTTTTTCTTCTCTTTTTTTCTTTTTTTCTTAACCTTTATTATTTTTCGCTAATGAACAAAAAGTGGGATAATCCGCAAAGAAGATCTTCTTTCTTTGAAATCGAAATAAACTTAAGAGCGTGCTTTGTTGTTTGGAAGTCCTTTTGAACAAGTCTTGCCTCTAAGACAAATGTTATAGAACATCTCATAAATCAAGACACAATGAGATAGTGTCAAGCCTTGCTCGTGGGGCATAACTTGTTGTTTGAAAAATTCTTGAGCTAAGTCTTACCTCTAAGGCAAGAGTTATATAGCATCTCATAAATTAAGACACAATGAAGTAGTGTTAACTCTTGCCCATGGGGCATAACTTGTTTTTTTGGGAGGCCCTTGGGCTAAGTCTTGCCTCTAAGGCAAACGTTATAGAGCATCTCATGATCAAGACATAATGTGCTAGTGTCAACTCTTGCCAATGAGGCGTAACTTGTTGTTTAAAAGTCTTTGAGCTAAGTTTTGCCTCTAAGGCAAGAGTTATAGAGCATCACATAAATCAAGACACAATGTGGTAGTGTCAACTCTTGCCCATGGAGCGTAATTTGTTATTTGGAAATCCTTGGGCTAAGTCTTGCCTCTTAGGCAAGCGTTATAGAGTATCCCATAAATCAAACACAATATGATAGTGTCAACTCTTGCCCATGGGGCGTAACTTGTTGTTTGAAAGTCCTTGGGCTAAGACTCTAAGGCAAGAGTTATGGAATGTCTCATAAATCAAGACACAATGAGGTAGTGTCAAGTCTTGCTCGTGGGCATAACTTGTTGTTTGAAAATCCTTGAGCTAAGTCTTGCCTCTACGGCAAGAGTTATAGAGTATCTCATAATTTTAGACATAATGAAGTAGTGTGAACTCTTGCCCATGGAGCGTAACTTGTATTTTTTGAGAGGTCCTTGGGCTAAGTCTTGCCTCTGAGGCAAGTGTTATAAAACATCTCATAAATCAAGACACAATATACTAGTGTTAAGCCTTGCTCATGGGCGTAATTTGTTGTTTGTAGGTCTTTGGGCTAAGTCTTGCCTCTAAAGCAAGAATTATATAACATCTCATAAAAAAAATAAAGGTCGAAAAAATTGATTAAAAAAAAGAGAAAAGAAAAATTAAAAACCAAAGAAAAAATAAAAAAATAGAAGTTGAGAGAAAAAAATAAAAATTGAGAAAAAAAGAAAAAAACAAAAAAAAAGACAACAAAAAATAAAGGTTGAGAAAAAAAAAAAAAAAAAAAAAAAAAAAAAAAAAAGAAGAAAAAAAATAGAATTGAGAGGAGAAAAGAAAAAAAAAAGATTGAGAAAAAAACGTAGAAGAAAGAATAAAACAAAAAATAAAAGAAAAATAAAGGTTAAGAAAAAAATAAAAAAGAAAAAATACAAATAAAAAAGAAGAAAAAAGAAAAAATAGAAATAAAAAAAAAGAAAAGAAAAAAGAAAAAAAGAAATATATATAAAAGTTGAGAGACAAATGAGCATTGAGAGTTATTTAAAAATATTTGAGGTGTAGAGGGGCAAAAAGGTAGTTGCTCTATACATAAAAACAAAGAAGACTATTTTTGTAAGACCATTTTTATGGGGGACAAAAATGCAAAGTCACTCCCTTTAAAGAGCATTTGTGTAGTTGTCCGAGTGGATAGGCCTACAAGTATTTTGGTCTTCATTTTTCAACAGAATTTTCAATGCTTCACTTAAGAATTAATTCATAGTAAATGATTCTTTTCTAATTTATTTTTACTTTTTTCTTGGTATTATACAAAGGAGGTCCTCAGATCTAGTAATTCTTATGATAGAGGCACTAAGTTTGATTGAGGTATTGATAAAACCTAATTGTATTTTTGATTTCTTGCTTTTCATATTTGTTGTTTATTGTGTTTCGATTATTGTTCTATTATTGTTGTTACAGTTTCTTTTCTTAATGTTCTATATTGCTTTCTTTATTAATCTCTATGTTTCTTCACTGTCATTTACCCTTTTGATAACTACTTTGATTTGCAATGTTTGAGCCGCACGAGCGTCCTTCCGAAATAACTTTTCTACCTTTACGAGTTAGAAATAAGATTTGCATACATTCTATTCTTCATAGACAACACTTATGAAATTTTACTCGATATGTTATTGTTGTTTAATTGTAATTTTGACCCACATGGAAAATTCTTTATGGTAGCCAAGAATGTAGTTGATTTTGAGGTAAACAAAAGTTATTTTTAATTTTTTTAATTGTTATATTCTCTATACCGGGTGACAAGTTGCTTTCAACCAAAAAAAGGAAAAGAAGATAACGAAAAAGGCAATTGATGAGATGGTAGTTGATAGTACCAAATGTAAGATGATTAAGGTTTTAATTAAATTCATAGAAGAAAGCAAAGTTGTTTGATTTGGTCACGTGTGGTCTTATTGTATAGCATGTCGAATATAATGACGCTTGTCATTTATTTATCCTTGCTTAATCATTTCATTATTGTTTTTTTTTTAAATGTTTAATTATGGTCTATTATTCTTTGTGGCGTGTCCACTGAGAATAATAATAAAATTAAATCAAGGGTTATAATCACATTTTTAGTATTTTTGCCTTTTCATATTTGGTTAAGGACGTGTGATTTGTTTGTTAATCAAGATTAGTTTACCCCAAATAGCTTTAATCATCACAGGGCTACCGGTATGAACGAGATGCAAATGTATCTTTTCCTATTGATCTCCAGAAGCAATATGAATTAGAAATAATATATAAAGGCAAACAACAGAAAACACACATATTTAATTCCTAATTACTTTAAAAAATACTATTTATTTTATTTACTCATTTTACCACTTTTAATGACACGGATACATGGCAATACTCGCCGACGCGATGTATCAAATATACATGGCGTACTTACTTTTTTTTTTAAACGGAAAGTAACCGATACTACTGAAATTAAGGAGAGAATCGCGTTGCAAATCAAACAGAATCAAAACAATCTCATCTTCTTCGTTTTTAAAAGCAAAAACTCAAAAACTCATTTTCTCAGAAGCTACTACATCTCTATACTTCTTTCTTCTTCTTCTCGATTTCATAATTGACAGTGATTTTTTTGTATTTTTCATATTTCATCATATACATAATGACGACTGTATCAGTGCTATTACGCACTCCGAATTTTGAATTTCCCCAATTAAGTACGAATCGTTCAAAATTGATGGGATTGTTATCCTTGAAGATGCTACTTATGAAGATCTAATTGTTGCGATAGCAGAACAACTCAATATTGATGTATCTAGGCAACGAATTGAGGCTAGATACATCGTTGAAGGTAATCCGATATCAATAGAGATTCAAAACGATATGGGAGTGAAGGTGTATTTTCAGTTGGTGAAACATGTATCCAGCTTTTGGATGTATCCTCTCTGCATTGATATGCATGAGGTCATTTGGAGCAGTAGTAGTGGTTTGATTGGGTGCGATCCATTGACAGGTAAAATTGAGTGCATTGAAGAAATTGAGAATGATACACTGCATTGGTTGTAGTTGATAACGTTGATGCACTCTGTGCTATCGAGATGGATGTAGACCACTTGATTATTGATGCAAATAACAGGATTATTGAGGTGAATCAGATGTACAAGGACAAAAATACTGTTGTAGCTGTGCTGGCTAAATATGCTATTGATCATTGATTCCAGTTTAGAGTGAAGAGGTCGGACAAAAAGAGGTAATGTATTTAGGGCGCTATAATGTTGTTTGATACATAGATTTGGTAATGTATCGAATGATGAACTTAAACTTATGTACTGATGCTTCAAAATATTATTGATACATATATTATCTGAGATATTGGCCTTGATACCAGTAAAATAACTTACTGTTTTTTATGGAGATCAGTTATTATCATTGATACATGCAGAAATCTTTTTTGATATATTAAATTGTTTTGCCTAATATTCATTGTCTGTGTTTGCAGCTATTACTTAAAATGTGTAAATGAGCATTGTCCATGAAAGTTTAGATCGTCGTGGTTGAATCGTTCTTCTATCTTCCTAGTTAAAGAATTCTGTGATGAGCACACGTGTCCAATGAAGGATAGAGTGTACGATCAACGTCAAGCTACAATTGATTTTGTGGGTGGAATAGAATACTAATGTATACTCAATTATATTGCTTGATACATGGCACGTATATATTACCTGAATGTAGAATTGAACTCAAGTTGAATTAAATTATGTTTGATACATGTTATGTATACTTGGGTTATTCCTTTGATATATGTAGCATGTATCAATGAACTGTACATCTTACAGTTACCAAAATAACTCATGATACATGTCATGTATATGTTGCGATCATCTTGGTGTATATGTGATTACGTTATGTATCAAGTATAATTTTTTGTTGAATAGAACATTGCTTGATACATGGCATGTATATATTACCTGAATGTAGAACTGAACTCAAGTTGAATTAAATTATGTTTGATACATGTTATGTATACTTTGGTTATTCCTTTGATATATGTAGCATGTATTAATGAGTATGAATGATTCATTTACACAATGCTTGATACATGGCATATATACATGCATGTTCACAATAGTAAAAATGTGTATCACTACAATATTTCATCAAAACGATTAAGTTACTAAATGTATGAATATCACTGCAAAAGTACACTAATCCACTAGAAAAAGATGAGACATATTTAGTTACTAAAAGATTTAATACACGTTAAAAATCATGTGTGCATTGTGTCTGCTAGCACAGGTCCTTCCAAATGCTGCAAATTCATCGTCTTCGAGCATTGACTTCAGGTCACTGACAATAGCAACATTGCCTTGGCTACTGATACGAAGAGAATGGTTAGGCGAATTTTTCACTACAAATTTAATTCCCTGCAGCAATATGTATGCAAAAAGTTAATAATTGATGTACAAGTCTGGGGATCATAGTACTTGACTGTAGCCAAGATGATACATGGTCCTGTGTGACATTTAACTCACTGCTACATAACTTTGCAATATACAAAACAATACATGATACATTCATGTATGTATCAAGTGCATATTTTTATATTTTTCATATTGATATAGCAGCCATTTGTGTATAACCAATAAATGAATGATACATGTTCTCATGTATTATGATATATTTTCTATATTGCAAAATGATATACCAGTGAATTATACGTAAGTGATGTAGCAACCATTTTGACATATATCATATATTCACCAACTATGTATCAAGTGTGGTTACACGTCTTATATGAAAAAATTCATCACATGATACATGAAGCATTAGATCTGAAAAACACCATTTGAAATATTAAGCGGGTGTTTGGGATGGTCTTGATAAATGTAACCACAGATCTGGGCGTGCAATATACATGAGTATGACTAACGTAATGTATATAGAATATTGTTTACCTCAATTTCAGCATCACAGTCTTTGTTTTCTGCTTCTTTGTCCACTGGTTCATCCTGATGAACAGTTGGTTGATTATTTGTTCTTTGTATGATATCTTCACGCAGTTGATTCATTTTCACAGTATCGTTCCGGTGTTTAGATCTATTTTCAGCAAAATCCTCATCGTCGCCATCACAATCAAAATTTAGTTTCATAGTCGTGGGAGTTGCTACAATAGTGTCTAACTGACTAACACCCAGACTAAAAGAAAGTCCTTTTTCAACCATTAATGGTGTTTAAAAGTCTCTGTACTAAGCAACTAATCACCAAAACTTTAACATTTTTATGAAATTTTTGACTTAAAGTTGAAAAATTAGAATTCTATGGTTACACAAATTATCGATACATTACTTAAATATTGATTAAACTCACCAAAGTTGAGGTTATGGTTCTGATAACTGCAAATTACTTGATAATGGTGGAATTGATTAAACTCACCAAAGTTGAGGTTATGGTTCTGATAACTGTAAATTACTTGATAATGGTGGAAGAACGTGCTTTAGTGAAGTTGATGAGAGAGAAACAATGGGGGAAAACCAATTAACCGTGGAAAAACTGATTTGGGGTTTGAATTTGGGAGTGAGCGTGAAATCAAGCGGATGAAGGGTGATATGGAGATATGATTTAGGCGATGTATCAAATGGGAAAGGAAGGGGGGTTATTTGTTAATATATGAGATATTAAGTAATTAAAATAAAATAGTGGTAGTTTTAATAGATATGATAAGGAAGAATGACTCTTTATGTAATTTGCCCTATATATAAACATAAACATGTATATGCCAGAAACCATATAGTAAAAGCTCATAATTAATCATGCGCGGTAAAGTAAACCTCTATAAAGGGTTAAAATAAATAAAATGGATTTTAAGAAATTACACAAATTTTCACTTAAAATCAAGTGGCATAATAATAACGTAAGTAGTTATCTAATATGATTAGCAAAGAGTATACAGTTATAGAAGTTGTATATAAAAATGAAGTCATTGGTATCCCAGCAACTTTATTGATTTAGTACACCGACATCCCTTAAATTTGTCAGTATATTTTATTTGAACATTCAAATTATGACTAATTTCAATTTAGCACTGAACACATGATAACATATTTATATTAGACACTTTCAATTTCAACTTTTTTTTTTTAAAAAAAACGTTTGTCTTTGCAAATTCTTTCCAAAATTCAAACTTAAAAATATCTAATAAAAGTACTTTATCATGTGTTCAGATAATTAATTAAAATAAACTATAACTCCATTGATTAAATGAAATTTACATATAAATGTAATAAGCTATCATATGTATTAAGCCAATTTTATTTTAATAGATCAAAATTACTATCCACGTGGTAGAGTGTGTCAACTTCGCTTTTTAAAGTTTTTTTTTTGTAGTGTGTCAACCTTGGCATACGGAAAGAAGTTCATATGAAAAGAAGTGAGTCAACGGTATTTATCCCCCAAAATCCAAATGCAGGAACCTTGCAAATTAAAATTAAAATTAAAATGGGAGGTGACCTAACTACATATTTTCCGGTGCACTAATATACTATGATTTGTTCTCCATGGCCAACAATATTTGGCCAGCTACCACTACTTTGCTTATTAGTGTCTTATACGTTATACCACTTAATTAAGTTCCTCCTTTTATACCTTATCACTAGTTTTCACCATAATCTTAATTTCTATCCTTCATTTCATTATTTCAGATGATGTCAAGTAGTTGATATTTACTCTCTTTTAAAAATTAAGAATTATTGACGGGCAAATTTTATAGCTAAGCACCAAAGTTCGTAGGATTGTTCTTCTTTACCGACCGATTAACCATAAATTTATTGCTAAGCAATACAATTTTCTTTTAAATTGATGGCCGAGGTAGTGATGAGAAGAGGGAAAGGAGGAACAAAGAAAAATAAAGAAAATTCAAAATTAGGAGAAAGGTTCAAATTTGTCATGGAATTATGCAAAAGGTTCAAATTTATTTTTCGTTTAAAACTGTTTAATAATAAAGGCAATGTTTTTTCCCCTTTTCACATAGCTCAAAGGGAAATTTAACCCCAAATAGTAATAATGAGGTATATTTGACCCCAACTATTAACGAAGGGCAAATCTATTCTATTTCACATAAGTTTAAATGCATATTTGACCTTTTTCTCTTTTCACTATGTTCACTATATTTAGCTTATGTATTAAAAGTATTTTTCTTGAATTAAAAATCTTATATTTAGTCAAATACTGTCATATAAAATGAAATTATCAGTCAAATACTGTCATATAAAATGATCAGTCAAATACTGTCATATAAAATAAAACGAGAGAGCTAACTATACTTAAGGGAAAGTGCAAAGTGTGTCACCATGTATTGTGGTGTGTTAATGTGTGGAGCAACAGGTAGAGATTGCTTCAAGTGCTCAATCATTTTGTGTAAAAATATTTACTGTTGTCCTGTCCAAATTGCCTTAAGATATACTGACCTAGAGAATATATAGAGCATCCAACAATTTGGTTAATCTCAATTCTCAACTTTATGTGGTTCATATTTCATAACATGGTCATTTGAATGCTTGCACAATCAGCCAATTGTCAAGTACCCACTAATGTTTTTTTTGGTTTTATTCCATTTTTGTAGATAAGTAACAACAAAGAAACAACACATGAGAACCAAGAATTTAGAAAAGAACAACTCCGAAATGGGAAAATTATTTTTATTTTTATTTGTCTATTATATCAAAAATAAATATTTATTTTAAAAAGTCAAGAGATATGTCAGGTTAAACATGGACGGAGAGAGTACTTTGCTCATGCCAATAGAAGTGCCATGATACTTTTAATTGATCAATCATATTTCGAAACATCTTGTTGCCCATGTAATAAAGGGAAGTAATGCACGAGTCATGCCACTTGATACACGTGTCATTTAGTATAATCAACCAAACATTATGTTATGGGATGATTTTTTTTATATGACTAATTAAACATGTTATTTTGGAACGGAGGAAATACTTCTAAAGGGTTTATTAGGATTATTTTTAAGGAAAGGATAAATACTTCCTCATTTTATTTTACTTGTTCATTTATGCAAATCAAGATATACTATTAAATAAATAAGTAATAATAGTCTAATTTAGAATTTCAAAATATCTTAATAAGATTAATTTTGTAAATTATACCTTTAATTAAAAAAAAATTTAAGAGGTGTGTCAAGTTAACAAGGGCCAAATAAAATAATACAGAGAGATTAGATAAGCACAAAACTAAAGGGATATTAATTGGAGTGACAAACCATTACCAATTACCCGTAAATACCAAGTGGAGCACTAGGTGTATATTATTACGGCAAGCAAAACATTAATTTGCATTTCCCACCTAAGAATATTGTTTGGAAGAGTAATTAAGAAAGAGATTATGGTGGGACCTAAATATGTTTGAACCCCAAATTACAAGTTGCAATGCTGATTAAGAAATACTCACTTCATTTATTATTCATTAGTATAACTCCTTTTGGAGTTGACTCAACTAACACCAAAACTTGCCTTTTATTCAACGCCTTTTGAGCCTCTTTGAATATATATCCACATTTCACACACATTACAAATTACTCTTTTCGTCCCAAAAATATTTGTCACGTTTTGTTCTTTTTATAGTCAATTTAATTAATATTTGAAGCTAAATTAAATTAGATTAACTCCATATTTTGAAATTAAAATTTAAATATTTGAAAATTATACAAAAAGAACTATAAATAAAAATTCTTCTCATATCAGTATAGTGAAAAAATATATGTTAAAATATTAATCAAAATTCATGTAAAAATTAACTATTGAAAGGCAAAACATGATAAGTATTTTACGACGAAAGGAGTAAAAAAGAAAAAAAAGACACAGGTCCTTCAAGCTTTACAAGTGCAAAGTGGTCCAAATGGATATTCACTACTTACTTATCTCTACAAATCTCAATAACAACTTTAATTCCTTAATACTACTTTCATAAAGTAATTTAAATTTCATTTATTTGCTAGATTTTAATTTCCTCCAAAATGCTTATACATGTATAAATTTTTTAAAAGTCTCTCCTTCTCTCCCTTCGAGCTAAAAGTAAACATTATTTTTTTCTGTTATATAAATGAATAAATCATAAATTGATCACCATACATATTTCTTACAAATTTAAAGTAATATTTCGAGTTGAATATTGAACTTAAATGTAAAGCATAATTTAATTACAAGATCAAAGAGAGATTATGAGAAATTTTTGGTCACACTCATCACCAAATAAGCACGCTGCACGCACACACATGTTTATAATTACCATGAAGTATTAGTTGATGGATTCTTTTTATTCTTTTAATTTTTCTAATTCATATGTAGGATATATATTTTTTTTAAATGGCATTGACTTCAAAACTTTATAAGTAAATTTCATAATGATTCACTTACCTTAATAAGATAAATTGTTGAAAAAGAAATATTGCACTGTTATATTGACGATTTTATCTTCACTTTGCCTAAACCTATCATCCTTATCCTATAACTGACATATAAGTTAAATTATTTATGAATTTATTTGCAGGGAATAAAGGGCATATAAAGTAAATTTTACTGTTCATTTTATCTAGAATTCCCAACAAACCAACTTACTTTTTTGGTTAGAAAATCTATCTGCTCAAGTCCCTGCATTTTTTTTAATGTTATAAAAAGGAAACATATTAATATCTAAATCCTCTTGTTAGATTAGAGGCCTTAACAACCTTATCATCAAATCTGATAAGAGTATCAATAACTAACTTGCTAAATGCTAAATTAAGTCTTCTATTTTAATTGAATTTGTTGGAATACTAATTATTTACATACTCAATTATTTGAAGGCGTTCTAAATAATAGGTTCTATGCTGCTCTTCTTTGACTGAAAACGTCAAAATCAAATTATGAGAGAAAAATTAAAGGCTTAATATCTAATCAGTCACTTAAACTTGTTAGAATATTTTATTTAGACTTTCGAACTAAGTCATATTACAATTTAACACCTCAACTCCTAATAAAGTATTTCATTAAATATTTTTGGAAAACTTTTTCGTGTAATTTCATTCGTCTATTAGATAATCAAATTAACCACATAATATTTGTCATCTTCTTTAGTCATACACATTAACCTTACGTAGAAAACGTTTGAATTCTATGGTTTGTTTAGGTAAATGCGTATAAATTAAAAGAAATAACATATTTTATGTAGCTAACTTAACTACCTAATAGACGAATGAGAACACAAACAAATAAAAAATAAAATTTGAAACACTTTATTAGAAATTCAGATGTTCAATTGAAATAAGACTTAATTCGAGTATTAAATAGAACATCTGGTTAAATTAAAGAAATTGACTATGTATTAAGCCGAAATTAAAAGCACTAAAATGCAACAAAACCGTTGAACTTGAATTTTTTGGCAAACTACATTATCATATAATCTTAGACTTTTTATATTCAAAGAAAACCCACTTGTGCAACACAATTAAGAAATTTCCAAAAATAAAATCAAAATCAAAATCAATCATAATCCCAAAGTCAAATTTCCTTCATAAAATAATTACCGGCTATTTTGAGTTAACCACCTCGCTCACCTTGTCCTCTTATAAATAACCCTCAAATTCATTTCCACCTCTTTCACCAGTCGCTCCAAAACCAAAAAACAGGAAGAAAAAAAATAGGAAAAAGAAAATGGTTCTCCTAACACCACCACGAACTCCGGCCCGTGCGGCGGCGACGGCGTTAGCCGGCTCATCGAAGCGGCTTATGGTGAACTTCATCGGCTCGATGTCTTTGTTAGCTTTATGGTTGAAGAAAGCAAAGCGAGGAATCAAAACTCAAAAACTCGGCGGCGGCGATTCGCCGAAATCGCCGCTAGCGAAGCCGAAGAAGTTCCTCGCGACGATTAGTAACAAAGCGATTAATCTGAGGCACAAGAAGAAAGCGGAAGGAGAACTCGCCGATGAGGATTTCGGCGACGGAGGATTGTGGCAGAGAGGGATTTTGATGGGAGATAAATGTCAGCCGTTGGATTTCTCCGGCGTGATTTATTACGATAGCGAAGGGAATAGATTGCCGGAGGTTCCGATGAGATCGCCGAGGGCGAGTCCGATGCCGAGTTATCTTTATGCTTCGCCGAGGACTGCTGAAGTGAATTAGAGAGGAAGTAAGTTAGTTGATGCTCTGTTTTTAGTGTTGGTTGGTCAGTTTTCTCTCTGTCCACAAAGCTTAAACTTTTTTTGCTTTTTTTATTTTATTTTAGTTTGTTGTTATTATGTTTGTTTGGTTTGGGTTAATTGGAGGTGATGGCGATATATGAGCTAGCTAAGCTGTCCTAATTTTCCATTAATTTGGAGAAAAATACTGTATAAAAAGGTTTTGAATTTGGTGGAATAAACTGAATTTGAGATGTATGTTTCAGTGGGATATTAATCCAATGTATTCAGTAGCTATGAACTTTCAAATTCGTGTTTATTAACAGTAATCTCATGCTTAGTTCTTTGTCAATTTGTACCAATTTACAGACACAGAGACCATAACTCAAGTTGTCTGTGGTATTCTTAAATTGTGATTTGTGGTATTCGGATTACTATTTCACTAAGCATTTGCGATCTTCTATCCGTGTAAATACTTGGTAATTTTTGCTCACGAGCGGAGTTAAAATTTTGTTTATAAATTCGGTAAATCCAAGACTAGTTTTTATTTAAATATTTATTTAATATATTAAGTAATTTATTGAAGACACAATAAATTATTTTAAAAAATGAATAAAATCCATAAACTCAAGATCATAATTCCATCTCTTATTCTATTCACTTTCGACTATTCATAAAGCATTTGCCATCTTCTATCCGTATAAATATTAGGTAAATTTTGTTTATAGATTCAGTAAAATTCAATAGTTTTTATTTAATATGTATAAATAATTTATTAAAGACACAATATATTATTTTAAAAATAATAATTCATAAACTTAAAATCATTAACTCCCTTTCTTATTCTATCCACTTAAACTAAGGTAGATGAGAAACAGTTGGAAAAAACATTGTATGTGTTTGTTCTTCAGAGTTTACAACACTTCGTTCACGATTAAGACCAAACACCTGTGGTTTTTTTTTATGTTTGTTTATAACATCATGGACTAGGGAAGTATAAAATATATATTACGTTATAGATGACGATCTCAGTTGTATGGCCATTTCCTTTCCTTTTTGTTTTCCAAATTAAAAAAACGTCCTAGTTTATATGTCATATCTTTTTTCTTTTTAAATTTGTTCAGAATAATTCTCTCTTTTCATATTTATAAATCACTTAATTCTAAAATTTAGCAATAATAGGGACAGTTATAGCTACATAAATATTTAATAATTATTTTTTTTACATTACAAAATCGATCAAGTAATGTCACATAAATTGAGACGGATTGAATAATAAATGAGGTAAAGGTAAAGAATTTGGGTCATGGACAATTCCCGTCTAAAAACTGTTCGTAAACTTGCCAAATTGCCCCATAATACTTCCATTTGCCGTTGAACTAATTATATCTATTCGAAGAGGCAAATTTAATAGGCAGTTGCTTAGGGGAATAGTAAAAGCATTTTGTTTCCAGCATATATTATGAGAATTAGAGTTAAAATCACTTATATTGCAGGTTCAAATTTGATAAGAACTTCTTGCTCTTCTCTCTTTTCCTTTTTCAACTTGTATTGAATTATGCTGATAATCAAAAGAAATATAGAAAAAAAATACTGTCAGTTTTAGTCTTTAATAGTAGAACTTGTTCCATCTTAAAGGCCACAATCATGTCTCAAAATTATGTATTGCTACTATATTATAATGTTAAGCTTAAAGGCTTCTATTTAAACGTTGATACTTGGTGATTAAATCGTTGAAATTAATATTTCAGGGGAGACAAGAACATCATCAAGGGTTTTGATTCCTTTTCAGAGTTTACCTATACATTATATATAGCCATTATCAATTGCAATAATAGTTTAAATGAAAATCAAACAGATGTATATAAAATTAATCTCTCGTTTTGATAGAAACAATTAATCTTTTTTTAAAAGCCATCAGCCGCAATAGTATGAACTCAGTCATCCCCTAATTCTTTTATTTATGGAATAATTACGATTAAGTTAGTGACCTCGTACTTGCATAATATACAATAGAATGGGCTGGTATGAATTAAAAATAATAAGAAAGTGACACTTTCTCATCATGAAAATTTTAGTATAAGGTAAAAATATGGTTGTTGGAATTGAATCATTCAACTTTTGTTAAATTCTTCTTAATTCTACTACTACTACTACTTTTTTTCGTTTGTTGGACAAAGCATGATAATTGTGGTCTACGGGAGAACACTAGTCTCAGATACAATTTGAACCAGTCCATATCCAATTTTCTCGTAAAGTAACAACTTAAAAATAATGAAAAATCAGTTTGATAAGAAGATGTGCTAGGAAAGCAGATGAGTTGATAACCAATTTTCTTTTCTCACAGACCAAAATCTTTTTCTTCCGTCTTTAATTAGAGATCTCAGATTCGAACTCTGAATATAAAATTGTATTTGATGGAAAGTGTTTACCCCTAAAGTCGGACTTATCATCGTGAATCTGAATTAATTAAGTTCAGAACGAATATCAGACACCACCAAATTAAAGAAAAAAATTCAGAACGAATATCAGACACCACCAAATTAAAGAAAAAAATGACATGACATCAATCTCTTCAGTCAACTAAAAAGGCTCACAGAAAGTACCAATAGGCATGAGTGCTATGACTTAGTCCAATTGCATTTTTTTTTCTTTTTTTTTTTTCATAAAAGAAGATATATGCAAGGTCAAAGTCAATTAATGTCTCAATACTTTCTTTTGTCTACCTAGTCCTAATCAGTATTAGCTTCTTACTATTAAGCTATTAATAATTCCAAAGAATGAAATCTTTTTTTCTGTTTTTGCCCAAAATTTTAGTAATTGGTCTGTCAATTGTGTGTGACTACACAAAACATAGCTCAAACGTGAAAAATGACACTTGAATTAGGTGAAAATTATTGCTCGAGTTATCAGTATGTACAATCTTTTTCGTGATCAACTTCTGCAATTGATGTTGTCACAAGAAAAAAAAAAACTACTGCAATTGAACAAGTACCCAATGCGACCAGTCCCGTTCTATTTTATATGATAGAGGTCAATTTTATTGTATACTGTACGACGTATATAATAGTTGGTGAATTCTCCTTCTAATAAAATCATAATCATAAATTTTTGTATCGCTACGAGTCACAATCTCCTTCAACTGTATGTATAAAGTCATATATGATGCGTCCTCCTGATTAAAAGGGTCCTAATCACCTTCTTTCGTGGAAGTAACCATGGAAGAATCCTTCTATCCCTGCCTTTCTATGGTGGTATAACATTTGTAGAAGTAAAAGTCACCACGTCAAAAGAGCTCAAATTTCTCCACATCTCAAAAAAAATTAAAATGTACACATAACAAACAAACACTGGATTGCTGGTCCTTCCAGAAATTGTTACATATGAGGTCGCCAAATGTACGTAGTTGTGTTATTTTTATGTAGGTCAAATGTAATTGATTCAAAAGGTAAGAGTGACTCCCATCTATTTAAAACTATTTTATTGGAAAGTAGTATCAGTCCACTAGATTATTTGCTCAACAGTGCCCATAAGGACACTTTCAAGTTTCAACTCATTTCACGCACTTCAAGTCCCTACCGAAAGTATTTCAAAGACTAATAATTTTTCATCAATTCCCTGGCAAGTTAAATTTTACTCTCGCCGTTCCTTTTTAGGTGTCATGTAAACTAAAAAGATAGTTATTCCTAAATATTTATCAATTTAAGAAATCAAGAGACAATTAATTTTTATTTTCAATTTTACCCTTAGCATTAATTATCCTAGAAGTAAAATACACATAAACAAACAAAGATTAATAAAAGGTATATGAGTCAAATAACACTGTTAAAAAAATTGGTTATGCATAATCTTATCATATTAAGATTCCTAAATTGGTTTAGAAGGGTTTGACCCATCGAAATGACGACAAAAATGCAGAGATGTAGTATAAGATTGCAAACAATAGACCCTTGTGATTTGATCGTTCACCAAATCAGCCATATATGGTCACGAACCCGGCTGAACAACAGACCTACAAGGTGTTCCCCGAGCCCAACAATAGTAAGGTTGGGGAAACAGACCTAGGCTAGTCAGACCATTACCCGAACCTAGCTATAGTAACGCTGGGTCTTGTCCCACCGTTCCACGAACCCAAGCTATAATTAGGCTGAGACAACAAACCTTTGCGATCCGACCAAGTTATAATAAGGCCGAGAAAATAAATTCTTGTGGTCTGACCCAGCTTTCGGCCAGAGGCGGGTGCCTAGTGCACCGTCTGTCCTTTTTTCACCTCAACAAGAAGAAAAAGGACTTTAGTGTATACGTGTTATGACATTGTGACATTGTTGATAAGCTTGAGCACATTATTGATTGCAACTAGGGTGGCAAATGGACTATTTGGGCTGAATTTGAGCGGGTCAAGATGAGCAGGCTGAATTTGAACGGGTCAAGATGGGCAAAAGCTATAAATGGGTCATTACCCAACCCTGCCCAAAGTTGAAATGGACTAAAATGAGCTAAACAATGGGTCATAGCCCAACCTACCCAACTTGACCCATTATTTTTATAACTTTTAAACATATATATGACTAATATTTAATGAGATATGTGACAATGGATTAACGATTTGATAAAATTTTTTACCAAATCATTCAATATTCTTAATGGGTTAACCGATAACCCAATAAGAAATAATTAAATTATAATTTATTTTTAGATATATAAAAGCACCCGATGAAATAAACGTTCAGTTATTTGTGATCTTTGCCAAATTATAACATGTTTGTTATCGAATTAAAATTAAATTATAATTTATTACGGCTGTAACATTTTTTCTTAATCATACGAGTTGTTTTGCAATCTATATCCATTATATTATAAAGTAAAGTAACTAATTACTAGCAAATTGAAAGGCAAGTACAAGAAATTGATAAAAAAATTGATACCATTAATTTTATCAATAATAATAATTATAGTAATCAATATTTATGTCAATTTATGATAGTCAAAAATTTTAAATAACTATTCATAGGTAAAAATCTTAATATAAAGTTAAATCTTAAAAGGTAAAATTAAGCATTTTCATGGGTCAAGTTGAGTCATCTTAATGGGTCTATTTGGGCTTTTAATTTATGAGGGGTCAACTTGGGCTAGCCCAAATCAACCCATCATCAAAATCATCAACCCATCATCAAAATCACTCTAGCCCAAGCCCATTAAACCTTGGGCGGGCTGGGCGGGTCATATGGGTTTGGGCTAGTTTTGCCACCCCTAATTGCAACAAATAATTGAGCAAACAAAACCAAAAAAAAAAAAGAAAACCTTAATGATGCCCTTTCGGCCGGTTACAACATTATCATTTCTGTCCTTGTAATGCCTATGGGGGCCCAATTACCTCTATGAAATTCCACGTAAGAGTAACCAAAAATAAATAAATTAAGATTAAAATCAACCTTGAATCCTCAAAGAACATCACTACATTCTGTGTAAATCAGAACACTACAACCGTCCGATTTTATATATATATAAAAAAAAAAAAAAAAAGTGGGACAAAATCTTCAGTTGAAGGAGAAAGAAAACCCGGTTCGAGCAAAACTATAGACCGGTTGAGCTCAAGCACCAGGAGCTGCATCCTTCACTTTACTATGAAGGTACCCACCATATTCCCTAGCGTAATCCTTCACATGGCTAGCCGTATCAGCAATCCGGCTTCTGGCATAATCAACCCGGTCCGAACCGGGCGGGTGGAATCCCCTAATGTACCTATACAGCCAAGATAGAGACGCCAACGTGGCAACCCCAAATCCACAGACGGATAAAAATCCAGCAATGGCTATGAATAGAACAGTACCGACAGGGACCCAAATCGGGCTCGAGATTAGAACCAAAGGGGTGAAGAAAATCAAACCCAGAATAATCGCCGTAAGAGTAAGCCCAGTGAGAAGGAGCAAAATCCCTCCGGAGATAATTAGGGTTAGAAATCCGACAAGTTGGGTGGAATTAGGGACATGTTCTTGCAGTTTCCTGAGAAATGATGGAGTAGTCATGTTGCTCTGGAATCTGGTTGGTGGCCTTTGTGTACGGCCGTAGGTGGATTGTTGATCAGCCATTTTTGTTGCAGAGAGAAAGAGTGTTGATGAGTATAAATGTTGATGGAAGAAAAAGTGGAGTGAAATAGAAGAGAGCAAAGGGAGAAAAGGATGGGGTGATGTGACACGTGTGAGGAGGAGGAGAAGGAGAAGGTTAAGGTACATGCAAGGGCACACGGTGCTTTCGGGGGAATTGGACCTTTTCTCCTTGTCAGATTTAACGGTTGATATTATCCCAACCTTTTACCATATGTTTTTTATCTTGTTTCTTGTATACTCTAACAGATGTTATAAACGCGACTAACAATACGTTTTAATTTGGTTAGGTTTGGGTTGATTTCTTAAAAAATGGTTATATTACGAGTTTATGACCTTTGATAAAAAGGAAACGCAGGGTAGATCGAAAAAGAATTAGAGTGAAGTAATTAAATAAGATATGATACATCTGCAACTTATCGAAAATATGGCTCTTTGAGAACATGAAGTCGAGGATCAAGGTTCAAAGTTCAAGATTAGTGCGTAACCGTGCTTAAAAATAATTGGAGTTAGTCCAAGTTCTTAGTATTATAGTTTTGTAGTGATTGTGGTTGTTAGTGTGTGGTACTTATAGGATTGGATGGGTGAAATAAACTGATGTACATGTGATTTTGATGATTGAAAAAGCTCGTGAGAGGACTTGGTACCGGATATGTTGTCTATAGAACTTGATCCATTACTCAGAGTCAACTGTGTGAGGACCTGGTCCTTAGAGAGATCCTATTTCGTAGGGACCAGGTTCATATTATGGATGTACTCATAACCTTGTTAATTGGTAACTGCTGAAGGGGATTTCTCCTGGTTCAAATATGTCAGGTTATGTGTGACATGGAAGCACTGAACTTGCACATGGGACATCTGTTCCTAATGACTGACAAACTGCTTGAAGGACCTGGTACCCAAGATGTATGAGTACGTGGTCAACTGGTGTCTGACAGTACTGCACGAGTGTGTACGAATATCTTTTGAGAAAATCTAGTTCTCAAGAGGAACTATTTCTCAGAGGGATATTGTTTCATGGGGACCAGATGAAGGACCAGGCCCATCGGACGTTGAACTTTCTGGCAGTCAACAGTATAGCTGGCAGCTGTACTTTTTGCAGAAAAGTTGGTGCACAGTAGCAGAGGAGCAGCAACTGTCCAATCTCGACCAATGAGAAACTTTCTATGTTTTCCCTCCCATTTGCTCCATATATATAGATCATTACGTGGGAGGAAAACCTAGCTTTTGCAAATCCTAAAATTCACATTCTCTCAGCAAAAGTCTCCATTGTTCTTCAGTTCAAAGCTTCTACAACAAGGGACCTGGTCTTAGCCTACGACAGTTGCTCTTAGTTCACTGTTGTTTGAGTCTTTGTACTTTGCTTTTAACATTGTAAACTCACTCCTCTTCAAGAGGCTTGTCTGAGTGGTTTTCTATCTGTTCTCTCTTGAGGTAGATTGGAGTCTATAGCTAGAGTTAGCTGCAGTAACACACAATAGAGTTATTGTGGTGTGTGCTTGCAATAGAGTTATTGTAAGTTAGAGGAGTTAAGAGGTTAATTCCTAGATTGCAATAGGTTGTAATCTGAAGGTTGCTCAGGTTTTAGTAAAGTTGTTTGATTGAAATTCCTACGAGGTAGGTCGTGGTTTTACTCCCTTGAGCAAGGAGGTTTCCACGTAAACATCCTGTGTTATTACTTTACTGCTTCTTGTGTGTGTTGATCGTGTTCTTATTTAGTGTCTGAGGACCAAGTAAGGAACCTGGTTCCTAACTTGGCAGTGGGTCATACAATCCTTCATAAACCTTTGTTTCATTTTCCTTTCTTTACATTTTGGGCATGAAATCTGCTTTCTTCTGGTGATTTCTGCATCTTGAGCAAAGCATCGTAGCTGGCTAAAGGTGGACATTAATTAACATTTCAAGCAAATGAAAACAAAATTATACATAAAGGAGTAAACTTCACGCTCTAATTTGCACATTGAAACTAAAGCTGCTGCTGATTCAGCCTAACAGTTTAAAAAAAATGATGATCACGATCCTGTTACCTTGAAGAAGAAGAAAAGTCATGCTGAGACACAGGCTCTACATTTCCTAAGAAAATAAATTCATTGTCTTGGATTAGGCTCCTCTCTATTCAAACCTGTACAGTAAACAAATGATGCATCTACATAATACATAGAACAAAAGATGGACCTCTGATGTAAAGTTTATCAATTAGATACCTTCAGTTTCACCAATCAAAAACCTATCATGATTTTAGTTTCTTGTCAGAACCAGCCATAGAACTTTCAGCTGCTGTAGCAGTTGCTAGTTCCATTAACCTCTCATAATCAATTTCAGTTGATTTATACTTCAACTTAAATCCGCTTTGCATCCATGATTTTACACAATGCAAAGGTTGAGTGCTCTCGTAGGGTGTTGAGAACCTCTGCTTATCTATCTCATCACCTTTGCTGCAGAAAAGGTCTTCGGGCGCCAAAGCAGTCGGTTGTGCAGCCAAAAAGTCACGAGCCATGACTGACAACCGAGGGTAGCGCGCATTGTTCACCTTCCACCATTCCAAGACATCTGTTGGTATTGGAGCAGGAGGCTCTGATAAATATTGGGTGAGCTCATCTGTGGCGGAGGACATGCTTGCCTTGCGTTTCTTACGAGCAATTTCCTCTGCAAAAGAAATGCTTCCTCCATCTTCGAGCTCATGTGCAGCGTAAGACCCGGTGATAGAAGGAAAATGACTGGTGGAATAGTTTCTTATAAAATGGCTTCTGGCTTCCTCCAAGTGATTCTCAGAATTGAGACTTTCTGGAATGAGCTCGACTTTTATTCTTGGATCAAGAACAGCAGTCATATATGTGAAGGAGTAGCAGATCTGGTCATTGTAGCTTCGAGCTTTTGTAGCCATTTCCTCAACAGTACTTTTGAGCCAGTCAGGGTTGTGTCGAGAGTCTCTATAGGCTGCAATTGTTTCAGAAATATGATCCATGAAAAAAAGAACCAAACCAACTGTTAGTAATTTGTTTGTACATATGTCATTGATGGTTTTATAGAAAGGTTCTAAATATGCATGCATGATATTCACAGCATTCTTCTCCGCAGTGTTGAGGAGCACCCTACTGCCTAGTAGTTCATCATACTTCCGGACGATAGTTTCCATTGATTTACCTGCCTACAAGGAAAAATATAGTTAAAGTCATCACTCATTTGTAGATTAAATGTAAAGCAAAATCATATTTTTAAAATCTAGTTCTTGTGTTTCCTCCTTAAATGTCGTCCGCTTCCATCTATAAGTAGCAAGAAACAGCCCATAACTCAACAATGTTGGCGTATCTATGTGTCTTTTGTGCAATTTAGTCTAACAGATATGTAAATGTAAATTAAATGTTAGGAATGATATTGTTTTGGTTGGTAAGTCTTAATAATTAAACCTCATATAAATTCTATTCCCGTATAGGATTGGCTTTTTGAGTGCAAATATTTTGAAGTTTTTACTTTACAACTATGAAAGTTTTTCTTCTTAATATAGTAAGCCTTGCGCCCCAACTCCCCCATTCAGAGGCTCAACAGTGGCTGAAACTGGAGGGTCCTTGACACTAATCAAAGTTTTATCTCTAGAAGACATACAAATCAACTTCCAATTTCAAGCTGGACATGTATAAACCAACCGTTGCTAAGCATATATTAGAGGAAGTTAATCAAGTATAATCATGAGATCAGAGAAGAGTATAAAATTCATTATCATAATATATTCAACACAACTAAACGCAAACTAATTATACACGTATTATTATTACATTGAAGAACTTCACTATAAAAAAGTGATAGTTCAAGACAATTTTCAGGGTGAGCTTTGAACAGTACTGGTCCAACATCACAGTAAACTTATAAAGTTAGATATGTGTGTTTACCTTGTTCTTAAATATTTTTACGAGAAGCTAGTAGCTTGACATTTATAAACATATTTAACAGGAAAGAAAAATACCTTCCGTGCAATGTCAAGCATCTGGTAATTGCCACTCCAACGAGGTGAGGCATCAAGAGGGAATTTCCAATTGCCTTCTTGATAAGCATTGCAACATTGGAGAAAATCCTGAGAGATCTCAAAGGACGTGTTCATCTTTAGGACAAACTCCCTTATTTTAGAAATTATCGACTTTGTAGATCTCAGTCCATCATTTATGACAGAATTCAAAGTATGAGCAGCACATGGGAGATAGTAGAAAGGACTCATTTTCTGGTTGTCCATATCTTCTTTGAGTGTATGGCATGCGTGCAGTGCAGTCAGACTATTATCATGTGTGCAACAGAGGACTCTATTGTCAATATTATAAAGCTTAAGTACCTTCAACAGAGCATGAGAAACTTCAGCAGCCCCACAAGGAGAGGATATGTGACAAATATCAAGGAGCAACTTTTGGAAGGACCAATTTTCATCGATCCAGTTGCATGTGATGCTCATATAAAAGAGTTGCTCGTAAGATCTCCAGAAATCAAGAGTTATAGAGACTTTGGAAGAAATTTGGTCCACTATCACCCTTACATCTTCCTGCATGCTTCTAAAAACTTCGCAAAGTACTGTTTGGAACTTGTCTTCGGGCCAAAGTTTTACCGTTGGATTGAGAAATCTAAATGAATTCAAAAGCCAATGTTCATCCAAAGTAGAAGGAGGAAGAGCAGCGAGAATAAGCCACTTGACGAGCAACCAGTTCAAATGATCGAGCTCCACCTGAGGTACTTTGACGTGAGGTCGAGGTTGGGGCTGAAGCTTCTTGGGAACAATGACAGACTGTGGTTCGGGACTTGCAACATTCACTGTTATATCATATCCTGGATGGCGATTGCTTAGATGTTTTCCCAAATTGCCTTGTAAAAAGAATAAAGAACATCAACGTCTATACATACTACACGATATCTATATTAAGCATGATTGCATCATACCTATTTCACCAAGATGTAATTATAACTTTAGCACACTTGATTATCAATACATTATGTATGACCTAATTCTTTTCTCACCACTTCCCTCATTGACTCAATTAAGAGGCGAAAAATTACCGGTGGCTGTTGCAATTGAATAACTCTGTCCGCAAAATTTACACTTCCTAGTTTTCCCATCTGGTGCTGTATCAAAGTACTTGAGATACACTGATGTCAAGGCCTTTTTCCTTAGTTTTGGTGTAAGAGCATTCTCTGAAGCATTCGGACCGATAGCTATAGGTTCTACGTTTGGAATGATTGTACTTGTAGCTTCCACAACAGCAAGGGATTTGGGTTCCATTTCTGTTTCAGAAAGAGGATCAATGAAGATGCACTGCACAATCAGGAAATAAATGGAGTGAAAAAAGTACCTTTTAAGGTCTTATAACCAGTGTTAACATTCCAATCCATCACATTCCCAGCTCCATTTTTCCCACTCACTGTTCCTGCCTATTTCATACTAGTTGATTAATTAGTAAAACTGAAACTTCTATAAAAAGAGTACAGAGTTATTACGATAAAATACCTGGAAATTCATGAGAGTCACTGTAGAGATTTCTGTTGGTCACAAAGCTTCACATACCTGCAGATGAAATTGAAAAAAAAAAGGTTACATGCATTTAGGGTTTAAGAAGAAGAGGTGCGAGGAAGAAAATGAATAGCAAAACTTACAAATTAGAGTTGAAAATTGGAAATTCCACTTGTTGAATCTCATTTCAGAAGAGGTTTAGTGAGAGAAACAGAAAAATGGAGAAGAAAGTTGCAGAGAAAGAAAATGGAGGGAAGTTTGAAGTGGTGAAGGGGAAGCTGAGAGCCAGATAGATTAGTGATGGAAGCCGATCTCAGATCCGACTGATACACAATTCACGCGGAGACGAAGCTGAAAGCCTTTAGTTGGTAAAGCCGTCACGCCAAACCCTTTCCGCCTTTCCCCTTTTCTTTTTTCTATTTTTCCATAAATTATTACTAGTACTTTCTCTTTTGTTTCTATTCGAATTGGTTCTAATTAATTCGAATTTGCACCGCATAAGGCTTACTATTTAAGGAAGAAAAGACTTTTTAACAAGATTTTATCGAATTTGAGATTTTTAATTAAGAACAAGATATTCTATTATGTGAATAATCTCAAATCGACCTTAAGGGAATGAGTTGTTTCTTTAATATGATTGAGACAATCCTCATCTCTTGAACTAATTTTTTAGATTAAATTAAACCTGAGAACTATTTATTTATTGTATATTCGTCCTACTATATACTCCCTCCGTTTCAATATGCTTGGCCTACTTTTCTTTTTAGTCCGTTTAAAAAAGAATGTCTCTTTCCTGTTTTAACAACTCTTTAATTTTAACTTTTCACATGATATGTTTAAGATCACAAGATTAAAGGATATTTTGATACATTTGACATATCTTTAATTTATGATCACAGGATTCAAAAGTCGTGTTTACTTTCTTAAACTTCGTGCCAAGTTAAAATAAACCAAACAAATTGAAATGGAGGGAGTATTAGCCAGCTTGTGAGACACATTTTAAATATAAAATAACTTTATCCATCAAAATGTTAATATATTGAAAAAATATATCTAATTGTGATATTTCTTACGCCTCTTTTGTGTATTAGGAGTAGGACTGTATGAGAACTAAAGTTAAGCTTCATTTCCTTTTGGTATAGCTTCCTATGAAAAAACAACGGAGGCTTACATGAAAATATTCATTAGGGAAATCTGAATCCGAGCGTTTGATTTTCACCTTATAATCTTTTTCTCCTACCTCAATTTAAAGAAACAAACATTTATTAAACGACTTTAAAAGTACAAGTTATTGGATGACGTATCATTATCAAAAATTAACTAGCACGTCTTGAAATATTTTTACTAAAATGAATAAGTTCTATACAAATTGAATGTAAATTTATCTGCTAACAAATATTTTTTTTAAATTGTTTGGTGCGAACTGATTGAAAATAAAAGATTCTAGCCATTACTAATTACTTCTACAGCTGGATTAGCTGATACAGTAGTTCGTGCGCGGCCTAGTTTTCCTAAATAGTACTCCTTCCATCCCATTTTATGTGACACCTTTTGACTTGCCACGATTTTAAGGAAAAAAAAAAGACTATTGAAACTCGTGGTCCAAAATAATCCTTGAATATTTGTGTGGTTGTAAATCATTTCATTAAGGGTAAGGGAATTTCAAAGTTAAATTTTTTCTAATTATAGAAATGTGACATTCTTTTTGGGACAGACTAAAAAAAAAGTGTGTCATATAAAATGGGACGGAGGGACTTATTACTATTCTTTTAGTATCTCTTTGCGATTTTTATTACCACTTGTTATCTCTTTTGTTTGTTTTTGTAACTGATTTTTTCCTCTAATATTTTCAATATGACTTTTTATTACTATATTTCTTTTTTCAAACATACTTTAAATTGATTTACTTAAGCTGATGATTTTTCGGAAATAACTTTTAACTCTTCACAAGATAAAAATAAAATTTGTGTACACACCATTCTCTCTCAACTTTACTTGTGGATTATATTAAATATGTTGTTATCGTTATTTCTAACTTAATTTTTGAAGAAGAGCGCCAAAAAAAAACGTATGAAGTGATGCCATGTAGACAGCTCAAGCCAAAGAGTTGGAGACTTTTACTGGGTTAGTTGCATCAACTCGGACTCAGTTCTCTAGCCGCCATTTTTCATTTATTTTAGTTTACTCTTTTTTTGTTAAATTTTGTATTTTCTCCACACTCTTTTATTATAAAGAGACTTTGACTAAATTTAGATGCAACAATTTTTCTTAAAAATAAACTAGCAACGTAATTTGGAATCATAGAATGTTTTAGAGTGTGAAAATGTAATGACCATTTCTCAATTTTTGTTTTATTCATCAAATTTATTTTTTAACTTGTACTAATAATTTAATGTTATTTTCACTATTGTTGAATACATAGTGGCTGTTATAAATTTTATGTACAATCAATAGTACTTACATAAGTGAAATAGATAAAATATTACGAGTAGTTACTATTTTCTCCATCCATGTTTACTTGTCCATATCTTAATTGAAATTGAATCTCAAAATCAGAATTGAAAGAGAATATTAACAACAGGACTTATGATAATTAAAACAATACCTTTTTCGTCAAAACTTGCTTGTGTTGTTCGATTGTTCACTAATTTCTTGTCGGACTAGCAAGACTTGCTACTATATCTTCATTTTATCTATAATGTTTATAAATTGTTCCCAAGTTCTGCTTGACTGTGAGAAAACTTTTTCTTTGTTATTCAATTATTCACAAATTTACCAGACAAATCACAAGACTTGCCACAATTTTTGTTCTACCTATCTTGTTAAATTATCACAATTCACACCCCACAAGTTCTGTGAGATATCCATAACTAGTCCTTTTTTGTTCAGTTTAGACAGTAGTGCTCCACAGAACATACAGATTAATGAGAAATTACAACTATATTGGTTTTCATCAATCAACATAATGAATCACATGATTATGAATATTCATTTGCCAAATTACCAAACGACTTTGTGAAATTTGTTAATCTTTTTTTCTTTCCTTTTGTTCTATGCCCTGTGAGTCAAAACTAACAATTTCAAAAAACACTTTTGCCACCAAATAATTAATAACAGCAAATATACATAATTCTTGGATTTAATCTCTTCTTGTCCATCTTCTGGATCTCCCTTTTCTCCAAATAATAGCATGAGGATCTGGACAAACTTGGTATGGAATTCTTGGTGGATCAATTTCTGGGAAACTGCACACATTACATTATTCAATCAAATCATCAATGGGTGGTGGGACACATATTATGTCCTTTTTTGTTTTTTTGTGGGTCATTTTCTTTATGATTTATACACAAATAACCCCCCCAAATATTAATAAAATAGTACATGATCACAACTTTAGAATGCAAAAAATAGTAATTCAATTTTCTTAAAGGATACGTACAAAACATCCTTTATATTAATAGTGGCAAGTGTGGTTCAAATTTTGATTTTAATCATCATACGTACAAATTTCATGTGTGACAATTTTGTTATTTTTCTAATCCCCTTATTACAGTAGAAATTTTATCTACATAGCTGACAACAAACACTACTAAAAAATCACTATTTTTCTATTGAATTTCTCCCTAAGAAATGTTCAGTGGCTATTCCCACAGATATTTTGATTGAATCGGTGGAAAAAAGAAAAAATAATAATATTTTCATATGAAAAAATTTGGAAGTATTCCACTATTTCAGTGGGAATCTGTTTCTTACCGTGTATTTTTTTAGTGAGCTGGTTTGGTGAAAAATGAGTGAGAAAATCATGTTCTATAACACAAATTTCTCACTGATTCGCGATGAGAAAAATCTTTGTTTCTAGTAGTGAAATATATATACACATATATATGATGTGATGTCAAGTTGACAGGCAGACAAATTCATTTATTTTTTGTTACTTCTTGCTTGTAATGGAAGCCCTATATATCCTTAATTTCTATAGTCTACAGCTGTACCATATGGCCTTATTTGTTCCTCATCACATCATAACTAATTATGGTATAGCCAATTCATTTTACCACTTTAAGCTAAAGCTCATATAACAAAAAACAAATGTTTAAAAATCCCCCCCCCCCCCCCCAAACCCCCATTTCACTTCATGTTAGATACTCGTTTTGTGGCTCGACTAGTTCGAATTTGTTCAAAGGGTTCTACTTTATAGGTAATGTGTTTCCTATCAAAGACAATTTATTTTCCGAAGCTCGAACCTAAAACATCTCATTAAGAATAAACGAATGCTAGGTAGAATGATTCAATATTATAGTATATGGAACAGGTATAGTAGGAATCATATATTCTTACCTCAGTGCAGCTATTTCAATCTGTGACAAGTCCATGTTGGTTGAACTGTTAGGTAAAGAAATAGTAGTCCTTTTCCTTGTGGTGGTGGTCAATGGTGTTGGTTGCTTGATGGCTAGTACTTTGCAATTCAAATTGCTTGCAATACTGTTCTGGGCCAAGGCCATCCTGGTATAAGAAATGAACAAAACTAGTTTTAGTTCCACTCAAATAAATAAATTTTTTTATGATCGTGATTTTCGAGCCAGTTTTCGGGCACCTCGACTAATTTCACGGGATACCTGCCACCTCCGACCAGCAACATGTATCAAGTGACTCTCTTCACCTAGATTAAAACAGATGAAAAGAATCACCTAGTGTTTTTTTTGTCTCCGCTGAGATTTGAACCTGAGACCTCATGCTCATGGTTCTTAACCCACTTCATTAACCACTTGGGTGCCACTCAAATAAATATATCTAAGAAATGGTCTTATTAGAGCGTAATGATTTTTGAGAATTTATGTAGTCTACTCCAAATAATTTGTGTTTATGTTAAATTCCAACGAAATTTGTCTCATCTAGCTATGGGTTATGTCATAGGTTCCCACTATACAAATACAAGTTGTTCTTATTTCATAGCAATAATTTCGTATATAATTTCATAATGAGCAGGCCACGAAATTAGGAATGGACAAGCCTCTCGTTGATAGCTTAAATTTTTTAGATGAGATGGTCACATCTTAACATGATAATAACGTACATATTTTGGCCCATGAAAAATGACCACACGTGAGAGAGCGTATTGAAACATGACATGCTCTCTATGATAATTTAAAAATTTGAATGAGAATGAGATGATCACATATTTCAACATCGTGTACCCAAAAATATTGTGATCTCAAACCTACGATAGACATGAATAAAAAAATTAGCAGTTACAAATAATGAGACACACAATTGCATGAAACGGCCGGCCAATGGAGCTGTGACATGAAACGTGGCAGAGTAGAAGAGATTGGCCAGTCTAGCACAAATCTCACCAAGTAAACAAACAACAAATATTTATAATTCACAAATCCATATCCAACCCTAAATATTTTAGATCAAATAATAACTAAGTTAACTACTAAAGTACTAAATACTAAATGTAGTTTAAGAGATAAGTTTTCCTTTTTGGAATCACCCTCTTTCTGTCCTTAATTAGAGATTTCAAATTTTAATTTCGAGTATAAAGAAATTTCAAATAAAAAGCTTTTTCCCCTTTGGGTAGATTACAAGGCCTTTTCAGTTTTTTTATTTAAAACTAGGGGTACGGGAGGGATTACAAGATGAAGAATCGAAACCTCATCAATAAAGTGAAAGTTCAGATAGTCAACTATCTGAGCTACTGAGATTCCCGATAGATTACAAGGCCTACTGCATTTTTCAAATTGAAAAGTGATCAAAATTGTAGATATATAGCTCAATCCAAAAAGGAAAGAAGGGGTAGGGGGGACCTATTGGGTTAATACTAGAAGTGGTTGTTCATCAAGGGCAGAGATGAGTTGACCAACCATAGTTCTAGGCCTTTAATGGATTTATTATTAGCTAGCAACTTCCTATCCATTTTCTATCTACAATGGAATAATTCAATTCACACAAACTCCTTATCATTTCCCTGTAATCTTAAACTTTTTTTCTTACTAAAGAGATGTACTCCTAATCAAGAACAAACAGAAAAAGATCCATTCTGGCGCTCAATGGTGTGACCTTGTAATTAGGTTAAGAATCAAAAGGTCTCAGGTTTAATTTTCAAAGAAGGCAAAAATATTAGGTAACTTTTTCTCTATATGTTGTCCCAGCCTTGATAAACAGAGCTATTCTCTGTACCGGTAGAAAATAGCATACCCCATGGAATTAGTCAAGATGTGTATAACTGACCCGAACACCACGATTATCAAGATAAAAGAAAAAAAGCTTCAGTTTGAGAAGGAAAGAGAAGGGGGAATTGAAACTTACTTGTATATAAAGCTATGATCATGAAGTCCAACAACAAGAGTTGAAGCTCCAATTTCTCTAACCATGGCAGCAATTTTCCCTCCATCTTGATCTCCTTCAGTGACCACAATCTCTGTCTTGGTCTGTAACAGATCAACCACCTATGTCTGTTATCATATATGTATCAGTAACATTACAAAATTAAACTAAAAAACTTACAAAAAACAGAACAACATGGTCAAAAAAAACAGACAACATACGTTGGGAAAATTGTTGCAAAGGTCTTGAAAAGACAGAGCCAATTGAAAACCTTTGAGACGAAGATTCCTAAGTTTCTTGCTGCTCCTGGATCTCAAATTTGGGAAAACGTGCAGAAGTGTCACTAAATCCCCATAACGTAAAAGGTTATGAAGAGCCCATTGCAGAGCTGTTCTTGATACTTCTACATCTTCTACTATTACCACTATTTTCCTCACATCCATATTCACCCCCACCCCACCCCACCTAGCTCTTGTGTTTTCTTGGAAAGAAGTAAAAAAAAAGTTTGAAACTTTGTATGAATTTCTTGGCCTAATCAGAGCTCTAGTTTTCTCTATTGATGTACAGTAACAAACAAAACATAAACATAAGACTCTGTCTGTTTATGTTTTTTCTTTTTTTGGTTTTCAACAAATTGGAAGTTTGCCTGCAAGACTGAGATTGGATGGAGAGAAAAACTAAGTATTGGAGAGGTAGACAGTACTTAATAATATAGTCGAATTCTATGGGGTCTGTGTCTCTGCAGGTTGTGCTTGTACGCCAGATTGGACCACGCAAAGATGGGGTCTCAAATGAACGAGTTGAGCTGAATTCAGGTTAAAATGTGAGTGATAATCAACTAGATTGGCCCACACACAGACTAGAAGCCGGGTATAGAGGTGTCAAATGGATGAGTTGGACTGGATTTGAACTAAAACGCGAGTCATAATCAACCCACTCAATTTTTATTAAGTTTTACTTATTTTTTATATATATAATTTTGTAGTAATTAAGTAACATTTAAAACTGTTTTTTATTATGACGATATATAACATATCAAATAAAAAAATACCACAATTAGCCATGAATTTTTGGGTAAAATGTATAATTCGTTGATTTGCGGTAAACTAAATTTAAAAAGCTTTAATTTAGTCAAATTTGTGTACCAAACCTCTGTTTTGTACAGAAATTAATGTTTCTGTGTGTGTATATTTAACACAATTTAAAAGATTATTAGAGATTTAATTTGTTAGACTGGGATAGAGCATGGGATTTAATAACGTGAACAAAAAACATTTACTCATGTAGATTTCATGAGTAAATGACTTTAAAGATGCTCAACCGTTCAATAATGTTCTACATTAATCATGCAACATTTGTTTTCATACAGTACTACTAGGAATACTATATATGACTTTAAGACAACTTTGCAATTTAATGAATTAGATACTTTTTTTTTTAATTAAAAGTTTAATGAAATGAATTAGATACTACTAGTAGTAAATTACTATTAGGTACTGCATTTAAGTCATGTAAAAATGTTTTGACAAGTTCAATGTACACTTCGTTCACTTTAACTTGTTCAGTATTTTAAAAACAGATTTTTACACGTAAGTGTATATTTGTCACATGTCTACGTCTATTAGTTTGATACAAACATCGAATAGAGCCATTAATTTATTTATTTTCCAAAAGAACGAAACATTATATTAGTAATTGTAAAAAACAAGTGGAATGACGAGAAACATCCTCAGAAAATTGTGGTTGTCTGTTTTTTTGGTTCTTACTCATTTGTCCTCTTTTCACCATTTTTTTCTTCCTTAGTTTGTTCCAGGTTCAACATTATTTTAAACGTAAGAAGAACTTTTTAAGAAATATGGAGCAATTGTGAAGGAAAATATTCTATATATTCATAAACTCAAATAGTTTTTCATAATTTTCATAACAGAAAATAGCTAGCAATTAATCTTTATTTATGATGGGCGAAACCCTACTTTAACCCAAAACAAGAAAGTTTATTCCTCTATGAATTTAACTATAAATTCTAACTAGACATAAATTAAATAAACTAAATACCAAAGCCTAAACAATTTAATTTTACTTTGAATTATTCTTCTAACAAATAAAATCCGTATGACTACAGTTAACAACAATAATATACTCAGTGTAATTCACAGATCAGGTCTGGAGAAGTTAGAATATATGCAGATCTAACTCGTATAGTGCAGAGATAGAGAAATTATTTTCAATAGACCCTCAATGGTATTTGGAATTTTTTTTTTTTTTTAGGAAAAGTTTATTGAATTGTTTTCTGTGATGAGAAAGAGCCTCGAGATCGTCAAGTACAAAGGCATGTAGCTATACAAACGGTTTGTTAATTTGTAGATGTTATTTGTCTTAAACTTCTTCAGACAACCCTTTATTAATCAAACGTTACGTTGTCTGATTTGTCTCTTCTATTTGATTAGTATTATTTATAAATTGTTGTATATATGCTAGAGAAAAAGAGAGTGCATTTGTGTCAATTCACCCACCACAATAATCAATTAATTAATCATATCATCAAAAGAGTAATGCTTTCTTCAATATTCTTATCCATCAAGAAGACAACAAAAAGAACACAACTCGTGTAATTATATGTATATACTACAAGGATCTTATTAATTAATATAGTATACAAAGAGTTATGAACTCCTTTTTGCAGTCTAAATGGAAATTAGGCTAATTAAAAGTAGGACCATTGCCCAGAAGAAAGGAAACAAATTCTCACAAAATCCTTCCCTGCTGTCTGGCATTAAGTTCTCTAAGGTGGAGAACATGTCAAAGAGGAAAATTAGACACTCTCTAGAAGTTTGTCTGCACGAAATATAAAATGTACAACTATATCTATATATAAAACTAATCGACTACATACAGAGACAGATCGAGGAAAACATAAAACTAAAAACAAGTTTGTAAAGGGCTACAAAACCAAATCTCCCCGTGCATTTATGATAAATAAAGATTCCATTTTTTAACAAGAAAACCTTATTGGTCTTGGATCTATTAACTTGGTGATTAGCATGTATGGGAAGGTGAGCCAAATGTTGTAAACCACAAGGAGAAGCTTAAATAATCCTATGTTATGTCAATTGATGAGATTCAAACTGAAATGAACCAAAATATGCTATTAAACGAGAAAATGAACCTTTGGCATTTTACCTGAGCAATATTTCATGTTGGTTCACTGGTAGAGGAAGGTTGTCTGTTAAGACACATGCAAAGGATAAGAAGAATGCTTTCAAAATATGGTTTTAAACCTCACAGGGTAATCAACCAAGTGGAGTCTGAGGAGGATGGTATGTATACGCATTCTTACCCCTACCTTGTGAAGGTAGAATACCATCACGTGTAATATCATTTTGAGAAGTTTAACCAGTAACGATATGCAGTACTATTAAATGCAAGCGCGGATCAAAACCTTGCAACAGCACTTGCAAATTACCATTATAAATCGAGCTCCAATATCAGCATTTACTTTTCAAACCTGTAGCATCAAATCGCTGAATTCTACTGCTTGTTGAACCCAGCTCATAACAATTAATCCATTTTTAGCATTTCAAGGAAATACTAAACAAAAACATACATCCAACAATGTCAACAAAGTTTGTCAAAGACTTTATTTAAAGCAGCTATACACTGCTCCAACTAATAAAACGTCTCTTCCTTAAGTTACTAGAAAGAGCAAAAGAGCAAAGATGTCTCTTCCTCAGGAAGTTATGGTATCAGCTGACCATTTACTGCTGATCACATACTTCTATAATTACCAAGCCCTACAACTTTAAACAGTTTTCGACCATAATTATTGTGCACTAAACCATAAGAATTAAATGCGACCAGAAGTTGACACATGACTGGATATCATCGAAGGGTCGTTTCATATCTGAACACCATCGCCAAGCAGCAACATGGAAGCTCATCTTTTAGCGACAGGGGCCCACACTTTTCTTCCACGACCACGACTACCTCGCACATTGCCATGTCTTCTGCCACCAAACGAGGCTTGAGATGTCCCAGCGGAGTGTGATCCCTGCCCATGATCCTGTTGGAGTATTGGGATTTCAACTCCAAATGTCTGGAAACATATCAACAAGTCTCTTAATGGAATGAAAAAATGATAAGCGTTTATAATGACGTACGCCAAAGAATGAGGCGATTACCTCATCATCTTTTTTCCTTTGTTCAGAGAGAGTCACCTTTTCAGATTCATAATCAGATGTAGCATAAGAGAGAAAATCAAAGAAGTCATCCTTACAGTAAACAGGCTGCAGAACAGATAGAAGTTAATAAATAGCAAGCAAGAAACGCCACATCCACAGAGCATGCGTGGATAGTGAACCTTGGACAACTTATAAATCAACTTGTGCGAATTTCCACCAGCTTACCTTGCTATCGTCTTTGACATGTACTTCTTTGGCTTTACCTTTAACATCATCACCATCCATCTTTTTGTCATCCTCATTTCCATCATCTGCTTCGGCTTTCTTATTTTTGCCAAAAAACTCCCAAACCTCTTTCTTATTGAACTTTTTATTCATTGCCTCGAAATCAAAATCCTCCTTAAATCTTCTTATGACACGGGGATTCTGAATAAGAAACAAAGGTTATTCTGAGGAAAGATGTGAGACTATTGTTAACAAACCAACAAGGAAATAATTTAAAAAACAAGAAAATAATTGAGAGAGAAAACTAAGCGCGCTCATGTTTCCCTACGTGCAAAAGATAATCTCCACTAGGGGAGAGGAATGGGGTTAAATTGTAGGTGTTAAGAGGGAAATATGATATGTATCCAAATAGGCTATATTTTGTTTATAAAGAAAGCAAATGGATTGGACAAAGGAGTACTGAGCAAATTAGTGTATCAGAATAACAATATAAGGAAGAGAGAATATCTGAAGACTTGCCACTATTAATTATCATACGACAAGACTAATCTATAGTGATACTGTGTGTGTAACCATGGTAAATAGCGAGTGTACATGTGAGACGTAAATGAAATTTTGGACTAAGAGAAGCGGATAAAACAGGAGGCAGGTACAGGAAATAAGGAAATTGAGATGACCAAATTGCACAAGGGGTTAAGTTGTTCCATGCAGTAAAAATTGAAAAGGAAGTCCAGAAAGTATAGCTAACAGGAATTCTCAAGTATACCATGTCTACTCATTGTTTTAATTTAAAGTTCTAGTCAAAACTCTCAACAAGATGAATTCCTCAAATAATGCGCACCTTAGCTCCACATTCCCAAGAACTACTTCCCGCATAGCCAGGATTGTGCAAAGGAACACTGTTTGGTTGGAACTACAGAAAGGGCAAAAAAGGGAGGAGGTCATATGCATAATAAGAAGACAAGTAGAGAATTCTGGAAATTTTAAAAAGAGAGAACAGTAATTGGTCATACAAGTAGAGAAATATGACTATCAAAACGGATAAAACTAAAAGAAACAAACAAAAGAAAAATGAAGAGGCATTTATCTGAAGAAATGGGATATGATAATAAACGCGAAGAAAGGAACATATCCAACTGGACTAATCCTCTTCCTCTGATGAGGAAGTAAAGCAGCCCCAACAAGCTGGGAGGGGGAAAAGTAGTATCACGTATGTTCCTTTCTAAGTAAAAGTATCAAATGGTGCACTACAAGTTAGCAAAAATGCATGTATCGTCAGGCAGTAATAAAAACGGAATGTTCAAAACCTAATAAACTTTACCCCATCTCCTTTCCCCACCGCATGGTCTCTTGAGCTTTGATGTGTATATAAAGCAACTCCATTTGCCTGAAACGAATTATAAGAAAGAGCCAAAGCCACTTCAGAGTACAGAAATACTTTAACTTTCTTTTTGGCTTGGCACCAAGGAAAGTGAAATAGAGAAAGTTTGCTACCACCCACAGGTTGGCATCTCTATTCAAGAAACAGGCCAAAACACCAGTTTAAACTAGCAATTCAAAGAAGTCAAACAAGTGTATTAAGTTACCACATTTGCCCTTCCTAGTGAACGGCCTCCTCTTTGCTGATGAGGGCCTCGATGCACCTGAATGCATAGTAAACATCCCATAAGACTCATATCACTACCTATGTAGGCTTAAATGAAAATGCAAACAAAAGAGAGAATTACCTGATCTCTTCCCCGAGAAGACTGCCCTTTATAATGATGAGATGATGTAGATCCCTGCAACAAGAAGAAGAAGGGGAAAAAGAAGGAAATTAGAAAGGGTATTGTCAAGCACAGAAACAAGTAGAAGAATATTGACTACTGTTGTTTTAGGACAATGCGATCCAAGCAAATAGAAGAGGGAGAGAGGGAGAAGAAAGAGAGAAGGAAGCACAAACACATAACAGAACCTCCAAGGAGGAGGAGTCAGCTTATGGCTTACCATGTACATTGACCTAATGGTCTAGCTTTTTTGAACTGCTAAAGTACGACGGAAGTCAAGCCGGAAGATGCTTACATTTTGAGTTTCATGGTGTCGAGAGCAATTTTGGTTAATATTTGATACTTCCATTTTTTTTTTAACTTTAATGTAGTTTACAAGTAACTGCAAGCAGGAAGAATAGACTTGGTTGTTTACTAATCAGCATTCAGCAATAGTTACGTTTTAACTGATCAATGACAAGGAACAAATTAGGTTTACCCACGAAACATAAATTTAGAAAAGGGAAAAGGGTGACATCAGCTCAACTGTTTACTAATCAGCATTCAGCAATAGTAACGTTTTAAATGATCAATGACCAGGAACAAATTAGGTTTACCCACGAAACATAAATTTAAAAAAGGGAAAAGGGTGACATCAGCTCAACTGTTTACTATAAATGGCCCAATCATATCATGAGGAAAAACAAACTAGGAGCTGAGGGACAAAGAATGGACATACAGTTTTAGTTGTGGGTTTCAGCAATGACTCTGGGGTTTCTTCAGTGCTATCTGATGGCAGAGGTTCCATTACTGGTGCTAGAGCAGTCTCTGCATCGTTATTTGTGGCCTGCAGTGACTGAGATGGAGAGGACTGCTTCGGTCCTGACTGTTCCTCAATTGTCATGGGAGATAGTTCCTCACCTGTCGGCTCAACCGTTATTTTTTCATCAGTAACTTGATCCCGAGTAGCATTTACAAGTGTACGAGTGGATCCTTGCTTGGATTGAACGGTTGGTGTGGGTAGCAAGGGAGGCAGTGTATTTATGGAACCAGTACTGCGCTGCAGAAGCAAGTGGGGATGGCGTTGAAAAAAACTGGATTCTCCAGCTACAGATGTATTTACATTCTGGGGTTGAGCTTGCTGAACTGGGGGTTGTGATGCTGCCACCAAACTCTGTGGCGGCGGAGGAAAACGAGACACTCCTCGTGAGGACCCAACTAATCCTGGCCAATAATTAGGCACAGGAAGCCTACTGACATTTGTAGGTGGAGGAGGGAGCAATGATCCCCAAAAGCTACAATGTGATGATGATGGGTCCCGGGGCTGATTCAACTGGAATGGTGTAACAGAGAGAATGGGTTGCGCACGGGTACTAACATTTGCCACTTTTGCAGCACCATGAGATGTCGAGGCCATAGCTGTATGTGTGGGGTGAGGAAAATGAGACTGCAAAAAATTTACATGCAGAAGGTTAGACAAGTCTCCAGGGTGTAATCAGAAAAATCTGTATAAGATGAATATACCTGTATTATTGCAGGATCGTAGGGAACAACTGATGTACTTTGAGGCAATGGAGAAGATATAACCTGCAGATCCTGGGTCAACTCAAGACAAAAGAAAAAGAGAGATTCAGTACGAGATCATGTTTTCGGAAGAAAGAAGAATACTTTATAATGTCGATAAATGGATCTATTGTTTATTCAGTTGATGTTTCAACATTAAAAAGACCTTCCAGCTCTTGCAGAGAATTTAAGGACTTCTTCCTCCTCATTAAAGAAACCTTCCATCTTTTCCTCCTCACGACTTCTTCCTCATTCCAAGCCATTAATTTCACATAAATATTGCAAGGATATCTTTTCTATCACGTCTTCCTTTTAAGAAACAAAACTGTATGCAGATTAAACAAAACAGTATATGCAGGATGTTCACCAAGATTGATGAGAAACCATCCAATGTCACTCACAGGCTGCCACAAACTTCCAATATTATATTCTGCACACACTTGATCTAACAGCCCAGGAAGATCTGTTCCTTTTAACCATTTGGAGCCCTGAAGGAAACATATGTTACCATAGCTTATATGAAAGAAGGAAAGAAGAAGAGAAACCTGAGAACTTCCCACCTCTTTTTCCGATTTCAGGTATACAATTCTTGCTACAGAATGGGCTTAGTAAGAGGAATTTCTCTTGAATGGCTCCTATAGGTCTCAGAAATCTATTTTTCAGGGGGAAAAAAATAGTTACCTACGTTCTATGTAAGAGGCTATAGATGGTATATCTAAGGGTTAGAACCAATGTCGGAATTCCAAGTTCTGACCTGAGTTTTTTGCTAAGTAGATTTCCTATACTTAATTTCTCATTTCTTACTCCTAATCAATTATATTCATTCATAATGTTGCATTAACAGTTACTAGATCATTTTCGAGCTTTAGAGCCTTGGTGCATGTACTAATGCACCCTATCAGACTTCACCTAACTTCACGGCTTAAGTGCACCTCAGGCAAGCCTTTAACGACACTGACCCCTAGTGTCACCCCTATATGGAAGATGCTAATCATGTTGCCTTCAACTTCAAGCTGATAGAGAGGCTAAATTCATTTTCAAGCTTGTGATAATCATTTCTGGAAGTGGCTTATTACTTGATCGTCAAAAAAGGAAAAAAATATACATCTCAAGGAGAAGATTCCTACCACAATGTAGTTCTGCTTAAGAATTATGGTATATTCTCCACTTTCAGCATCCAAAGGATTTGTACTAAAATTTTTTGCTACTTGATCCCGAAAAGGAAACAAAATACATTTCAGGGGGAAGATCCTACTACATAGCAAGTTTGCTTCAGAATTGTGGGATATTCTCCACGTTCAACATCCAAAGGACTTGTAATGAACTCTTTTGGTGTAACTAACACCATCTTGGTGTACAACAACAACTAGCTTCAATCTCAAGCAAGTTGGGGTCGGCTAATCCTCACTGACCACAACACTCCTTATTTGACTTGTCCCCCAAAAACATTAAGCATAGGGTGAAGGAATACTGAAAAAAAGAGGTTAAAATCACTAGGATCATAGATTACCAAATTGTTTCACAACATCCTAAATTGTTTGAAGACATTTCATTCACCACAAAAAATCTAGTTGACAAGTTAGCAGGTAAAGGATGTAAGTACAGCTCACCTTTATGTCGCTACCTCGGAAGTATATGTACTCAAAGATTTTGTCGCCGGCAGAAACCTGAGGACCATTCTTCCACCGTCCTTCTGTCCCAAAAAATCTCACTGCAGCCAGATAAAGATTAATTATGCATCAAAAGTGTACATATTATGAAGCAAAAAATTTGACATGAGAAGAGTGTTCTATGGCTCCAAACCATACTGATACATAAAGCTGGCCATACAACTGGAATTGCTGTCAATAGCAATTACACTAGACAGATTTAAAATATTATAAAAATAGATGGACAAGAAACAAAATCCAGGAACTAGAAAAATCATCATATTACTTTACTAAATGTAAATCAGTACGTCAAAAATGTTAATTTCTTTCCACAAAAAGAGTTTTATTGCCAGTTAGTAATTTGGAGAAGTTATTATCCATTTCTAACCATATTCTACTTCAGTATTGACGACAAGCTTCAAAGCAACTGAAAGCTTCAGAAACTTAATCTAAAGATTCTTCCTTTTATGCACATACTCAGAAAGACAGGTCAAAAAACCCAGAAGTAACCACTTTCCAATTTACATGTACAGTACTGCACCTCAAATTGGACATAGATTCAATGACACACCAATCAGTCAAAAGGAATTAAAATCTGGCATTATGTCTATTTCTGGATATAACATTTACCTACCAAAGCAATCTTTATTTTGGCAATATACGCACTTATATGTATACAAATTCGACGGTGCATGCATGAACCATGCAGAGATTTAGGGTGTAAGATATTCAGATGGATACAGAAGTTCCCTAAGCCTTTCCATCTAATCTGCATGGTTGAACACTGCCTATACCACCATAATCTCAACTAGTTTTTCCGTCTTATGGTTGAATTGAATGTTGAAAGAAACAATCTATTGGAAGTTTGGAATTTGAAGATATAATTCACCAAGTATGAACATATACTAACACGTACAATACAGAATATGTGGATGGCCTAGTTTTACATAATGGGAAGTTTCATTCCATAAAAGCTCCATATGATCATAAACATCATCAGAGCATCATGCTATTTCATTCACTTCTCTATGAAAAGGTCTTTTGATGCAAACTTCTATGACTTTAATGTCTTTTACTATGTAAAAATCATTATCGTAGAACTTTTCTTTGCATAAACTAACAGGACTACCTAGATTTTGACTGATTCCAAAAAACAAAAAAGGACTTCCTAGATCTATCAACTGACCAGGGGAAATGCATAGTTCGTTCTTTTACTATGTAAAAATCATTATCGTAGAACTTTTCTTTGCATAAAAATCAACTAACAGGACTACCTAGATTTTGACTGATTCCAAAAAACAAAAAAAGGACTTCCTAGATCTATCAACTGACCAGGGGAAATGCATAGTTCGTTAGTACATATAGGCTCGGTTACTTTACAATTTCTTTATATACATACACACACACACATATACAGACTTAGGTAACCATGAATCATAGAATACATATTGAGAGAGATATAGAAGTAACCAGAAAATACAACTTGTCTTGAATTTTTCATTAAGATGAGCTTATTTAGGAACAGAATTCTAGTAAAAGTTATTCCCTCCATCCCATAATGAATGCTGTGATCCAAAGTATGAGGAACTATAACAAAATACAAGTAAATTTCGAACATTGATCCATTTGTTATTTGAGATGGAAGTTCGGGTTTAGAGCTAAATAAAGAATACTAAAAACCGTTTTTAAATAATTGAAAATATTTGAAAGAAGAATGAGTTTGGTTTGACTCTTCAAAACAATTCCTCAAAATGGGAGAGGGAAGTAAGCAAGTAGACCTAAAGCAAAAGGAATTCATCGTAAAGCAAGATATACCAATAATAGTTGGTATATTATATGGACGGAAAGAAGCATTCACTAAGCTGGTCAAGAACAATGCTGCAAATCCTGGTCTAATGTATCTTCAAACAAAGTTAACCATTTCCAGGTTACCAACAGTGTAATAATTATCTATATGCAGGTCAGGTTGTAGACACTATGATCCCTATTTTATGCATGCATCTCAAGTTACCTGCGATGTTGGAATACAGTTGCATAAGCATTTGGTATATCCAATATCGCTACTAAGGTTTTTGCTTCCTAATTTGGTGAACTCCCAAGTTGACATTGAATTTGTGAAGATTCTTAACTAATTTAAGTGGCTGCTCTAGCAAGTTGCTTGGTGTTATTAGGATTTATGCTTTCCCTAACGAAGTAGTGTGAAAGAAAAGTTCTATGTAACTTTCCACTACTCATACCCTTTCTCATTGTACTCTTCCTCAATCTCGTTTTCTTCTTTTTTTTTTTTTTGTGAAGCACTATTCATGGAAGCGTGAACTCCCGTTAACTTTTCCCTCTTATTCTCTCTTCTCTTGATTAATGCTAGCAGCTTTTTTCCATTTTAAGCTTCTTACAATTTCCCTATATTTTCCTTGTCTACACTTTCTTTGCCATTTTTATTTCCTAGATGAGATACATCCCCCATCTTGAAAACCATGTGATTGATTCTTTTCCGTTTTGTGAACAGTCATGTGATTGAACATTTGATCACATCCATATGATTGAATCTTTGGTTAGATGCTTTCACAAAGTTCTGATCTTTAATGCTTCTCTCCAGGATAAATTACATCTTTTTGCCTTCTTTGAATATGCTCCCAACAGAACTTCAATAATAGCACAAACAAATACGATAACTGATAATATTTGTTAATGTTAGCTGTCACTAAATGATCCAATTTGTCAGTGTTGATCACCAGAAACTCTTACAACACACATGCATACCAAAATCACTACAAAATTCCAAAAATCTCCCCAATGGCCATATTAACCCAACAAAAAAACAAGGGAAGTACTATTTCTGTGTGGTTTTGTACAGAAACAACTCACAATCGAGGCTATAGTACCAAGAAACCACTAAGAATCCATACAGATACCGATGAAGAGTTATCAAAACATACAGATACCGATGAAGAGTTATCAAAACATACAGATACAACAAAAAAAGAACAAAAAGTAGTATCAGAGTGAGAAAAAGACTATTTTTCTGTGTTTTTTATAAAAACAACTCAAAATCGACTCTAAAGAACCACGAAACCACTAAGAATCAGTACAGATAACGAATGAAGACTTATCAAAACATACTGATCCAACAAAAAAGAGAACACAAGTAGTATCAGAGTGAGAAAAGGACTATTATTCTGTGGTTTTATACAAAAACAACTCAAAATCAACGCTATAGAACCACAAAAACTATGAAATCACTAAGAACCAGTATAGAAAACCAATGAAGAGTTACCGAAACATACTGATCCAACAAAAAAGGAACAAAAAGTAGCATCAGAGTGAGAAAAGGAGTATTTCTGTGTGGTTTTGTACAAAAACAACTCAAAATCGATGCTATATAACCACAAAACCATGAAATCACTAAGAATCAGTACAGATAACCAATGAAGAGTTATCAAAACATACTGATCCAACAAAAAAAGAACAAAAAGTAGCATCAGAGTGAGAAAAGGACTCTTTCTGTGTGGTTTAGTACCAAAACAACTCAAAATCGATGCAATAGAACCACAAAACCATGAAACCACTAAGAATCAGTACAGATAACCAATGAAGAGTTATCAAAACATATTGATCCACCAAAACAAAAAGAACAACAAGTAGCATCATAGTGATAAAGGGGCTATTTTTGTGTGGTTTTGTACAAAACAACTCAAAAATGAAGCTATAGAACCACAAAACCATGAAAACACTACGAATCAAGTACAGATAACAAATGAAGAGCTATCAAAACATATTGATCCAAAAAAAAAGAACAAAAAATAGCATCAGGGTGAGAAAAGGACTATTTTTGTGTGTTTTTATACAAAAACAACTCAAAATCGATGTTATAGAACAACAAAACCACGAAACCACTAAGAATCAGTACAGAAGAGTTATCAAAACATACCGATCCAACAAAAAAAAGAACATAAGAGTGAGAAAAGGACTATTTTTGTGTGGTTTTGTACAAAAACAATTCAAAATCGACGCTATAGAACAACAGAACCACGAAACCACTAAGAATCAGTACAAAAGAGTTATCAAAACACACTGATCCAACAAAAAGAACAACAACAAGTAGCATTAGAGTGATAAAAGGACTATTTATGTGTGGTTTTGTACAAAAACAACTCAAAGAACAACAAAACCACGAAAACACTAAGGATCTGTACAAAAGAGTTATCAAAACATACCGATCCAACAAAAAAAAGAACATAAAGTAGAATCAAAGTGGGAAAAGGACTATTTTTGTGTGGTTTTGTACAAAAACAACTCAAAATCGATGCTAGAGAACAATAAAACCACGAAACCACTAAGAATCGGTACAAAAGAGTTATCAAAACATACTGATCGAACAAAAAGTAGCATCAGAGTGATCTATTTCTCTGTGGTCTTGCACAAAATCAACTCTGTACAACCACAAAACCACTAAGAATCAGTACACATAACCCATGCAACGTTATAAAAGCACACAGATACAGCAAAAAAAGAAGGTAGTATCATGATAAAAAAGGAGAGCAAAAGTTATACCATTCCGAAGCCCAATTTTAGAGCCATTTGGGCAAAGGTAGCATAGAAATCCTTCGTAACGGATTTCCGATAATGAAATGATAGAAATGAAGCTTCCAATGTACAAGTTGGAAGCCATGACCGCCGTTGCAGCTCTCTGATCAGCTTGGTAATTACTCGCCGATGCCATTTTGTGATATATGAAAACCCTAGTGAAATGGTATCGATGAATTTATAGAGAAGAGATTACAAAAATACAAAGTGAAGAAGAAGATTCACGTTTTATTTGAAGCACTTGTCAAGAGTGAAGCTGTTTCTTTACTTCTGTTTGTATTTGTATCAATGCGTTTTTTCCCTCCCCATTTAATTTTCTTTTCTTCTTTTTTTAATCAGTATTTTTTTTTGTTTTTCCGTTTTTTCCTTTTTCTGTTTTTTAGTGCAGATTATATGTGTGCTTTCCCACGTGAGATTTGGATTTTTCTTTTACTTTCTTTTGTTTTTCATAATGAGTTGTTTTTAAAACTAGGGATTCATTCAAAACTCTTTTTTCTCAATGAGTTGTTTTTACTTCTTAATAAATAATAAAACTAGGGATCGATACAAACTAGATTCATAAATTTTAGTCAAGTCTTTTAAACTCATCGGGATGTTTTATTTAAATATTCGAACTAAGTCATGTTTCAATTGAATATCTAATAAAGTTGTAATACATTGGTGTTTTATGGCTTATTAAAACAAATGTGTATGATTAAAAGAGATGAATATTTTATATGGTTAATTTAACTGCCTAATAGATGGATGAGAACACAAAAAAAAAATTCAAAATTTAAATCAAAAGTGTTGGATCAGAACAATTTATTAGGAGTTGAGATGTTAAATTGCACAAGGCTTAGTCTGAGTGTAAATAATATATTTTGACAAATTAAGAGGCTGGTGATATTCGGCTAAAAGTTTATATTTATATTTCATTATCGTATCATATCTTACACATAATTATGATGTTATACTGTTATCTTGGGTAGTGTTTTGAGCTTATTACGAGTTTTGTAAGAAATATGTTGGATGAACATGATCAAAAGAAGGCGATTTTTGGCTTGATTAGCGAAAGAATGAAGATTGAAAGGTGGTCGGGCTCGTCTCAGGTCGTCGCCCCACGAAACAGACAAACGAGCCAAAAAAAGAGGAATTTGGAGTTGGCCAGGTTCGTTTGCGATCCTCGTGAAGCGACAGTTTAGATGAGCCACGAAAAATTGACCATGTATATTTTAATAGGCTTATTTGAGTTTCCATGCATCCTAGGTTATAAAAATACCCTGGAAAACATATTACAAAGAAAACACGCGATACATTATGTTGGAGGCAAAAACACACGAGGAGTGAAAGCGACGCGAATTCGACTTTGAGTTTCACTTTCTTCCCTTATTATACTTGTTCGTTATGAAATTTTATGTTATGTTCTTAAACAATATTACGAGTACTAGCTAGATTCCTTATCTAGGGTTTTGATGAACTTTTTATAAGATGAATTCTTGTTAAGTTTTAATATAATTGAGGATTTGAATTTCTCTACTTGTTCTACTACGTTTTTATTTTGGTTGATTGAATGACCATCAATTAGTTGTACATGTTTATTATGTATATTGCTCGAGAGAGAATCTATATTTAGGTAGTTGTTGAATAACATCACTCCTTATGTATTTGAGAGATCAATAGTGCGGATTTTGAAGTGGATTCAGAGATAATGGAGCTTTGACGTGGTTATGGTGAGCAGTGAAAAGTGCAGCTAGCTTATTCGAGAGAATATGTCTAGCAAATTATCGTAATTACTCGAGAGAGAATTGCAGCAAGTAGAGTGCGCACGACTAGTAGAGAATAAATTGGCGAGATTATAGATAATGTATCGAGAAGGATTTTGATAACTAGAAATCATAACTCTAGGCCTCTTTGATATAAGTTATAACTTCATCCTCTTTAGTTGATAATTTTTCTACTTTTTAATATTTGTTAGTTAATTAGTTATAAATAGAACTCATCATTTTTATAACTCAGAAAATTGTTTGAACTTGCTTTCTTTTTTTTTTCTTTTTTTCTTTTGGGTTATGAACTGCCTTCATTGATCATTGAATTGTGGGCACAGTTACAGAGTGAGTTTGGGAATACCAAACTAAGACAAAAGAGTAGAAGCAATGCTAATTGTTCTACTAGATTAACACCAAAAAATGCCCTAGAAAGATCCTAATGGCCTACCTAGGGAGATAAGAGAACCATCTCAAGGGGAATTAAAAACAATGTTAGAGGGGCTGGTTGGCTTTGTTCTAAACGTGGGAAAATCTCATCTATCCATATTAACCAACCCTTTGACTTGTCTGGGCAAGTTAGCAAAAGAATTATAAGTTTGAACACCTTGTGCAAAATGACTCAGCGATGCAAGCTTGTCGGTTGGTTTATTAGCTTCCCAAATGTAAGCAGGTGGTCATACGGTTCTTGTCCGCCCCTCCATTTTGGGGCGCGACACCAAAGCAGTGCTCAACCTTCATATCCGTACCATCGACTAGTTTTTGAATCTCGACGATCAAGTCTGCAATTTTCCAAGGCACCTTCCATTGTCTGTCGATGCACTTAGTCAATTTCTCCTCTCACGTTGGTCCAGCCCTTGCTAGTACACCATTTAAGCCCATAGAGGAGGGCTGCAGCTTCAGCCATGTTGCTTTCTTAGTAATATAAAATTAATTATAGCTAAACTTAATTATTTTTTTGTGAAATTCAACTCCAAACTTAAAATTCATCGCTTATTCTTTTTAGGATTACTTTTACGTGTGAATAAACTGGTTATATATTAAGCCTAAATTTTAACAATTTTTAATACTAGATTATTAGGAAATTATATAAATGTTTCGTTTGACTATATTGGGACTTGTTTTATTTATTAAGAAATAATATATATTTTTTCATTCTTATCATTGTTTAAATTTTCGTTAAGTTTGAAATCGATGTTATGATAAGAGTTCTTACCAAGTGTGATATTTCATTATTTCTCATATAGTAAGTATGTTTTTTCAAGTCATAATCTTAGCTTCATCCTTCCTTTCTTTTTAGAAAATCTGTTTTAATACAATTGAGAAAAATAATTTTGAAATGAATTCTCGCATTGATACGGTAATATCTCGCAATGATGATTATATACTATCATACGAGTTGCATTTGATTTGTTCAAAGCCCACATCCAAAGTTAACTTTAAAAATTTAATTTGTAATTAGTTTGTCCCGCTCTTTGTAACATTAAATTATTTAAAGAACAGCTCGATTTTTTCTTCAAACTCCTAAAACTAAATTATAATATAAAAATATTTGAAAGTTAAAAAAAGATTTATTTTTATTTTCAAACAAATGCATGATATATTAGAAAATCTAAAAATTATTTCTGTATATATGTGTTAAAAGATCATATATCAATTATCATATGCCTCGATTTTATCGGAACATTTTCTTTAATTGCCTTGCTTTCCTTCAATTCTTCTAAAAGATTGTAATTTTTTGTAATTTTTTTTTTATATATTTAGTCGCATTAAATTATGATTTACCAATTAGAAATATCAAAAAAAAAATCTGAAGCATTTACTGTGTGAAGAAAAGGGGGAAATGTACATATTCTCTCGGTTATATTTATTTTAATAAATATATTGTTGAACTCTGTAATTATTTATAGACAATCATAGGACTTAATGAGGACCATATACTATTTTGTAGATATTTTAGTATAATTTATTGTGCATAAAAAAAACAAAATCTATGATTCTCTTCATATATTACATTTATACATTACTCGATCACAAAAACAATACTATCATATAACAGCGTCAACCAACTATAAAAATATGGAAGTTACACATTTGACGCTCAGCCAAAAAAAAATTACAACTGCTAGACAATATACATATATTTATATATTTGTCGACTATTTTCGTTACGCACGGCTATTTAAGTTAATTTCCCTAAAAAGTATTTATTCTAAGTTGGATGATACTCAAATGAGGATGGCCCAGTCAAGTCTTTATAAACCAGTAGCATGATAGCATTAGATATGAGAGGATTGGCTTTTGCTCTTTCTATCCACAGAATCACACTGTAGAAAAACATACTTTCCACCTATTTGCAATGTTGAGAAACATTTAGAGAGGCAGAAAGGGACCAAAATCAGTAAAAATTATGCAGTCTTCAGCTCAGTTTCTTCAGCCTCCAGCAACCCCTCTTCCTCCTAAGCAAATTCAAGGCACAACTATTAGCAAATTTTCGCGCAGAGAACTTGCCATCGGTACTAGTTCATCCTTGCTTCTACTCATAGGCTCCCAAGCTATTGAGCCATTGAGTATATCAAGGGCAAGAGCAGATGAACTTCCTCCCGATAACCCCGATAAAACAGAACCAGATCAAGAGCCTTCAAGAAAAATCGAATATTGTTCAGATCAGAATGTAACAAAGCGAGCATTTCTTGAAGTATCAGTTGATGGGGAACCTGTAGGAAGGATTGTTATAGGGCTATATGGTGATAGTGCCCCGTTTGGCTCATCAAGGTTCAGTAATCTTGTTAGTGGAGCAGCAGGGGTTAGTTATAGAAGAAAAGAGTTTGTGAGGATAATGCCAAATTATGTACAACATGGTGGATTGAGATCATATGGTGTGGATGCTGAACTTGCCAAGAGTACTGGAAGAGCTATGGCAATCGATAACCTCGTACACGAATGGGAGAAACAGAGTGAAATGTGTCAGGGTACCAAGAATGTAGCAAGAAGTGTTAGCATTATTGTAAGGGACCCTTCAAAACCACCTCCGAAAATGAAGCTGGTTGCTCGAGGAGGGAAGCTCGAGATCGATCAAGAAGAAGTGGGAAAAGATGTGAATGGAACAGAGTTTACTATTGCCCTTAAAGACTCACCTGAGTTGGATGCATCTGCTTTAGTCATTGGGAGAGTCTTGGAGGGGGTGGATGTTGTTGAGAGAATTGGCCAAGTCAAAACTGTGAAAGAAAATACAACTTCTCCTTATTTCAGGTACTGGCAATCTTCCAATCACCTAGTTCTGGTGGCTACTAATGATTATTTGACTATACAAGAACACATAAAATAGACTAACTGGTATATTCAAGGACAAAGAGACCAACATAGATAGTTTCCTATTAAGAAAATCATAGTATACACAAGACATGACCAACTTTTTCTGGTTTTATCGTCAGGGCGGCCAAATTGATAGGAGATAAAAGGGCTGTAGTTGCAGAGAGAGGCTTCAACAGACCTTACTCAAAGGTGAAAATAACAAATTGCGGCTTGATGGAATGATCAACGATGCGGTTGGAGAGATTTTTGTCCTTTCATTTGTGTTGAGAGGAAGAACTGCTCAACTAAATGTGTACAAAACAAATTCCTCATGCAATTTTAGCTCTCTTCAGAAAGCTTACATCAATGGTAATAATTATGATGTCTTCACCTTGTTTACTTTCTCTGTCCAAAAAAGCAGATTACAGCCTCTTACAAATAAGTAATCAATAATAGCATACACAAAAATCTCTCTTGCTCATTTTAGAGAAATCATATCAAACAATGTCTTGCTAATTAGCCACTACAACAAGCCTAGAACAGAGGCGCATCCTCTACAGTATATTCTTCAAAAGTACATGGTTGTAACATCCGGGTAAAGTATAGGCAATAAGATGCAGAAACCGTCTCCACCTGGAAGGTAATCTTATCGCCCAGTCTGCCCGGTGGAGGTCTTTTTCCTCGTGAACCATGGGGTGTACTCCATCACATGGATAACTTTGCTGAATTAACTTGGACGAACAAGCTTCCTTCGTTTGGCCTGTGGAGTTGTAAAAAGATTTTGCACAGAAGCAACAGGATCATCCACCTGCAAAGGACCAAAAGAAGATGAGTCATTTGATTTCCGGCGATAGAACTTCTCCATTCATTGCATTACTCAGACCCACTGGTATCAAGAGATCAAAAGGAAGCTTATCCTTGCACTGTCTCAAACACCACAGACAAACCACTAACAATGTGTGTTAAGGGCCAACTCACCAGATAGAACTCCACTAACACCATTATAAACTAAACCATTAAGTTTAACCAAGCAAAATTTTGACAAATTAAATGAGCTACAAAATCAGAAACTCCAGTTATAAATCGTTTTCAATTATCAGCAAACAAATAGACGACACTGACAGCTTAGTCTGGGCAAGCAACATCCCTAAGCCTGTCAAACTGATTGTCAATTTTGTCTTGGATGCACGAGGATGCCTCAGCAGTATTATAAGGGCATGCATCTTAGAAAATTTACTTCTAATGATCTCTAGTGCATCTTAGACTAATGATCTCATTTACTTCTTTTTCTTTCTTTTGAGATTTACTAAGAAAATTTAATGGATATTGAAGTTGTTATGTTCATTTAAATTTGATTAAAAGAATAAGTAGACATGGTCAAGAAAATGTGTCGCTCAAAATTGAGACACGGTCTCCAGAAAGGTAAGGCATCTTTCCAACAGAAGATAGTAGTACTAAATATATTTTCTCTCTGAATTATGTTTGGTCTAAGCATGAATTAAATTCTGTGAAGTACATAATGCAGTATCCACAAGTACTACTACAATTAGCTAACAACATGTCTTTATCCTTGCTAACTTGCTACTTTATCTATTAGTACTAGTTTACTTCTTCCTTACCTTAATCAAGGAAGATGGAGCATAACTGGACAAAAGAGAAGAAGATTCCTCATGACGCTCTAAAGCGGACAATGTTTGTTCCCATCCTGGTGGAGAGCCGCAATTAGATGCTCTCCAGGGGCAAAAATATCTGTGCAGCTTGAATGGATCAAACTCCAACGCTTTATCTAAGGATGGAATCAACTCCTTCCCTGAAAAGATAACATAGTCTGTCAGTTACACTTGTACTGCTCAACATACAAAAATATACCTCCTTTTTCTTTCTATTGCTAACAATGTTAACACCCCCCACCCCGGGCACCAAACAAAAAGGATTAAAGTACAGCATTTGCAGTACGCAGGGAGATGTACCTCCTTAAACACTTAAAAATGAAATATATATACTAAGAGTGCCGTGTGCTGTTCACCGTAAGGATTTCTGCATGAAAATGCAATACTTTTGTGAAATTGTAAATTGGTTGAAAAGCATCTCTTTTTCAAGCGTATATGTCTGATATATCAGCAAATCAGATAAAAATACTAAAAGAGGCAACATGATGCAACTCAAAATGAGTATCACAGAATAAGGAAGGGGCCTGCCTAGACTTGAAGCTAGAGAACGATGAAAAACTTGGGCATCAATGAGATGAGGTCTTTGGATAGACAGCAAAATGTAGATAGGTGTTGTACTACTGGTTCATGGACATAAAAGAGAACACCAAAAGGAAGATGAAGCCTAGCACTTCATATGGTCCTTTTGAAAGATGTGCAAAATAAGAAGAGACTGAACAGTCCTTGGACAGCAATGCAGGTCCGATCTGCAATTCAACACAAGTATACTAAACTTGGACCATTTCATGAAACTGGATCTATATTGCTAAGTGCTGACAAACTAGGTTAAACTTGGAACAGTTTATGAAACTGGATCTGTATTGCTAAGTGCTAACAAACTTGGTTCACCCTCCAATTGCCACTATAAATCCACTTGATGGGAAAAATTGCAACAGTGTCAATGCTAATGGGCATGCATGATCATAGAACACAATTACACAAAGTTACTAAAAACTGAATTACCTCGACTAGGTGAAATGTCATGAATAAGAGGATGCACTGCAGCCATAATAACACCATTCCCATTGTCTTGTTCCCCTCCGTGTGTAAAATTGTTAACCTCAACCATCACTCTGCTCTCACCACTTTCCCCTACACGACTTGTGACATTATCCTTGCCACTTGATCCAAAATCATTTCCAACCTTGTCCATAGAATGATCCGTGACTGCTGGATCAACCTTGTTCACACTTTCTGCATTATCAGATATCTCAGTGGTGTTACCAGAAACTTGTGCTGCAGCCTGGCTGTTTTCCAGTTGAGCTTCTGTAATGACTTCCGATGTAGACAGTGAAGTTCCTTCCTCAGTATTTTCTCCTGCCGATGTAGCCTGGCTCTTGGTAACTAAATCATCCTTAAGCTCAGATTCAGCAATAAACCATGCTCTCAAATTCCGTCCAATGATTGGCAGAGATATTTTTGCCCTGTAATTATGCACTGCTGGAGGAGGACCACCTGCAATCGTCAAACTGAAATTTGGTGGTCCTCTATCTAACGTAGTGTTAGCAGAAGTTGCAACGCTTCCTATGTATTCTCTACTCTCATCATGATCACTGTTGCCCGAAAGAAGGTTTTTACCATCATCGGTGAGACTGATATGGTCATTGTTGACCTGTGCGTATCCACTTACTCGTAGAAATTCCAAAGGCCGAGAAACAATCGAAAAATCCCATAGACCAATACAAGCCCCACAAAGCCTACAGTCGAGAACAACAGAATTTGGATTGATTACTGCTTCTTCAGAAGCTTGACTGCCATCATCTGGCTTGCTCTCAGAAGTCTTATCAGTACATGAACTGTAGACAGTAATAGTCTGACTTTTTCCGCTCAAAATAGACTTATCTGAGAGATTGGTATCCTTACTAGATTGATTTAGCTGATTCTTGGGTTCAACTAAATATGGGAGTCTGCGGAGTTCCCAGCCACATAAACTAATGAGCTTTTGTGCCTAAACATGATTCAATATATCAAATATCAAAAACCTCAAATTGACAAACATAACTACTTCATCTAACAAATACAATTAATTTTTTATAAAGAAATTGGCTCATACAATATTCTAGAGTAAGTCTAAGCTAAGAAAATTAGATTTATAGGTTGATAGGATATAGACGCTGCTCACCTCCCCACCCGCGCTCACCAAAGAAGAAGAACAATAAAGTTTCATGATAATTCTAAGATTTCTCCACCCTCACCCCTTCCCCTCAAAAAGAGAAGAACCTAATGCGGTCCAAGAATAAACAGCATAGCAATCAACCGGACAATGGATAAGACAAATTTTTGATAGCAGATATGCACTTGGGCACTAACTCTTGCCATCATATTAATTAAATTAGAGAGATCAAGTTGTGTAAGGGTTAGCAGCACTTTTGTACTTTGTCATCATTCATCTTCAACAAGAAACTAAAGTGCAAAATTTGCTGCACATGCTCACATTTTCTTTCATACCTGATAATATGTGAGAGAAGAAGCTGAAGTGGGTTCCTTTCTGGTGTCTTCTTCTTGGGGAGTTTGCATGGACTCATCACGTTCCACAGTTAAAGATTCTCGTAGAAATTGTTCCAACTGAGGGCTTCTCAAGAAATCAATGGCCTTAGGTGAAATCACAGGAAGAGCAGCAAGCTGTGATAGAACAGAATGCCGTATTTTATACTGATCAACTAGCACAGCAGTAGATGTAGGTGGAAAATCTGCTAGTTTTTCATCACATGCATTGTCAATCCAAGGGCAAAGTAGCTTGTGTCCACTATCTAGCTTCAAGCTGAACACCAAGGCCGCTTTGTCAACTGACGCCCACAAATGGGAGAACCATGAAATGAGAAGCACAAATTCGTTATGAAAGGAAAACGAGTTAACAATGACCATGTGCTTCTGTTTTAAGAAATATAGTAAGATATTAGATGCCACAAACATAGAAAAGATGTATAGCTTACCTTGTTGTTGTGTCCAAGATGGCGGAGTAGTGAAGAGCATTCGTGATCTACATGCTTCACAGGCAATGGTATCCATATCTACATTAATCCAACCCCTTCTAGCACAGTTAACAGCACTGATTGCCTGCCAAGGAACAAAAGCATTGCGGTATAAGATTCATAATATGGCAGAGTGGAGACAGTTTTCTGTACAAATAGATTAGCAGAAGGAAAAATCACATAATGAATGATGCAAACCTAACCTTTACAACAACATAAAGAAGAAATAGTGGATAATAGGAATGTAAAAGAGATGACACATTCTAAAGGAAGAAGAAACAAACACTCAAAATTCTAAGATGAATCTCCAACAATAAGGATAAAAGCCTGTATAACCTCAAGCATTCAGCTACAACGATTATCTTTGGAGTTCTCCTAAAGGATTATGCTTCTCTATTACAAGAACAGCTGAGCAAAAGCTTATATCATTAAGAAGTACAGAAAGAAAGTTCGTTATCTGTTCCCTTGAGGCATTACATGTTAAATGATTATGCTTCTCTATTACAAGAACAATTAAGCAAATGCATATGGTGAAGAAGCATAGAAAGAAAGTTTGATTTATGTTCCCTAGAGGCATTATATGTTTGTTACTTAGGCATGACAATGGGGTGTGGGAAGGCCTCCATTCTGACCCCCACCCCCTCTGTTAATACCCCACGCATATGTAAGTACAACAACAACATACCCAGTTAATCTCACAAGTGTGGCCTGGGGAGGGTAAAATGTGTGCAGACCTTTGTGGGGTAGAGAGACTGTTTCCGATAAACGTTCAGCTCAAAAAGGGTTATGTATGTAAGTGAATCTCAACAAGAACTTGATATTATAATAAGAAGGGGGCAAGTAAAAATGGGAACCTGTGGTTTAGCAAACCAGGTCATAGACTTAAAAGTTGATATCCTTGTAAACAAATCATCTCGGTCCCATGGTCTACACGGCGGAGCTTCCCCTGAAGAACCTTTAGTAGCTAACAAATTGTGCTTGCTAACTGCTTTGCCTATTGATGACATATCCGGCCGCTTCTTCCCTCTTGACAATTGAACTTCAGATGCACTATAACAGCCAAATCAAAACGCCTCAATTATGCACCATAGCTCAAAATTGAAAGTAAAGAACACAAATTCAGTCGCCGAACAACAAAAAAAAAAATTATAAGGAGGGGAAAAGGGAACCTGAAGGAAGTGGACTTGGGAGGAGTACGAAAGAGCTTGTCCATGGCGTCTTGAAATCGTTTCTCTGATTCTTCACCCATTTTCTCTCTTCTCTGTTTTCACTGTATTAATCTCTATAGACCCTTCATGGAAGATTTCGCTGAGCTGCCGAGGAATTCTTTTCCGGTGCCCAAATTAAATGGGTTAATTTATAAAAGGGAAAAGGAATGAAATTGCCACTTATATTTCGAAATGAGATAACTTTACCCTTCATATGATTCCAATTAAGCCCGTCATTGATAAAATACAAAGTTGAAATTTCAATTCGATTCCGGCCAAAATCGAACCGAATTGATTTGTGCACAAGTCATTTTGAATTATTTTATTTGGCATATTCTTTTATTTACACGTTTCTTAAAAAAATATGTATTTTAACTATCATACCCCTATGTATCATCTTTAATCATTAATCTCTTTTCAATAAATATTCTCTTTTTAATCTCATTTGAATAAATAAAAGAAATGGTTAAATGATAAGCAATCACAATATTGAAGTATGTATATATCCTCTTTACTTATATCTTCTATGCTAAGTAGTCAATATTTATTACTTTCAAGAATAATTATTACTAAATGCAAAATAGGAAATATGCATTCAATTACGTCTTGATTTTTTAAAATAATAATTATATTTTGAAACATTTATTTTTAATAAAGATAATAAGTAAAGTGATCATTAAGGAATAGTATTTTCTTGATTATATAACACTCTATTTTTTAAAAATATAGGTAAAATTGAAAGAATATCATTTAATACTTTTTAATAATTTAAAACAAAATAAAAAATAAAATACCGTTTATTTTAAAACGAAAAGAGTTAGTATTTATTTATACTCTCAAATAACATACTTCCATATCATTTTAATCCATTTAAAACTTATATATCTGATGACATTGTGGAATAAAACATAACCGACCTCTTTCTTACTCCTTCCATTTTGATTTATTTGTTTAATTTTGACTTAACACAAAGTTTAAAAAAAGTTAAATCTTGTGATTTTAAATTAAAGATGTATAACATATAACAAATGTCTTTTAATTTTGTGATCTTAATCATATCGTATGAAAAGTTAGAATTGAATTTGTTAAAAACAATAATAATTTTTTAAAATTAATTAAAAAGAAAAATAAGATAAATTAATTGAAATAGAAAGAGTATAACATATGTCTTCTTCTCCGTCTTGAAAAAAAACTTCCAAAATCTCATTTCAGTTGTGGTCTAAATGGATTGGAGCCAATTATACACAATCATCGGATAATTATTGTACTTCATTTATCTTCATCATTTCTTGACTTAAAACTTTTTTTTGTTAATCTTGATATTCGAGTTAATTTGAGCACATTTCAATTAATTTCATAAGGTATTTGTTACTTTATTAATGCATGTACGATTTAAATTTGACTACAAAGACTTGAATAGATAAAACGAAATTATAATACATCCGATAGAATTTAAATTTGAGATTATCTCATGATTTTCTTTGACTTAAATATAACAGAAGTAAAAGAACACATAGCATTGTAAAACTAAACATAAAGAAGAAGAAGAACCATATCTTTGTATTTGAACTTTACGTTCGAGGGGCGGTTTTCTTCCCGGAGATGCAATATAAGTTTATTATAAAAACAATAACAACAACATATTCAAGTGTAATTTCATAATGGGGTTTGGGTAAGACGGTGTGTACGCAGTAGATAGGGAGATTATTTTCGATAAACCATTATCTCAAGTAAAGCATTATAAAAATCAAGTCTTTAGAGCAAATACAATAGTGAAGGATCCATAATAATATTATAATCAAAATCAAGTTTATTATAAGAGCCATTTGAAGAAAAGAGGAGAAATTAATTTAGTGATAATAACAAAATTAAAGAAGCTCATAATATTCTTTGGACGAGACATGCAAAGTAAGCTATCAATTAGATATTTCATCAAATATTCCTGTTGATCTTTGAGCTTGTTCATCATGTCTAGCGCTAAGTGTTCAATATGATATAGCGGTTTTGTTGGAATCCACAATTGAAGTCCACGTTTGCCCCGTTCAGAAAAGTTTGTCTTCATCATTCATGCATAGTTAGAAGATGGTTCGTTAGTGTGCGTGCGCGCATATTGTGAGATGAAAATAAATAGAAATAAAACTGATTAGGTAGGTGTTGGCCATGAATTGCAAATATTTTCTCTGACTTATAGTAATTGGCCAACAAAGTCGCTCAACACCTATGGTTGCTCTAAAGGAAATCAAGAGGTGGCATCATTAGAGACAATCAAGGAAAATGAAGATTGCTTTTGGCACTATGACTAACAATATGGAAACACATGCTTTGAAAATCGAAATACAATGGTTTGTCAACAATGGTATTAAGAACACCTCGAAGTAGAAGCGGATTCAAGACACTCCATGGATCTTATGGGAAAAAATTAACAAGATCAAGTATTTACTTCAACAGTTGGATAATTGGATCATCCATCAACTGTTTCAGGGAGGGGAACAAAGTGGCGGATAGCTTTGCTAATTGGGGTCTTCATGCACAAATAGAACTTGGATCACTCACCTCTAACAATTACCAATAGAAACAAGAAGAGAATTGAATATGAATAGAATGGGAGTGCCTTCTCTCAGAATGATCCCTGCTTCTGTAAATCTTCTAGGGAATGTTGGATGACTATTGAAAGACAAAAAGTTGAGTGACTTTGGTGGTCAATCACTATAAGTTGAGTGATCATTCGAGAAGAGAGCATGATCAAACACTGATTTTGAAATAAAATGAAAAAAGTGAATAATTCTTATGGATAAACGAGTATGTAGATGTTCATAAAAATATGTGTGCGTACATACCTCATCACAAATGCACAAGGACAATACCATATTGTTGCAAAAACTATTAAGACAACTCCTCAATTCCTGGAAACCAAGCTTTATTGATCTTCGGCCTTTGAATAGATAGTTCAATCCTGGTGTCTACGAGCTTTGAAGAATCACTTGGAGCTAAACAAGGTATATATGTTGTACTTGTACTGATGTATTTGAAAGAAGATAAATTGGGGGCAGAAATTAGAGTAGATAGTCGTGTAAAGGATAAGATCAAAGTTCTGAGTGATTGACTTGAAATTATCGAAGTTTTGAGTGATTGGCTTGAAATATTGGCATAGTTCCGTGTCTTATAACCTAAAAATAAAGTTTCAAGGCGAGGAAAATCTTAACACAAGTCTTCTTTAAGATCGATGGGAAATCTCAGACAATCCAAGTGAAATTCTCGTAACATTGTACAAGCACGAATATCCATGTAAACAGCATCGTCATTGCAATCACAGGATCGTAAACAAAATGAAATACTTGTAAATTTGGGGCAATAACTTGTATCTTGCTAATATAATGCTTCACATAAAACTTGTTCAAACTGTCTAATTTAGGCAACACTAAAACCATTGGCTTATTGAAATTCCAATTGAAATGATCTCTCTGACAATTCACCAATCTCAATTCTCTAATACAATGGCACTTACTAATAAACTTTGATAGATCACTTTCTCCATAAAATTTAACGCCATCCAACTTCAACTCTTGTAAAGAAGCAAATTTTGCTTCACCATAGAGCACATGCTCATCAAATTTGCAACAACTTAAATGAAGAACATTAAGACATGTGGACTGAAAAATATAGTCCAACTCGTAGAAAGGATTCCCAAATCTCAAATACAACTCATGGATTTTTAACATTCTGATGATCACAATAATAAAAAAAATGAACGTTTAATATCCGTTTTTCAGCCTTAATTAACCTACTTTTCCAAATCTGAAGAGAGTCAATGATCCAATCCTTGAATTTCATGTTACATGCTAAGAAAAGAGACTCATCATAATCATCAAAGTCCAAAACCAAGTACGACGGGGTGATACAATGCCAACTTTTGGAAACAAGGCGGACATGAACTAGGTCGTGAAAACTAAGGTAGGAAATTAAATATCGAATGAAGAAGATGATCAGGCAATTGTAACGTTGAATCCACCGAATTAGTACGAGATTTTGTTGGCTTTTTAACAATATCTTCAACTGGTTGTCATGGCGAGGAACAATGAAACAACACAAATCCTAACCCTAACAGCTCAATTTATTATGTCTATATATAATAAGTACAATATAAGTGATGGAAATTCAAAGACGAACATAAAAATGAACTTGGCCTAACTAATCAATTGCCAAGTAAATTTGAAAACAAACTTCAACTTTTTCTTTTTCTTTTCACTAGTCATTTTTTCATGAACCTCGAAATCTTTTAGAAAATGGCTCCAACACTTGTCCATAGTACAAGAGCAACAATTTCCTTCTTTTCTGATTTTCAATTCCTCACAAACTTCCTGTACAAAATTAGCAAATATGTTTAAGAGTAAATTTTAGAATCATAAAGAGAAAAAATAGGAAAAAATCAAGATTGAGAGAACATTACATTTGCCAGTGCAACAAATGTATACGTTATCGATAGAGTCAATGTGTCTGGATGAGACATCCAAAATAAGCTATCGATTATATATCTCATCGAATATTCATGTTGAGAATATTTGGGCTTGTTCATAGCAAGCAATATATGTTTGATATGATGTAATGGACGTGTTGGAGCTCGTCTAATTAATTTTCTCCATAAATTTTTGCCTTTGCCTTGAGAAGAACTTGTCTTCCTCATTCATGAACATAGTAACAAAAAAGAGTCATTAGCAAATATATATATGTGATGGAAATAAAGAGAAATAAATAAAAATATTTAAATGGTTTTGTTCAAGTACCTCTTCATCAAGAATGCACAAGGAAAGTACAATATTGTTGCTAAAAACTTTAAGATGACTTCTCAATTTGAGGAACCAAGCTCTATTGATCTTCTCCACATTATATGTTAGTCCAATCTTTGTCTCTAAAAGATTTGGTGCATCACTTGGATTCAAAAATGGTTTAAATGTTGTACCTATGTATTCATAGGTAGATAAATTGGGAGCGGAAACTACATGAGTTCTCGAATTGTCATACATCCGTGTGAAGAATAAGAACAATGTTTTGAGTGATGGACTCGAAATTTTGACTGTCTTCCATGTCTCACAAGGACCCATTAACAAAGTTTCAAGACAAGAAAAATCTGAACAGAAATTCTCATGATCAAGGCCAATAGGAAATTTCAAACAATCTAAGTGAAGCTCCTGCAACATTCTACAAGCTCGAATATCCATGCTAACTGGCATGTTGCTTTGACTCCGATAAACAAAATGGAACACTTGTAAAATCGGTGCAATAACTTGTACTTTGATAATAGGAGGACAACAACTCAAGAACTTCACATAAAACTTCTTCAATCGATCTAATTTAGGTAACACTATAGACATTAGAAACGTGCAATACACCAAACTCAATTCTCTAATATTAGGGCACTTACTAATAAACATGGATAGAGACATAGAGTTTCTTCCGTTAACTTAATGCCATCCAATTTCAACTCTTGCAAAGAATCAAATTTTACTTCACCATGGAAAATACGTGGATCAACAATGGCGCAACGCGATAGATGAAGGAGAGTAAGGCATGTTGACTGAAACATATACGGCAAGTGGTGCAAACAATCTTCAAATCTCAAATACACCTCGTGGAAATTATTTCCGTCCATTAATTTCATTATATCGTAGACATTATTCTCATGATCATAATATTGAACGCGCAATATACGTTTTTCAGCATTGCTTAACTTAGTTTTGGAGGTCTCAAGAGTAGAATGGACCCAATCCATGTACTTGTTACGCAATTCTCCTAAGTTGGCAATTGGGACTTATTTTCTAAAGAAAAGGGATCGGTCAAAGTTGAAAGCTAAGTATGATGGGGCGTTACGATGCCAATTTTTCGAAACAAGGCGGACATGCATTAGATCTTGAGATGTAAGGTAGGAAAATATCGAATGGAGAAGATGATCGGGCAATTGCAACGTTGGATCGATCGAATTAGTACGAGAATATTTTGGTCTTTTAATGATTTGTTCATCAGTTGTTTGAGACATGAGGCAGAGGTCATCAGCCATTGTTGTGGGAGCTGAAACCCTAATCAGTCTGATCGTAACGTACTAAAAAAACAAGACCTCATTATTCATTCAGAAAAAAGGGAAATCTTTAAAACTTTGAGCAAAAAAAAGAAAACCTTTCTAACTTGGTTCTACTAACCAAAAAAGACAACTAAAATAAACCCTTCAGTTTTGTTGAATTACATTTAAGTCCTTTTTTTTTAATTTATTTAACTTAGAAAAGACCCCTCACTTCCAACCTAAAGGTTGTGAGTTTGAGTCATTAAGGGAGCAAAAGGGGTGAAAGCTCCTGAGAAGGAGTAAAAAAAAAAGGTACTGGCAGGGGTCTGCCTAACCCCCACCATTGAGGTGGCTTAATTTTTCTTTAAAAAAAAAGTTTTGTCATTCCGGTGTATATATCATTTCTTTATATCGTTTGGTTCAAATATAAGATTATAATCGGAAATTCATGATAGATAATTTTACTTTTTATATGGGATGAATAATTTCATGATTTTAGCTAATACCGCAAAGACAGATTCACAATCAAACACTGAACAAATTTAATTAATTTCAAATTTTATGCTAACATAACTCTCTATTAGGCCTCTAACCAAACGGTCACTTATTGATCCTTCAATCTTAAACTGCTTCCAATTATTTCGTTGTGTTTATGAGTAATCCTTCAGTAACGGGCATATTAAATTATTAATACTTGTTCGAGTAATATAATTATCATTTTCTACAAAGAAAATAAATCAAAGTACATGGTAACAAAACACGAAAAAAGGGAAGATGAAAAAAAAAAAGGTAGTTAATTTTTTTCTGTAAATGTGTAAACAGAACATCACTACTCACTATAGAAAAAGGAACAACTAATTTTTCAAGCAGCCTATATTTTTTTAAATAACCTAGCTAGATAGATAATCAACAATTACTTGTATTTGAAGTTTGAAAAACACTAATACCGAGTCAAATGAAGAAGTTCCCCTTAACTAATTCCACAAGGCATGCACCCCAAAAAATCTCCCCCAATAACTCAAAAACATAACCAATTTTGAAACTACTTCTCCTTTATAAACAATCAAACCAGCCACAATTCACAATTCACAAGTATAGCATATACAAAGTATACTCCCTTTTTTCTAGTCCAAGAGAAAAGAAAAAAAAAACTTAGTCTTCCATCATGACTTCCACCAAATCATTTCTCTACTTGGTCGTCTTCTTTTCTTTTCATTTATTCACTGCTTTTTCCACTGAATTCACTGTTGGTGGTGACAAAGGATGGATCATCCCTAAAGATGATCAACTTTACAATGAATGGGCTGCAAAAAATAGGTTCAAGGTTAATGACACCTTAAGTAAGTACCTCTTTACCTTAATTATCACTTAATCCGCGCATGAAACTGATCTATTCGTCGAAAAATTATGTTGCATGCATATATAAGTTAATATGGTGTGCGTGTGTGTGATACAATATGAAAAAAAGTAGTGTGTGAAAACAAAGCAGGTTCAAGTGTCTACTTTCGATATATTTATATTATCAGTAAATATAAATTAATTCAATCTGTGTGTCTCTGTGTAGCGTTTGAGTACAAGAAAAAATAAAACTCAGTGTTGGCGGACTAAGTCTGCGCATAAAACTAATCTATTTGTCGCAAAATTATGTTCCATGCATATATATATATAATTTTTTTAGAAACCATTAACGAAATTCCTAACTTCATTCATGCATCTTATATAGTATGATAAAAAATATTCATAGCAAGTTCATGTGTCTGCTTTTGATATATTTATATTATCAGTGTGTATAATTTAACTCGATTTGTATGTCTTTGTGTAGCGTTTGAGTACAAAAATGACTCGGTGTTGGTGGTGACTGAAGAAGAGTACGAGAAGTGCAAGTCAGCGCATCCTATATTTTTCTCCAACAATGGAAAATCCATATTCAAATTGGACCGACCCGGCCTGTTCTATTTCATTAGTGGAGTTTCGGGCCATTGTGAAAGGGGCCTAAAAATGATAGTCAAAGTATTGGAACCAGCAAGCCCACCTCAAGTTGCAAGTGAAACTACTGGGCCTCCTACTACTAGTGGTGCAGCCCAGTTTGCTAAAGTTGTTGCTTCTACAAGTGTGATGGTGTTCGTGGTTTTATTATTTGGAGCTATTTCTATTTAGTTTCTAAATCTTGAAGGGTAGAAAACATTTATTTTGGAATTTAGTTTTAAGTAGTGTGATGCTAAGGAGGGGGTAGAGGGGGGGAGGGGTACTAGCTAGGTTTTTAGAACTTATTATCATTGATTGTTTGGATCTTACTTTGCTACTTTGATTTTTGGAATAATTCTTTTTTTACATAATGTGTCAGCTTTCTCTAGTCTTAAATGTTGCAAAATATTGTGCTCTTTCGATATTTTTGTTTGGGCCGATGATAGTACATGAGTTGGTGGGTATTTGTAAAAGAAAAATGATTTAAATTATTTATATATACGTAAAAAAAATATACTATCATTATATATTAACCTACAATAGAAGATTGATTTTTCTAATTAATTATTGTTATAAATGGCATTTTTTTCGGACAATTTAATAGCATTGATTAATAAAATCTTTAATAAATGGAAAGTGACTTGCGATAACATATTAAATGCTTATTGTATATTTGAAATTTTTCATTATATTATCTATGATCACCATCATGCTGATTTTATGCAAATATCATATTAGATTGTTAGCTAACATTTACCAAAAAAATTATCGTAATTTATCTTTTTATAAAATCTTTTCAGTTTGTTCAAAATAGATCTTTAAATTGTTATTTAAAAAGTTTTTAAGAAATTTTTAAAAAATCAACAAAAAAAAAAATATGTAGAAATAAGTTAAGAAGAAAAAAAGTAGTAGAAGAAGAAAATGACGATGTAGAAGATGAAGACGACAAAGAAAGAAAGAAAGAAGATAGAAGAAGAAAGAAGGGAGTCAAAGAGGAGAGGCGGAAATTGAGGAATGAATTTTTACCCTAAAATTTTTATGATTATAATCAGATTACTTTTTTAAACTTTAATTTTAGTTGATTTGATCGTAACCTTTTATTATGGAACACTTTTAGTCATACTACTAACTAGTGTTAACTTTATACCTTCAATTAAACGTAAATTTTTTGTATATTGTATTTTTCTTGCCAAAAGAATAATCTCAACTTATTGATATCAACTTTCATTAATTATCAGAGTTTCTATACCTACTTCAAAAAAGTTATGAAATCATTTTTGTAACCACAAATCTCTATTATCTTTTTGAACTTAGCAAAAGTCAAGTCAAATGTATTTACATAATCGAAGTAATTTATTGTTCCTCTAACATAATGCTTATATGGCATATGCTATATGATTTTCTCATGATATATTTTTGCTTACCTCAAAGTTGGTCCTGTCTATTTTAATGCTTATCTTAATTTATAAATATTTTTAAATGATAAAAATTCTTTAAATACTTTAATATATTAAATATTAAGTTACATGGTTATGATTATATGTCAGGTACTAAAGTAATATGATTGGACAAAAAAATGACCCCAAAATCAACATACTCCAAAAAAGTTCACTCAATAAGAATAAACAAATACAATTTTTCTCTATGTTTTATCATTACATTTCGTGATCAATATAAAAGTAAAAGAAATAGAATAATGAAAAAATTCATGCAGCAAGAATAAATAAGGAAAGGCATAAGTATTCACATTCTAAAATATAATGTTGGTGTATTTTAATATTAAAATTAAAATATTAAAGTATTAGGATAATTAGTAAGCATATAGTGAAGAAAGTGGTGTCATCATTCTTGTAATTCATGTAATCACAAAGATATGTTCTCCTTATTATCTCTTACTAATTATCACACTACTCCTCAATTATTCACATTCTTCACATTTATTTGTGAAAGAACTCATCCACCTATATAAATGATGTCTTTTTCTTTTGTGTTGAAAGAGATGAAAAATATGAGAACTGGATGAGAAGTAATATTATATTGTACTTATATTTTGAGGTTAGTATAGTAAAAGAGACAATTGAGACAAATAAAAATATTCTAACTTTCCAACTAAATTCACGATGCAAAAGAGAGTTATTATATGTTGAAAGAAGATGTTCTTTTGGTGGAGTTGTGGACTCTTCAACTATTTTGGAGTTGTTTGAGTTATACGACGTTGTTGTACTATTGTATCTTTAAGAGGACGCTGTTGAATTGGTATAGATTATGCCGCAATGGATCAAACTTGGGTCTTTTTAAAAAAAATAAAAAATAAAAAACAAAGACAACTTTCAAGTACAGGGAAAGAAAAAGGCTAACAAATGCTCTTTTTTTTCTTCAGGCGGTACAATACAAAGAGCAAGTTCGAATAAATTACTTTGAGTGATCTTCATGGCGGGTGTTCCAATGTTAATGAGTTTGAAAATGAGGTCAAGAATGAACAATTGACAAAACAAAAGAAGGAGGAGATGAACTTGACCTTGCTGCTGACTTGGGAGCAAACTTGCTAACTTTTGATCATAATAACTAGTGACGAAAAAAGTTGTTTAGAGACCTACAAAGCTAGCAATCAAAGCGAAATTAAAATTCACATTAAAATAGAAAGAGAAAATTAAATGTTAATCGTCATTCTTGACATATGTGACAGTTATATCTCTACCACATAAGCAATATATGCTACGAATGCCATTTTAAAAGGAAAGAAAGGGTACAGGAAAAACAATAGAAGGAAAAAAATTTAAGTGGTCTGAACTCATTATTTTTATCATGAGATTTAAAATGAGGTTTAATGGTGAAAAGGTATTGAAATGGGAAGAAGAGAATGATAAAACGTGAAAAGAAAAATTTAAGTGAAAATTACAGGTGTTAAGCATGTGTAATTTATCATCTTTTATAAATTTGATTGTGATGTTTGAGGGATATAATAATTTCACTTTAAAATAGTTCAATAGGTAATAGAATCTCCATAAAGAAAATATGTGTTTCTAAAACTTCATTCACAATTCGAGAAAACGTAACAAAAAGGAAACTCCCACTATAAAAAGGAGAGGAATGTCTCCCGCTTAAGAATATTATCTTCTTATCGATAATTAATGTTTTAGTAGATGACTAGATGCGATAAAAAAAAGTTATATACGTTTGGAGGGAAAAAAATAGTGTGACACGTATGCGAGGTAATTTTCATTAAAAAATTAACGCTAGTTAGGATTATGATTAAAATTGCTAGAATAAGGAATATTAATGCACCATGTAAAAAATAATTATTTTTTTTATTTCAGTTTATGTGACACAATAAAAATTTCGAGAATCATTTAATTTTTTTAATGTCTCTTAAATATTTAAAATTATTAATTATTATAATACGAGGATACGATCTTAAATAAAAATGTGTAGAGGACATATATTAAGGTAGAATGATACTAGTAAATAAGAGTATGTTTATACTAGTAGAAACTTACTGTTCATTTTAATAGTTGTAATATTACTCTTATTTCTTATTATTCGATTTCTGTTATTATTTATTATTGTGTGGAGTTTGATTATAATATTATTTTAATATAATATTATACTGTTATTATCTATTATTTCATTACAATTTTTCTTTTCATTACTTCTCTCTACGTAATTTTCAAATATTATAAGTTTCATTTCAAAACACTTCTGTGTCTCGAATCACGATCAAAACTTACAAATTCGAATCTCAAAATTTCAATTGTGAGTATAAATTGGGACAGATGCTGTATTATTTTGAGTGTAAAATCAAAGATAATGTATGATTTGGGGCTTTTTTCTCTCATCTAGATTCTCTGAATCTTGTTTGGTGGTAGGGTTAGGGTTATAAATTAAGGTTTCCATTTCTATTTCCCAAGCCTCGCCATGGCTGATCACTCCCCCATTGTTAAAAAACCAAGAATTTCTTGTTCTAATTCGGATGATCCAACGTCGGAATTTCCGAATCATGTTCTCCATTCGATACTTTCATACCTTAAATCTGATGATCTATTCAATGTCCGCCTTGTTTCCAAAAATTGGCATCGTAACACACCTTCATACTTCGCTCTCGATGTTGACGAATCCGTTTTATTCGAGGACACTCCAACTACTACACCCGCTGACGTTATTCAAGAATCACATAACAAGTTCTTGGAATGGGTTCGATCTTCTCTAGAAACTTCTCAAAGTGAGTTAAACAAGGCTGAGAAAAGGGTATTGCGTGTTCAATTTAAGTATCATGAGAATATCAATGATATATTGAAATTGATGAACCAAAATGATTTCCATGAGGTTTATTTGGGATTTGGGGTTTTTAATTATTCGGTTCCGTTTATTTTTAAGTCGAAACGCTTAACAGTTCTTCATCTAAATCGATGTGGGGTTGGTGAATCTTTGTTCGGTGGTGAAGAAAGATTTGATTCTTTGGAAGAAGTAGAATTGGATCGGGTTAATTTAACCGGAGAAACTCTATCAAAGTTTATTAGTAAGTGTCCTAATATTAGAGAATTGAAATTGGTGAATTGCAAGTTGTTAAGGTCTATAGTGTTACGTAAAGTGGATCGTTTGAAGAAGCTTTATGTGCAGTTGTTGGGTTCTCATCCGTCTATTAAGGATGTGCTAGTTGTTGCCCCGAGTTTGCAAGTGTTTCATTTTGTTTACTATAATAGCTGCAAAGTTGCTGTTAATATGGATATTAGTGCTTGTAGAATGTTGCGGGAATTTCACTTGGAATGTTCCATACTTCCTGTTGGTGTTGATCATGAACATTTCTGTTCAGATTTTCCTCATCTTGAGACTCTGCTACTTGGCCCTTGTGAGACATCAAAGCGTGTCAAAATTTCGAGTCCATCACTCAGAAAATTAACCTTAATGTTCACACAGCTGTATAATTATAATTATTCAAGAAAAAGTGTAGTTTCAGTTCCCAATTTATGTTCTTTCCAATACGTCGGTAGAACATTTAAATCATCTTTAGCCCCAAGTGATACTCCAAAGTTTTTAAAGACCACCGGCATTTCTTTGGTTCCTCAAATTGAGAAGATCAATAGAGCTTGGTTCCTCCAATTGAGAAGTCATCTTAAAAAAGTTAGCAACCGTATTGGATTGGCCTTAATCATTCGTGATCAGGTACACGAACATCCTTTAGATCTTTTAATATATCACATTTATTTCAACTCCTTATTTCCATTGTACTGACCAATCATCTTCTTATCATGCATGACTTATGAAGACAAGTTTTTCTGAACTGAGCAAACGAGGACACAAATTGTGGAGCATACCAATTGGACGAACCCCGACACAATTGCTACCTCGTTTCGAACACTTAAAGCTAGACATAAGGCTCAAAGTTCCACAGAAATTCCATGGATGCTTGCTGAAATATATAATTGATAACTTACTTTGGATGTCTCAACCAAATGCATTGACTCTATCAATGCCAGCTAGTTTTACTGCATTTGCACTTGTAATGTTCTCAAGCATATATATATTGGTTTTCCATTTTCTCTTTTAAATTTAAATTCCTCTTATCATTTGCTTATTTGTACAGGGAGTCTGCAATGAGTTTTTCTTAAGCAGAAGGGAAGGCAACTGCTGTGCAGATACTCAGAACAAGTGTTGGCGCCATTTCTTAAAGGATTTCATGGTTAGGGAAGTAGTTACCGGTGAAAAGGAAGAGGCAAAGAAGTTCAGTTTCATATTCACTTGGCAATCATGTAGTTAGGCCACTCTCTTTTCTATTGGCGACTGAATTCGTGTTTTCTTTGGTTGTTACTAGATGAGTTTAGGTCTGCTTAGCCAGGACAATATCGTAAAATCTGAAATTATAATTATTTATATGAGTTTTTTGATTATCACTTATTTTGCGCTATTCTTCTCAAAGCTCTTAGTAAACTTCTATTGCATTCCTGAAAGAAAGCAAACAACCCGCCGAACAGTTCAAGTACAAATATATGTTTCATCCCTCTTAAAAGGACAAAATAAAATAAGATTGACATACGCACACATTTTTTTTTCCTACAAGTACTATTATCTTTCTGTGTTTAGTTTTCTGATGAGTAATGTGAATTTTGTCTTTAGTAATATTTAAGTCAGAGAAGTGTTGATAATAATTGTAGGAAGTACAGTAATTTTCCATATGAATTATGTCTATCATGTATATTTTCTCAATAGTAGAGGAACTAACGCCAAATCGACCGAACAAATATGGCTATTATTGTTACTATAATTGGATTTATTAAAGAAGTAGAATAAAAAAAGGTCCAAAGATATGAAGAATAATATGCTGCCGGGTCCTGTTCTTTTTTCAAATATTACCCTGTTTCACTTAAAAGTTGAAAACTAAAAGGTATTGTTAACTTAAAAAGTTCACCAAAGAATTCAATGGAAGTCATTTACAGAGAGCAACTAACCAAGGATGATATTAAGGTATATGAGGCAGTTTGGAGCCAGCCCAATTATTCAGATCTTTACCGCAATGGTAACAAATTGTTTTTGCAATACTTTCCTCAAGGTATATTTCTTTTCAAATGCTAATATTTATATTATCCTTTGATTTTCTCTAATTGTTTTCCTTTGAAAATTAGAATCCTTAGTGGGTGTTATATTGTCTTTGTGACTAATGATGAATCTTGGAGCTTAGTTTTCATGGAAAAGCTATGGGATATGAGTTGGAAGTCAAGCTGTTCCAGTCAACTAAGCTACTAAGGTAATTAATTTCCTGTTTTAAGTAGGTATTTCCTGGCATTGATCATGTTGCATTGTTTCAAATGAAGGAAATCGAGCAAAGAGGGATAAAAAATAATACTCCAGTATATTGTCCTATTAAAGAAAGAATAATTTTGTACTCTTAGTTATGACTGCTTTGTAGTTCGGCAAATTGATATACTTTGCAGTAAGACATTTGTGTTTGAGTTAAAGCAAATTATTCCATATATTTTGCCTTATCTAAGTTCATGCAAGTTGAATTTGCGTGAATAAAAAGTCTTTGTGCGAAGGTATAATCTATCAGAAAAATGAGAAGGATAGACACAACGCGGAAGCTCTTTGTGTGCTTGGGATTAAGAAAAATGTGCTTGTACTCAACGTCCATAAAATATACACTTCATACTCTAGGCATAGAATAGTTTGTGAGCTTTTTAAGTTCAACTGTGGTTATTGAATTTCAAGGATATATTACAGTAAATAATGCTGTTTAAGATCATTCAGTACTTGCATTTCAAAGTTTAGGCAGTGTGTTTTCTAGGACATAGATTAGTTTGTTGCCCTATAGTTTTAGGGTAGATATACTTCTAGTCGAATTCAGAGACAAAGTAATGTGGTTTTTCTTAACCCCTCCCTAGGAGCTCCCACAACTTTTGCTCCTTAGGTGACTCGAACTCACAACGTTCGGGTAGGAAGTGAGGAGTGCTTACCATCCGACCAATTCCTCGTCTTTACAAATTAATGTGATTATTTTTCTATTTCTCCTATTATCTCTCCCCGTAAAATCTTCTGCATTAGTCCTCCCCTCTCGCCATTACATAAAAACACATTTGCCTTTAATATTTTAAACAGAAGACTCGGGAACTATGCTTTCCAAGTACGGTGATCATTGGTTTTTATTAGCTTTCTTAAGTTCCAGTTATGCTACAACAGAAATGATCTCTCTTAATTCCAAATTTAGGATATGTTAATGTACCATAGTGAAGGTACCTCTTGAAGAAAATCAGCAACTCCCCTAAGAGATGGTAAACACCATTTCGGTTACTTATAGTGTTGATCCTTTTTGATTGTTGTGAGTTTTCAATCCAACTTTGAAGTAGAAGTTGTTAGAGGTACTGTGGAAGCGGAAGTGGATTATGCTTCTATAGAAACTAAGCAATTACAATGAGGAAACCTCTGAATAAAGCTTAATGAAGAAGAGTTGTTGACAGTGCTGAAAAGGAAAACACAGAGATCAAATATAAGTGCTGAAAAGGAAAACACAGAGATTAAAGATAATTCTAATGGACACACACACACACACACATATATATACATATATATATATGTATACACAACAACAACATACCAGTGTATCCGACAAGTGGTGTCTGGGGAGGGTAGTGTGTACGCAGACCTTACCCCTGCAACGTAGAGAGACTGTTTTTCGATAGACCCTTGGCTCGAGTAATAACAATATAAAACGTTTTGAAAAAAGGGAAACAATAGGCGTGAAGAAGGAAGCCGAGACAAAATGCTAAAGAGATGGTATAACAAGAAACTACCACAGTTATACTACAACTATAAGTATGAAAGTCTAAGCGAGACAACCATCAACTACCTAACTAATCCTCTACCCTAATCCGTGTCCTCCATAATCTTCTATGCAAGATCATGTCCTCGGTAAGTTGGAGCTACGTCATGTCCTGTCTAATCACTTCTCCCCAAATCTTCTTCGGCCTACCTCTGCCTCTCCTGTAACCATCCATAGCCAATCCCTCACACCTCTGCTCTGGTGCATCCATTCATCTCCTCTTCATATGTCCTAACCATCTAAGTGTCACTTCCCGCATCTTATCCTCCATCGAGGCTACTCCTACCTTGTCTAGGATTTTCTCATTTCTAATTCTATCTCTCCTAGTGTGCTCGCGCATCCACCTCAACATCTTCATTTTCGCGACTTTCAACTTCTGAACGTGGGAGTTCTTGACTGGCCAACGTTTCGATCCATACAACATAGCTGGTCTAACCACCACTCTATAGAACTAGCCTTTAAGTTTTGATGGCACCTTATTTATCACATGAGATTTAAAATTGGGTTTAATGGTGAAAAAGTATTGAAAGGGGGGAAGAAGAAAATGGAAATAGTGAAAAGAACAATATTTTAATAAAACTTATAGATGTCAAACGTGTGTACTTCACCACCCTTCTCTACTTCAATAAAGAACAAGGACTATTACTGTTTTTTTTACAATACAAAGGACTATTAATACACCATGTGAAAGTATATGTATTATTTTGAGTCTAAAAACAAAGATAATGTATGATTTTGTACCTTTTCTCTCATCTATATTCTCTGAATCTTGTTTGGGGCTGGGTTAGGCGTTAAAATTAAGGTTTTCATTTCTGTTTCTCAGGCCACACCATGGCTGAGCTCTGCCCCATCTCTCAAACGGTTGAAGAAATTGTTAAAAAACCAAGTATTTCTCGTACTAATTCGGTGGATTCAATATCCCGATTGCCAGATCTTGTTCTCCATTCGATATTTTCCTACCTTAAATCTCAAGACCTATTTAATGTCCGCCTTGTTTCCAAGAATTGGCATTGCAACACACCTTCATACTTCTCCCTTGACTTTGATGAATCCATCTTCTTTGAAAAGACTCCAACTACACCTGCTGCCGTTATACAAGAATCACATAACAAGTTCTTGGACTGGATCCGTTCTTCTCTCGAGACTTCTCAAAGTGAGTTAAACAAGGCTGAGAAAAGGGTATTGCGTGTTCAATTTGAGTATCGTGAGAATATCTACGATCTATTGAGATTGATGAACAAAAATGATTTCCATGAGGTATATTTGAGAATTGGGTGTTTTCATTACTCCATTCCCTTTATTTTTCAGTCAAGTTGCCTCACTGTTCTTCATCTAAATCAGTGTGGAATAGATGAATATTTGTTCCATGGTGAAGCAAAATTTGCTTCTTTGCAAGAAGTAGAATTGGATTTGGTTAATTTAACTGGAGGAACTCTATCAAAGTTTATTAGTAAGTGCCCTAATTTAAGAGAATTGAGATTGGTGAATTGCAAGTTTCTAAGGTCTATAGTTTTACCTAAATTAGATCGTTTGGAGAAGCTCTATGTGCAGTTGTTGGGTTCTTATCCTTCTATTACCGACGTACTAGTTATTGCCCCGAGTTTAGAAGTGTTCCATTTTGTTCACTATAATAGCAGGCAAGTTGCAGTTAATATGGATATTCGTGCTTGTAGAATGCTGCGGGAATTTCACTTGGAATGTTCCATATTTCCTGTTGGTCTTGATCATGAACATTTCTGTTCAGATTTTCCTCATCTTGAGACTCTGCTCCTTGGCCCTTGTGCGACATGGAAGCGTGTCAAAATTTCGAGTCCATCGCTCAGAAAATTAACCTTAATGTTCACAAAGCTGTATAATTATAATTATTCAAGAAAAAGTGTAGTTTCAGTTCCCAATTTATGTTCTTTCCAATATGTTGGTAGAACATTTAAATCATCTTTAGCTCCAAGTGATACTCCAAAGTTTTTAAAGGCCACTGGCATTTCTTTGGTTCCTCGTATTGAGAAGATCAATAGAGCTTGGTTCCTCCAATTGAGACGACATCTTAAAAAAGTTAGCAACCGTGTTGGATTGGCCATAATCATTTGCGATCAGGTACACGAACATCCTTTAGATCTTTTAGTATATCACATTTATTTCCATCGTACTGACTAGTCATCTTCTTACCATGCATGAATGATGAAGACAAGTATTTCTGAACTGAGCAAACGAGGACATAAATTGTGGAGCATACCAATTGGACGAACTCCAACACAAGTGCTACCTCCTATTGAACACTTAAAGCTAGACATAAGGCTCAAAGTTCCACAGGAATTCCATGGATGCTTGCTGAAGTATATAATTGATAACTTACTTTGGATGTCTCAACCAAATGCATTGACTCTATCAATGCCAGCTAGTTTTACTGCATTTGCACTTGTAATGTTCTCAAGCTTATATATGTTGGTTTTCCATTTTATCTTTATGGTTTTAAATTTAAATTCCTCTTATCATTTACTTATTTGCACAGGGAGCCTGCAATGAGTTATTCATAAGCAGAAGGGAAGGCAACTGCTGTGCAGATATACAGAACAAGTGCTGGCGCCATTTTCTAAAGGATTTCGTGGTTAGGGAAGTAGTTGCCGATGAAAAGGAAGAAGCAAAGAAGTTCCGTTTCGTATTTACTTGGCAATTATGTAGTTAGGCCACTCTCTTTTCTATTCACGACTGAATTTGTGTTTTCTTTTGTTTTTTGGTCTGCTTAGCCAGGACAATATCATAAAATCTGGAACCATAACTATTTATATGAGGTTTTTGATTGTCACTTGTTTTGCCCTATTCTTTTCAAAGCTCTTAAAAAACTTCTATTGCATTCATGGAAGAGATAGCAACGAAATCCTTTTCCTAGAAGTACCATAATCTTTTTCTGTTTTAGTTTTCCGATGAGTAATGTGAATTTTGTCTTTTAATATTTTAGTCAGGAAATTGTTGATGATAATTGTAGGAAGTACAGTAATTTTCCATATGAGTTATGTCTATTATGTATATTGTCTCAATAGTAGTGGAACTAACGCCACTTTGTGGGATTTCACTGGGTATGTTGTTGTTGTTGTTAGTGGAACTAATGCCAAATGGATCGAACAAATATGGCTATTATAGTTACTATAGCTGGATTTTATTAAAGAAGCAGAATGAAAAAAAGTCCAAGATAAGAAGAATAATGTGCTGCCGGGCCCGTTCTTCTTTAAAATATCCCCTGTTTCACTTAAAAGTTGAATGATAAACTAAAAGGTGTTATTAACTTAAAAAGTTCACCAAAGAATTCAATGGGATTCATTTACAGAGAGCAACTAACCAAGGATGATACTAAGGTATATGAGGCAGTTTGGAACCAGCCCAATTCAGATCTTTACCCCTATGGTAACATATTGTTTCTGCAATACTTGCCTCAAGGTATATTTCTTTTCAAATGCTAATATTTATATTATCCTTTGATTTTCTCTAATTGTTTTCCTTTGAAAATTAGAATCCTTAGTGGGTGTTATATTGTCTTGGTGACTAATGATGAATCCTGGAGCTTAGTTTTCATGGGAAAGCTATGGGGTGTGAGTTGGAAGTGAAGCTGTTCCAGGAAACTAAGCTGCTAAGGTAATTAGAGGGTGTTTGGATTGACTTATTTTTAGGTGCTTTTGGCTTTTAAGCACTTTTTAAGTTTTGATGGTGTTTGGCAAAACTAAAAAGTGCTTTTAAGCACTCACTTTTAAGCCAAAAAAGTGTGAAAATAAGCCAAAAGCCAAAAGTTGGGGATACCCAACTTTTGATCCCCAACTTTTGGCTTTTGGCTTTTGGCTTTTAGCTTTTAAGCTACTTTTTAAAAGCCAATCCAAACACCCTCTTAGTTTCCTGTTTAAGTAGGTATTTTCTGGCATTGATCATGATTTATTGTTCAAATGAAGGAAATCGAGCAAAGAGGGATAAAAAATAATACTCCAGTATATTGTCCTCTTTAAGAAAGAATAATTTTAAACTCTTAGTTATGACTGCTTTGTAGTTCAGCAAATTGATATACTTTGTAGTTAGACATTTGTGTTTTGAGTTAAAAAAAATAATTCAATATATTTTGCCTTATCTAAGTTCATGCAATTTGAATCTGAGTGAATAAAGTGTCTTTGTATGAAGGTATAGTCTATCAGAAAAATGAGAAGGATAGACACAAAACAGAAGCTCTTTGTGTGCTTGGGATTAAGAAAAATGTGCTTGTACTCAACGTCCATAAAATGTATACTTCATGCTCTAGGCGTAGAATAGTTTGTGAACTTTTTAAGTTCAACAGTGGTACTATTGAATTTCAAGGATATAATACAGTAAATAATGCTGTTTAAGATCATTCAGTACTTGCATTTCAAAGTTCAGGCAGTGTGTTTTCTAGAAGGACAGAGATTAGTTTGTTGCCCTATAGTTTGAGGGTAGATATAGTTCTAGTCGAATTCAGAGACAAAGTAATGTGATTACTTTTCTATTTCTCCTATTTGCTCTCCCTGTAAAAATCTTCTGCATTACTCCTTCCCTCTCGCCATTACATAAAAACACATTCGCCTTTAATATTTTAAACAGAAGACTCGAGAACTATGCTTTCCAAGTACGGTGATCTCGTTTTAATTAGGTTTCTTAAGTTCCAGTTATGCTACAACAGAAATGCTGTCTCTTAATTCCAAATTTAGGATATATTAATGTACCATTGTTAAGGTACCTCTTGAAGAAAATCAGCAACTCCCCTACGAGATGGTAAACACTATTTCGGTTACTTATAGTGTTGATCTTTTTTGATAGTTGTGAGTCGTCAATCCGACTTTGAAGTAGAAGTTGTTAAAGGTACTGAGGAAGCAGAAGTGGATTATGCTTCTATAGAAACAAAGCAATTACAACAAGGAAGCCTCTTAATAAAGCTTAGTGAAGAAGAGTTGTTGACAGTGCTGAAAAGGAAAACACAGAGATTAAAGATAATTCTACATCATCCACTACTAAAAAGAACTTTCATCCTCGAAAGTCAAAGGATAGAAGGTACCTAAATGCTCAAAAAGGTGAGGATATGTGGTCCGCATGTCGAGCTTGGTCTCCCAAGTAGCCTCCTCGACTAGACAACGCCTCCACTAATGGACAACATACCCGTGTATCCCACAAGTGGGGTCTGGGGAGGGTAGTGTGTACGCAGACCTTACCCCTACAAGGTATATTTCTTTTCAAATGCTGTTTATATTGTTCTTTGATTTTTCTAATTGTTTTCCTTTGAAAATTAGAATCCTTAGTGGTTTTGTATTGTCTTTGTGACTAATGATGAATTTTGGAGCTTAGTTTTCATGGGAAAGCTGTGGGGTGCAAGCTGTTCCAGTCAACTAAGCTGCTAAGGTAATGAATTTTCTGTTTAAGTAGGTATTTTATGGCATTTGATCATGTTTTATTGTTTCAAATGAAGAAAATCAAGCAAAGAGGGATAAAAAACTAATACTCCATTATATTGTCCTCTCAAAGAAAGATTAATTATGTACTCTTAGTTATCTCATCTTTGTAGTTCGGCAAATTGATATACTTTGTAGTAAGACATTTGTGTTTGAGTTAAAGCAAATTATTCCATATATTTTGCCTTATCTAAGGTCATGCAAATCGAATTTGCGTGAATAAAGAGTCCTTGTGCGAAGGTATAGTCTATTAGAATTAAAAGGATAGGCACTACACAGAAGCCTTGCATGCTTGGGATTAAGAAAAATGTGCTTGTACGCAATGTCCATAAAATATAATACACTTTATGCTCTAGGCATAGAATAGTTTGTGAACTTCTTAAGTTCAACAGTGGTACTATTGGATTTTATTATCAAGGATATAATACAGTAAATAATGTTGTGTAAGTTCATTCAGTACTTGCATTTTAAAGTTCAGGCAGTGTGTTTTATAGAAGGCCATAGATTAGTTTGTTGCCCTATAGTTTGAGGGTAGATATATTTCTAGTCAAATTCAGGGACAAAGTGATGTGATTACTTTTCTATTTATCCTATTTTCTCTCCCTGTAAAAATCTTCTGCATTACTCCTTCCCTCTCGCCATTACATAAAAACATATTCACCTTTAATATTTTAAACAGAAGACTCGAGAACTATGTTTTCCAAGTACGGTGATCATTTGTTTTTTATAAGCTTTCTTAAGTTCCAGTTATGCTACAACAGAAATTCTGTCTCTTAATTCCAAATCTAGGATATATTAATGTACCATAATTAAGGTACCTCTTGAAGAAAATCAGCAACTCCCTTACGAGATGGTAAACAACATTTCGGTTACTTATAGTGTTGATCTTTTTTGATAGTTTTGAGTTGTCAATCCGATTTTGAAGTAGAAGTGGTTAAAGGTACTGGGGAAGCAGAAGTGGATTATGCGTCTATAGAAACAAAGCAATTACAACAAGGAAGCCTCTGAATAAAGCTTAGTGAAGAAGAGTTGTTGACAGTGCTGAAAAGGAAAACACAGAGATTAAGATAATTCTAATGGACATATATGTATAAACACAACACCTGGTATGCCACAAGCGGGGTGTGGAGAGAGTAGTGTGTAGAGAAACTGTTTTCGAAAGACCCTAGGCTCAAGTAAAAACAATATAAAACAGTTTGAAAAAAATGTAACAATGAGAGTGAAGAATCCGTGACAAAATGCTAAAGAGATTGAATAACAAGAAACTACCACAGTAGTACTACGACTACAAGTATGAAAGACAAAGAGAGACAACCCTCAACTACCTAACTAATCCTCTATCCTAATCCGAATCTTTTATCCAAGGTCATGTTCTCAGTATGTTAGAGCTGCGTCATGTCTTGTCTAATCACCTCTCCCAATACTTCTTCGTCCTACCCCTGCCTCTTCTGTAACCATCCATAGCCAATCTTTCACACCTTCGCTTTGGTGTATCCGTGCGTCTCCTCTTCATATGCCCGAACCATCTAAGTCTCACTTCTCACATCATATCCTCCAACGAGGCTACTCTTACCTTGTCTAGGATATCCTCATTTCTAATCCTATCTCTCCTAGTGTGCCCACACATCCACCTCAACATCCTCATTTCCGCAACTTTCAACTTCTGAACGTGGGAGATCTTGAGTGGCCAACATTCCGCTCCATACAACATAGCCGGTCTAATGATGCTCTGTAGAACTTGCCATTAAGTTTTGGCGGCACCTTCTTATCACATGAGATTTAAAATTGGGTTTAATGGTAAAAGTATTGAAAGGGGTGAAGAAGAAAATGGAAAAAGTGAAAAGAAAAATATTTAAATAAAACTTATAGATGTCAAACGCGTGTCCTTCATCACCCTTCAGGAGTATTTATGCCTTTTTCCAATAAACAAAATCAAGACGTGTGATGCGCATGTGAGGTAGTATCCATTAAAAAATTAACGCTAGTTAGGCTATGACTAACATTTGCTCTAATTTAATAAAGTAATTTAATAAAGAATAAGGACTACTAATATGTTTTTTTACAATAGTAAGGACTATTAATACACCATGTGAAAGTATATGTATTAATTTGAGTCTAATATCAAAGATAATGTATGATTTTGTGCTTTTTCTATCATCTATAGATTCTCTGTATCTTGTCTGAGGTAGGGTTAGGCGTTATAATTAAGGGTTTTCATTTCAGTTTCCCAGGCCACACCATGGCTGATCTCTGCCCCATTTCTCATACGGTTGAAAAAATTGTTAAAAAACCAAGAATTTCGTGTACTGATGATTCGGAGGATCCAACATCCGAATTGCCCGATCATGTTCTCCATTCGATACTTTCCTACCTTAAATCTGAAGACCTATTTAATGTGCGCCTTGTTTCCAAGAATTGGCATCACAACACACCTTCATACTTCGCTCTCGACTTTGACGAATCCATCTTCTTTGAAAAGACTCCAACTACACCTGCTGCCGTTATTCAAGAATCACATAACAAGTTCTTGGACTGGATCCGTTCTTCTCTCGAGACTTCTCAAAGTGAGTTAAACAAGGCTTTTAATATATCACATTTATTTCAACTCTTTATTTCCATTGTAACTGACTAGTCATCTTTCCTACCATGCATGAACGCTGAAGGCAAGTTTTTCTGAACTGAGCAAACGAGGACATAAATTGTGGAGCATACCAACTGGACGAACCCCAACACAATTGCTTCCTTGTATCTAACACTTAAAGCTATACATAAAGCTGAAAGTTCCACGGGAATCCCATGGATGCTTGCTGAAATATATAATTGATAACTTACTTTGGATGTCTCATCCAAATGCATTGACTCTAACAATGCCAGCTAGTGTTGTTGCATTTGCACTTGTAATGTTCTCAAGCATATATATATATATATTGGTTTTCCATTTTCTCTTTAAGGTTTTAAATATAAATTCCTCTTATCATTTGCTTATTTGCACAGGGAATCTGCAACGAGTTTTTCATAAGCAGAAGGGAAGGCAACTGCTGCGCAGATACTCAGAACAAGTGCTGGTGTCATTTCCTAAAGGATTTCATGGTTAGCGAAGTAGTTAACGATGGAAAGGAAGAGGCAAAGAAGTTCAGTTTCATATTCACTTGGCAATCATGTACTTAGGCCACTCTCTTTTCTATTAGCGACTGAATTTGTGTTTTCTTTTGTGTTAACTAGATGAGTTTTGGTCTGCTTAGCCAGGGCAATATCGTAAAATCTGGAATGAAAATTATTTATATGAGTTTTCTGGTTTACTCCTTCCCTCTCGACATGACAAACAAACACATTCCCCTTTAATATTTTAAACAGAAGACTCGAGAACTATATTTTCCAGGTATGGTGATCATTGGTTTTTATCTGATTTCTTAAGTTCCAGTTATGCTACAGCAGAAATGCTGTCTCTTAATTCGGATATATTAATGTACTATAGTGAAGCTACCACTTGAAGAAAATCAGCTATTCCCTTACGAGATGGTAAACACCATTTTGGTTACTTGTAGTTTTGATTTTTTTGATAGTTGTGAGTTGTCAATCCGACTTTGAAGTAGAAGTTAAAAGGTACTGAGGAAGCAGAAGTGGATTATGCTTCTATAGAAACTAAGCAATTACAACAAGGAAGCCTCTGAATAAAGCTTAGTATAGAAGAGTTGTTAATGGTAATTGACATCATATATATAGCAACGATATCAGGGAGACAAGATTTATTCGTTACCATTTATGTTGTGAATGGTAAATCTTATGAGCATGTGCTGGGGAGTGAATCTGAGTTGAAATTTGGTAGGAAATTATCAAGTGCGGAGAGAATATGTAATTATGTTAAAGTGGAGTGAGATTTAGTAGTATGTTTGGTTATTTACGTAGTTTTTCCAAAAATAATATAGTTAAAGATGGATATTTTTGGTCGCTGAGGAAAAAATATGTTGGGCCTAGATATTTGTTTGCTCATGTAATTAGCTCTTCAGTTTCTTGTGGTGCATTGCTGAAGCCCATATATTTAATTGGGCTTAACATGAAGGAGGAGGACGAATGTGCCTTTATATAAGTGTAAACAACATAAAACACAATAGTTTGGTCCCTAATTACGTTTTATCCCATGTTTAAGTAATGCCTAGTTCTGGTAGAATTATATCTTATGTTTAAGTTTAACCTATTGATAATTAACCTTGTATATCTCAAACAGTTAGGGTTTTGTGTTAATGCTTCAGTTCCCATACCATGGCTGATGATGATGAGCTCTTCCTAATTTCTCAAACAGTTGAAGATATCCTTAAAAAACCAACAATTTCTTGTACTAATTCGGTGGATCCAACGTTGCGATTGGCCGATCATCTTCTCCGTTTGATATTTTCCTTCCTTAATTCTCATGACCTATTTCATGTCCGCCTTGTTTCCAAAAATTGGCATCGTAACACCCCGTCATACGTAGCTTTCGACTTTAACGAATCCATTTTCTTTGAAAAAAATGACATGATAAATTTCCCGCATGAATTGTTCTGGGATTGTATCAATTCTTCTGTCGAGGCTTCTAAAAGTAAGTTGATCAATGCTGAGAAAAGAATATTGCGCCTTCAATTTTGTGCTCATCAGAATATCAAAGAATTAACGAAATTGCTTGACGAAAACGATTTCCATGAGGTGTATTTGAGATCAGACCTTTTACTATATGGTTTAGTTGTCTACGCCTTTCGGTATATATTTCAGTCCAAATGTCTTACTATTCTTCATCTAACTACTTGTGGACCTATGTAGTGAAGGAAAAATTGCTTCTTTGCAAGAGTTGAAAGTGGATGGTGTTACGTTATCTGAAGAAACTCTATCAAAGTTTATTACTTGTCAATGCCCTAATACTATAGAATTGAGTTTGGTGAAATGCAAGTGGCCAAGCTTTATCGTATTACCTAAATTAGATAGTTTGAAGAAGCTTAATGTGAAGCTGAGTGATCATCATTCATTTACCAACATACAAGTTGTTGGCCCGAGTTTACAAGTCTTCCATTTTGTTTTTCGGAATCAAACCATCTTTGCTGTTAACATGGATATTCGTGCTTGTACAATGTTGCGTGAATTTCACTTGGATTGTTGGAAATTTCCAGAGGTTCTTCATCCTGAAAAATTCTCTTCAAGAAAAAGTATAGTTTCGGACCGTTCGGCTCCTAATTTATCTTCTTTCCAGTATATGGGTACAACATTTCAACTATCTTTAGCTCCAAATGATACTTCAAAAGTTTTAGACAACAGCAATATTGTATTGGTTCCTAAAATAGAGGTTGGTTCCTTAAATTGAGAAGTCATCTTGAGAATTTTAGCAACTACAATACAACATTGGACTTGCGCATTCATGAAGAGGTACATTAACACATTAATATTAATTAGTTTTGTTTATACTCTTTAATTTTTTTTATATACAATTGATGAATTTTCTTACTATGTATGAATGAGGAAGACAAGTTCACATGGAGATCCTAGGAGCAAGCCAAGTGGACGAGTTCCAACACAGCCAAACATTTAATGGTAGACATGAACAAGCTCAAATATCAAGAGGAATATTTGATGAGATATATAATTGATAACTTACTTTGGATGTCTCATCCAAACACATTGACTCTATCAATACCGACTATTTTTGCTCCACTTGCACATGTAAGCTTTCCCTTCATTTCAGTTTATGTGACATTGTTACAATTTTTAATTTGTCTGTTTACAAAGTTAAAGATTATACATTCTTTTAATTGAAAAATAATTTTACTATTGAACAGGAAATAAGCAAGAAATTGTTCGGTAGAGGGGATCGCAATTGTTGTGCAGGTACTAATGCCAAGTGTTGGCGCCATTTCTTAAAACATTTCAAGATCAAAGAAGAAGTTATTGATGAAAAAGATGACAAGTTGACGAAGCTCATTTGCGTATTTACTTGGCCATTCCATTTTTTGTTTTGTTTTCGTCTCTAAATTTGTGCTTTCTTTTGCTTTTACTAGATGAGTTTTGGTCTGCACCTTAGCATGAGCCAATATTGTTAAGTCTTTTTTATTATCCCTAGCTAGATTTGTACTCCCTTCGTTTCATATTAGTTGCTCACTTTTTATTTAACACGTATGTTAAGAAATTATAAATAAGAAGATAGTTTTACTAATTCACCCTTTAACAACTTCTTTGAATACTTTAAAAAGAAATTATTGCAAGAATAATAGGCATGCCAAGTCAAAATATGCCAAGTAAAAATGAACGGAAGGAGTATCAATTGGACAAACATTCTCTTTAAACTTGTTTTTCTTCCATTTAATTTTACGTGTTTCCCTATGGAAAAAGAAAGGGAAAAACTTAATTGCTCCTCGTGTTTGGCTACCCTCAAAGGGCATATTTTGGAGGCAGTGATAATATGCAATGGAAAACAACAAAACGATAAAGAAAGTAAAGTAAATTAAGAAAAAATCGATAGAAACTTAGAATGATAAACTCAAATTATTAAAAGGAATATAAATTGGAACAATTATGCATATCATAGAAATATACTTCTTATAAGAGAGAAAAAAAAAAGGAGTAAGGGAGGAATCACGCATTGCAATTCGAAAAAAGAAAAGAAAATATGGTTATAAATAGCGCTTTTGGTCCTTCAATTATTTATAATTATTAGTTTTGTAATATATGACTAATTAAGCACATTGAACCTTCAATTACTTAGGATGTGCATGTTTGATTCTTTTGTTTGTGAATATTCATTAATTTTTCAGAATTATTAACCGTTTCATTGTTTGATTCCTCATGGCTCAAGTAACCGTTGAGGTGTTTTAAGTGTTCAAAATGTATGAAACCTACTTGAGGTGTCTAAGTGAAAAGTCGTGCCAACTTTAGGGGACTACCGATGAGTTCCGCCCTTCTTATTTGAAGTAACAAAAGGACCTATAACACACATTTTAGTTAATTGGATATTAAATATGTTGATAATATTACTATATTACAAGAATCAAAATTAGAATTCATCGATGATCGAAGACCAAAAAGGCTATTCTTCTAGGAAAAGAAAAGATGTTTGAAATTGGTCAATAAATAAAGGCGGTGATATTTTCAAAGCCTTAATGATCAATCCAATACAACCAAATGTGGATTATTGGGCCGTTAAGTTTTGGGTATAAATGTTGGAATTTAGACAAAGAAGTTTCCATAATAAGAAAATGAGAAATTACACTTTGGGTTTTGCTCTCAATATCCTCATAGTCCTTGGCATCTTCAATTACATATCTATTGCAACTACTGCTGATGGATCTGCAGGTATAAATGGATGTTGCTTTTAATTTGTTGTATATTAGTAATATATTCACTAGTTTTTCTTATTGTTTGATGAATACATATAGAAGGAATATGTGAAAAAGTGGACTGTGTAAATGGGAAATGCGTACAAACTGGAGAATTACTGGGACTTGGATTCAAATGTGTGTGTGATCCTGGTTGGACACAAATGCAACTTGGGCCTCTTGCTTTTCCCGCATGCACTGTTCCCAACTGTGAGTCTATTTACCCATGTCTCACCGTCTGTTTGGTCAAATTTTTAAAATTTATATTTTTGGAAAAAGTGTATATTTTCGTCAATAGTAAGAAAAAAGTTTTGAAGCAATAATAAAGTTATTTCGGTGTGATCAGGATGATGCTTTTGAAATTGCAGGTACGCTCGATCTTGGTTGTAAGAGTCATACACCGTTGCCACATTCGTCTCCTCCAATCTCACCCTTTAATATTACTGACCGTAATTTCCAATTGTCCTTATCAACTTTATTTTCATTGGTAGTTTATATATATTTTCTCAGTCCCAATTTATGTGATATATAATTAATTCGAATTTTGAGAGTTAAAATTTTATTCTGAATCGTGAATTAAGACATAGAATATTTAATTATTTTAAAATAAAATTCATATATTTTCAGAACTACACAAGTAGTATAAGTCATAAAAATTAACAGTTCAGAATAGGAGTATTTAAAAGATACACAAAAATTTACGGTAAAAAATACTCATTTGACTCTCGAAATTTAAAAGGTGCCACGTAAACTGGAACGATGGAGTATAATACTCCACTTTGTAAAATCCGGTGCTGATGGTAAAGTTTGTAGTTTTGTTTATTTGCATTTTTTTTTTGGTCGTTAAGATCAAGTAAACTTTGTTGTATGAACACTTGAAGGCGAATAACACGAAGTAATTTATTTATTTGTTTAATCTTTTCACAGCTTGCAGTTTAATATGGTGTGGTAATGGAAAATGTGAAATTACCAGAACGGGACACTACTGCAAATGTAATGAAGGCTCCACCCAATACATGAATATGTCTAAGCTACCTTGTCTCGATGAATGTAAGTTTCCTCTTCCAACCTTATCTCTCTTTTCAATAAATAAAAATTTGAAATTTTTTAAACACCAATTATTAGTTACAACTTACAATACTAAAAATAATAAAAAAGGAATAAATTAAGAATGTTCAAATTGGACAATTATGATCAAGAGGCTATTAAGATTCAAGCTCAGCGTTATGATTGCAATTGTGATTTTCTTGTAACTGAATCCCTAAAATACAAGGATAATTACAGCATGTTTCAGGATAAATATACATTTATCAATGCGCCTTTATTATTTATCAAGCTGGACCTTGTTAAGCTGTACAAAGGTAATCCACTCGCCCTTTTCCAACCTATACAAGGAAAGCGGACGATAATAAAAAGGAGATAGAATTCTAACTAAGTATAACTGAAACTATCGTTCCATCTATCATATCAATTGAGTCGATAAGCTAAAATAAATAGTCCTTAATTGAACAGGCGCCTTCGGAGCAGATTGCAAAGGAGCACTGGATCCCCGGTCGATCCTTCCACCCCCTCCGTCTCCAGGGCATGGTACGTTAACCTAGTGTTAATTCTTTTGTTATATATAAAATTATTTTAGTTGGAAAAGAATCCATTTTTTTGGGGGAGAATAAGTTTCTTCGGGAATTCTTGGACCTTTTATCCTGAAACATGCTTTTGAGGGAGAATAAGTTTCTTCCGTCTCCAGGGCATGGTACGTTAACCTAGTGTTAAGGTATTTTACCAAGCTTTTGGGAGGAAATAAGTTCTTTGAAAAAAAAAAAACCTTAAAAACTTTACCTTGATTAATCGTATAAAAACGTAATATACAATTAATAGAAACTTAATCAGGAATCATGCATGGGCCACATCAGAACCCTCAATCCCCTCTCTATTTCTCGAATGGTAAGTCAAACAAACCTAACATCTCTTTACTTTCTTTTCTTTTGAGAAAAATGCCTAGGACTAGTTTTTTTTCATGTTACAACGATTTAAAAAGTATATAAAAGGTTTTGTTTTAGTCTTTTGTAATTTAGTCCTGGCTATTTTCGTTTCCAATTAGATTGATCTAGATATTCTTTTGTGCTAATGTAATTTGATGAATAGATGGAGTATGCAATTATGTGGAGTGTGGAAAAGGGAAATGCGTAGAAACAGGTGAATTTTTTGGAATGGGATTCCAATGCATTTGCGATCCTGGTTGGAAACAAATACAACTTATTGGCACTATTGCTTTTCCTGCATGCATTGTCCCCAACTGTGAGTCTCTTTCCGTTCGTATTGTGTGTTTGGTACGACATAAGTCATTTTTTATGAAAGTTAAATCGTCTATGATAAATAGATATAAGCAAAATGTTTTTTTTTTGATAAATATTTTGGATTCGACTTCTTTTTATTTCTCTTCTCTCCATTTTGGCATGAGTGACATGACATGGCATAGGTGAAAATTAATGGCTAAACTATAATTGACTAGAAGAAAATTGAATTTTTTACATAGATAATATCTTGTGAAAGCTTTATTATATTTTTTAAGATTGATTTAAATTTATTACGGTCTATAGCCTATTATTACATTTAATAGATGATTACTTAGATAAAGTATAATATCTCTTCTTCTCCACTTTCCTACTCCTTCTCCATCCTCAAATCTTTCACTGCTTTTCCGACGAAACCCCTCCGCACCACCACCGAACAACCACCCCTGCCATTGTACAGCTCCACCTCCTCAATTCCGTTACAGATCTGGAAAATTCCATTTCATGTGAAAGAAACGGAGCTCTGAGCTTCTCTGTCCATCGTCACCTCTTATCCTCCACTCCTTCTATTTCCCCATTTTTTCCGGCCAATATCCACCACCAAAACACCATAGTCAAATTTTTTCTCAGTCCATCGTCACCTCACATAGGAGCTCCGGTAAACAAAAACCAAACAGTCCGCTCCCTCTCTTCTCCTCTTCATCCAACTCCGGCGAACTCATAACGCCGGAGCAACCCAACAGCCACCACAAACCCACCACACAACAAAATTCTTTGTTAGACTCGAGCTCTTGAGCTTCAAAATTAAACTTCAATGGTGGTTTCGATTTGAATCTTCACGAGTTAGCAGCGAACCCCTAAAAGAAAAAGATCTCCAGATCTATAGCAGTTTGACTTTGAATTCTGAATAAATTGAAACAGAGGTACCAATAATAATTGTGCTTAAAAGAGAAACTCTTGTCTACTTTTCAGTTTTTTTGTTGCTATTTTAACTACTCCATCAATTCATCAACAACAAAAGGGGAAAAAGATGGCAGATTCCATAGACTCAAAGCTCCAAATAGTGATGTTCCCATGGCTCGCTTTTGGGCACATAATCCCATTTCTCAATCTGCCGAATGAACTTGCAAAATGAGGTCATAAAATCTCAGTCTTATTTGCCCAAAAATGCACAAATTCGACTTCAAAGTTGTATTAAATTTATGAATTTCGTCCGATAAGGGGACTGTTTGGACTGAGTTAATCTTTGATTGCAATTTTCTTTGCAACTTTCTCTTTAAAATAAGCTATCACAAAGAATTATTAGCAAAAAATTTAAGTTATCAATTTTTTTTTAAAAAATAAATAAATTGGAAGATAGATACTGCGTAGGGGAAAAAAGTAGGAAGAGAGAGTAATATATATTTATGAATAAGATAATATGTTACTATAATTTAGCATTACTAATTTTGTTATGAAATAATAATAATTATCTAAATTGTGATTAGGATCTTGCTTTAGTTAATTAAATCTTAGGCTATTAGACATTGATTTTCACCTATGTCATGTGTCTCCAATCCAAGTAAGAATTTGGGAGAAATGGAAAGAAGAGAAATGAAAAGGAACCGGATCCAAGATTTCTCATAAGTCAATATGAGCTACATTTTAAGTCCAAATCAGTCAAACTATTAGTTGAGCTGAATTAGACGAATAAAAAATGAATTGAGTTAAAAAATGAACGAAAAATATTTTTATGGACTAATTTTGTCACCGCAGGTACGCTCCATTTAGGTTGTGGGAGTCAGGCAGCGTCGCCACCTTCGTCTCCAGCACTCTTTAACATTTTGGACCGTAATTTCCATTGTTCCATCAAAAACGTTCCTTTTTTTTTAATTACAAAGTAATCCATCATCATTTGATTATTTAATTTTGTGGCAGCTTGCAGTATAGCATGGTGTAATAATGGAAAATGTGAAGTTAATGGAACAAAACCTTACTGCCAATGCAATGAAGGCTCCGAAAATTTGATGGATTTGCCTGCGCTACCTTGTTTCGATCAATGTGAGTTAATATTCCCTATTCCAATCTCTTTTTTGTTTCGAGGCTAAACGTTATATTTCTATAAGAGTTTAAAAATTATACTGTCAGCGCATATAAGTACTTAGCTAATAAACATTTGTTAATAAAACAGGCGTCTTTGGAGCAGATTGCAAAGGAGTGGAGCTGATTCAGCCAAATCTTCCACCCCCTCCACCTCCAGGGGATGGTAAGTTAACCTAATCATCTTTCTTAATTGTAACTACTAACTAATTACTAATTAGTAACAACATAACATATATGATCAAAGAGAACTACTTTTTTAAAAAGAAATTTAAGTCATGTACCTCCGATAACAACTCACTCGATGGTACTGGAGAATTGATATTAATTCCTACCTTATATATTCGATAACAAAAAATATGTATATAGGTGGAGGATTAAGTCTTGCCTTCCATTCAATGCTTATTTCTTGAAATTCAAAACTCTGATTTTGTTGTGTCACGTAGATTGAAAAAAATAAGAGTGAAGGTCATGTAGTGTCATAATTACTACTCCAAAGTCAAACAAAAATTTTCTTTCGTCATAATTTATGAAATAATTTTAGAATATTTTTAGAGTGAAGGATTAAAAAAACACCTAAATTATTCTCTTTTTTTAAGTTTCATACTTAAACTATTGAAAATGTGACTTTCATACCTAAACTATAACTCATTAGTTTGAGAAACACACCTCAATGCTGACTGGGCCAAGTATTTGTATACAAACACATTTAGGCGCGTTTGGCCATTAAATATTCTGATGATCTGGCATTTTTTTAATTTTTTTTGCTGACACGTCATTTTTTAAAAAAATTTAATTGATTTTACCCTAAACTCTCCCCTTCTTCTTCATCATTTCTCAACACAATAAATATTTAATTTTTAATCTAAATACTAATAATTTATTTAATTTTTATCAAGGTGAAAAAAAAATTCACATGAAAGGGTTTTTAAATAAAAGAGAGAATTTAGTACACAAACCATCAATTATTAGTTTGCTCATGGGGAAATGACGTTAAAAATTTAAGAACACCTACCCTCAAGGTCATTCTTGTAAATCATATGTTTGTATTGGCCAATTTACACAAATGTTCTCCTTTTAGGTTACCATTTAGATTTTATCCATTATTTTTAAAAGTTGGGTAAATATAGGCCTTTGATTGACAAAATTAATCGTCTAATGTCTACAAAATTTTAGATCATGAGATAATTGAAATATTAAGATATTGATTTAGTTAAATTAGGGAAAACAAGTTTCACAAATGACTTTCCATTTTGATTGTCTCCTCTCTACTATCATCCAACAAACGCAGGATCTAAATGAAAAATTTACACAAATAACATTTGTCCAAATTATCTACAAATGTTTTGAAAATAATATTTTCTACTTACATACTAAACGCGCAGGATCCAGTGGTGTCCCAAAGGACTCTAACTGCTCGAGGAGTCTTCGTGCTTTATATGTTTTGCTGCTATTCACAATCTTCCCAGTTTTAATGTAGATGCTGATTATCATACTTGAGCAGCTTTTGTTGGTATGGATGGTGAGAATAATTAAAAGTTGCTAATAGAATTATTCACTTCTATAACAACTTTGAGAATGTATATGAGATACAAATGCATAGCGGATCGTACGCCAAAATTTTCGTAAGTGATGTCAATATTTAAAAAAGTGAAAAAAAAATACATTACTAAATATTTCTTTTTCTGTACGACTTAGTTTGGTTTAGTGAAATCAATTAAGTGAATTTTTTACTAATTAATTAATTTCGACAAAATAAGTGAATTTTTTAACTTATTTTTTTGTGTTAAATATACAAGCAAAAAAATATTATCATAAAATATTTTAGACAAATATTATGGGAGGTAGGACTGAGGGTTAGGGGAGTGGGGTGAGGTGGGGTGGTGGGAATAGGAGATGGGATAAAGATGAGTTGTGTTGGAGGGTAAGGTGGACATAATCAATATGAATTGCCACCTGTGAAATTTATTTTTCTTACTTCCACTAAGAAAGTCATTTTTCCTTTTTTTTAAGAAACTTAAGTTCTAGAGAAAATATTTTTCAAATATTTTGAGCAATCGAACATTGAAAAAATTGAGAAACATTTTGGGTGTGTTTGTTATGAAGAAAAATATTTTTCTAGAAAATGTTTTCTTGAAAAACAAGTTGATTTCTTAGTTATTTTCTAATAGTTTGTAAGTAAGCAAGATAATATAATTTCAAAAATATTTAAATACAATCTTACAAAATACTATGAGGGTGGGAGAGAATCGGGAGTGGGGCTCAAGGGTGGCAAGGTGTAGAGGTTGGGGGCGTTGGATGGGTGGAGAAAAGACAATGAACTTAGAATGTAAGTAATGAACTTGTTTTTTCTACTTTCGTTAATAAAGTCGTTTTCCTCATTTGATATAAATAGGTCTTAAACTCTTAATTATTAAGATTTTGAATAAAATTTTAATATTATTAAGAGTTATTTTTGTGTGAATAATTTTTATCATCACTTTTGTCCACAACCACTTGCAACCACTACTAACCACCTCTGTTGTCACAATCTCTATTAACAATCACCACATCTGTCATCATATCATTATTGACAAATACCACCATTGTCAACCGCTATTGTTCGGTACCACACGATTTAGTCTATATTTTAATTACTGATTTAATAATTTTCTTATTCACATATATTTGGCTTATTGCATTTGACTGGATGACGATGCTATTTCGTCTAACTACTTCGTTTTCTTTTTTTTCTACTAAAAACGCGGCCTCCGAACAATGTTTGATTTAATTAGATTGCTTCATTGAAAGGGAAAAATACAATCATGAGCAAGTTGGAGGACGTAAAAATGTATATATTCTATCTTCTCCGTGTTTATATCAAATGAATATATGCATGATATATATTTGATTATATACAATTATTACTTAATTATAATTAGTTCATGTACGTAGTCATTTTATTAAAGTGCTATTTAACCATGACAAGTTATATTTTTTTGGAGCAACTCGCCTGCATAACTGCAGACACATAATTTGGAGATTGACAAGGTTGTCTGATTGCAAAATACTCCGAATAACCACTTGGAAGTAAAACTGCATTGTTGTATTGGAATTTTCTTTGGTGACAATCAATGTTGTGCCTTCCCTAAATAATGCAAACAAGTATATCTCTAAAATTGTGTCAAAAGATAACTTATAGTTTAGCACAACTAGTTGCCACATCTCTGCTAGCTGCATGCGAACATTTGGTTATCTTGTTTCATCTGTAAACTTTTCGCATTAATTGAGACGAATTTTAAATTTTAAATTTCCTATATTTTGAGGTAGAGAAATCGTTTCTAATAGACTTTCGGCTTAAGAATACAATGATTTTAACCTAATAAAGAAAATTTCGGAAAATTTAATTTGCAAAACTTCTGCCTTATGCCCTATATAATCTTCTTTCTAAAAATAATTTTTTTTTTAGAGAATATTACATGTAAAATGTCGTTTGCGATGCAATCAAGCTTTACATACGTAATAAGATTGTTTGGACATGTAATTTGAACTTTAAATTTGTAATGTATGTTTGTTTATAATATTTTGAATAAAATTGTAATTTCAATTTGAAATTTTAGTTTAAATTTCAAAATAATTTTAAAGGTAGAATCTCATTTCTAAATCTGTGATTTAACTTTTCAAAAATTTAAAATTAAATCCATAATTTTAATTTTTCAAAATAATAGTAATAATCATATTTATTGCAAAAATAATTACCTAAGCCTACTTAATTTAAATGTCAGCTTAATGACCACATCCCACCTAAGGCCTCATTTGTTTGCACTTAATGGAGGTCTAAATATGAATGGTTCAGACCTTAGGTCATTAAGTGCATTTGTTTTCACTAAGATTTAAGCACTTAATTGGTCTTAATGGGTCTTAACCATTAAGATGTAGAACAAAGTCTTAATACCATTAAGAGGTATTCTTGTATTAATAAAATTCACCACCACTCTATCCACGATCACCAGTCACCACCATTGTCAACCACCATTGCCATCGTCAACCATCACCACCAACCACTACTACTATCAGTCGCTACCACACCTACTACCTTCATCATTGTAATTATATCCATTATCACCACCATCACCGCCACCACCACTGTGGTCAATCCCTACTACTAACCAACTCCACCATCACAACTAGCACTGCCGTCAACTACCACCAATACACCATCAACCACCACACATTCTTCAGCCACCACCACCACCACCGTCGGTGTCACCTCCACCACTATCAACCACTAGCACCAGTATAATCAATTCCTACTACCAACCACCTTCACCATCACAATTAGAATCGTCGCCAACTATCACACATTCTTCAGTCACTACCATCAACATCGCCAACTACTAACCTTAGCCAACTTCACCATCACAAAACCACTACCAACACTACCAATCGTCACCATTATGACAGTTACTTCAACACCAACCACCTCTATCATCACAATTATCACTACCAACATTACTAACCACTAACACCAACTATTACCACCACCACCACCATTAAAAAACATCTCCATCATCACTAGCAAACATAAATGTTTTACTTTTCTATTAAATAATAAGTTTATCTTATTAAATTAAGTATTTTTTTAATATATAATTAATTTTTTATTTGAATTATATTTTTATTATATTTATAAATAAATAAATTATGCATATTCAGATGTTGAAAAACAAACAGTCTTAATCGTTCAGTATTCAGATCTAGAGACAATATCTTAATCATTCAGATGTGCATTCAGATTCAGACGTCTTAATCTTAATGAAAACAAATGAGGCCTCACCTAAGTGTGGCTCTCAAAATCCGCGGGACAATCATTCGTGACAAAACTCTTTTAACAGTAATTTAGAATTTTTTTTATAGTTTTTATAAATTGTAATTAAAATTTTTATATTCTCGAGAAAAAATATAACTTTTTGATATTTAAATATTATGCTCATACACTAATTCTAATTTTATTTTATTTTTAAAATTAAGGGTAGGAAGGAAAAATGAAAAAAAGTTACAATATGGTGATCGGTGATCATATATCAACTAAGTGAGATATTTAAAATTTGATAAATTAATAATTTTAAAATCATTGTTGCAACTTGCCAGCCAAACATCTACGTAGTGGATGCAGAATTGCAAAACAATTTCTGCAGCCACTAAGCAACAACCAATGGGAGACCAGGATCTCTTCTAGCTAATATATTGTCCTCTTTTAAACTTGAGTAACATTTTATTTAATAGAAAAAAGGAGAGAATTATTATTATGAGGTTTTTTAAAGTGAAATTTGGAAGACTCTTATCTTTTTATTTTGTTTTGGAAGAGCTTTCTGGAAGATTGTTTTCGTATTGGAAGAGCTTTCTAGAAGGAACTTTTTTTTTTTGTATTTTTTTGTTTTGGAAAAGCTTCCTGGAAGATGTTAAGATTTTTTCATCCGCCGTATACGAACGGTTATTTATTGAAATTAATGATCCCTCGTATTCGGGCGCAGCATATTAGTGGACTAAAGTCAAAATCAAATTGATGCTTTATTTTTTAAAAAAAATTAATATATTTTTCTAATAAAATTTACTTTTTAAATTTTTTAGATGCAAAGTTATTAATTTCTTTTTTATAATTGGTTTTTTTATTAATTTTTTTTAATTAATATTATAATCAATGTATTTAATTTTTATTGAGACATATTACTCTAGATATATCAAACTTCTTCTATTTTTTTTTATATAAAAAATTTATTTTTTCTATAAAAATAATTTTTAATATTTTTTTATAAAAATTCTATAATTTATTATTATTAAAAAGAAATAAAACCCTTCAAATTTTGGGGCCCAAGACGATTACCTTTTTCTTTACGAGGTAGAGCCGGCGCTGCTTGTATTTATATAATAAAAAATGAAGACTGCAGCAGAAAAGGATAAGAATCGTTCCTTCTTGCTCCCAAAGGGCAACCACAATTTTTGGAATATGTAAATTATACTTATCTTATAAAAATGTATTAAAATGATACTTGTCTTATAGTAAAAAATTAATAAATATAAGATATTTTCTTATTTTAATTAATTTATTTAATTTTAATTTGATATGAACTGAAAGTAATTCTTTTTTTGTACTTGTGATCTAAAATAAGTAATTTTTTTATCTTAATTTATGTGGCATCTTTTGAATTTCGAGATTCAAATAAGTCTGTCTTTGATTATAATTTTTATGTATCTTTTAAATTTTAAATTGTTAATTATTGTGAATATTTTTTACGTAGTTTTCAAATATATAAATTTTATTTTAAAAAATTCAATATTCAATGTCCAAATTCGATCATGATCAAACTTAAACTTTTTGACGCTCAAAATTTAAACTTTATCACATAAATTGAGATAGAGAGAGAATCATTTTTACTCTAATGGCCAAGTTGTGATTGTGCCAATCCGATGCACTAAAGTATCCGTTATGTGCAGGATCCAAGAAAAAATCTGACCACAAAAGTTTATTCTTATCTTGTATTTATGCAAGTGACTGTTTTCAAAACTTGAACCCGTGATTTCTCTTAGTGACATAACAATAACTTTATGAGTTATTCTAATTATATCCAAACGCCAACATAGTTCAGGCAGAATTTTGGCACAATTTCCGCAGCAGTTTAGGCGGCAACCAATAGGGAGGCTTATGGTCTCTTCTAGCTAGTACATTGTCTTCTACTTGACAAATAGTTTTTATTTAAGTAGAGAAAACGATAGAAGTATGGGGTTTTAAAAAGTGAAATTTGGAAGATTGTTGATTAGCTTTTTGAAAGAAGTTATGATTTTCTGCATGCAGGCTCATACACATGAGCGGTTACAGGTACTTACTACGTAGTGCGGTCTCGATCGCACATTTCATATATAAATAACATATAGACGATTATTTATTATTTAATAATTTTATATATTTAAAGAATAATGTGAACTGCCGTAGTAGAAAGGATAAGAATCATTCCCTCCCGCTCCCAAAGGGTAGCCACATTTTTAGAAATATGTAAATTGTTTTTGTTTGATAAAAAAATATTCTTATTAAATATTTATATTAAATTAACAAATAAATGTAATATATATATATATTTTAATATTTATTTATAATTAAATAATATATATATATTTATTTTAATTTGTTGATTCTTAAAATTAACTATTTAAATTTATAATATTCGATGCAAATAAATATTTACAGTTACTATCTTATTTGTTTTTCTATTTTTTTGTTCTTTTAACTTCTTAGATCTTCTTGGCATTTTCATTGGCTTGCCGACATTTGATTTATTTAACAAGAAGGGTTCGATATAGTATTTTTATACTCCAAATAATTTATAATGTGATCTAGATCCAAATAATGGAGATCAGATTACCGTGCAATCTGACAATTATTTTTAGATTTTTGTTAAATGAGTGAACGTGAACATATACATGCATGTGCAATTTCATAAATGTGCCCTTTAATTTGATCGGAGTTAATATTGAGGAAAATGGGAATTTAGCTCATTACAAATTTGTTTTTAATTTTATGACCTTTTTGCAAGAAATTTTTGTTTTTTACACATAAAAGATTTTATTTTTACACATGAGAAATCTGAAAAGGTCACTTACTTAATTTCAAATTGTAAGTGGTCTTTTTACCTCATTTCCTCGCTAATATTTATGTCTTCAATTTTGGATGTGCATAAGTAGACACTAAAACTTGTATAAAGTTGAACAAGTAGACACACACATTTTACGTGACATCTATGTGGCAATTCGCGTGAGATTGCTATATAGACTCCACGTAGATGTCACGTGGGATGTGTGTGTCTATTTATTCAATTTTATACAAATTTAAGCGTCTACTTGTGCACACTTGAAGGGCATGAGATGTCAGTTGATGCCTAGTTAAAGGCCATGCTTATGTATTATGCCTTATTTTATATGTCTACTGTTAGAACAATAAAAATTTATTTGTATCGAGTATTTATATATGTAAAAAAGATATATATTTTACACGTAAACTTTTTAATACTTAATTATAATTAAGTGATATATTTTTATTTTTATTTGTTGATTCTAATGATTAATTATGTAATTTGTTATAAATATTTGATGCAAATAAATATTTATCGTGCTGTTTTTTTTTTTTTAAACTTCTTAGATCTTCTTGGCATTTCCATTGGTTTGCATTTGATTTATTTAACAAGAACAGCTTGATATAGTATTTTTTTAAAAATATTAATTCATGATGTGATTTGATCCAGATGATGGAGATCAGAATACCATGCAATCTGATGGAGTAATTATTTTTATTATTATAGTGTTCATAGATATTGCTCTGCAGTATTTGCAGTCTTAGATTCTTATTGAGCATACGTTTGTGATTATGTCATAATTTTGTATGTCTACAATGCTACTAAAAAATCATCATTATTTTTATTAAAAAAATTCAGTAAAATTGATCAGTGACTATACATTTTATAAATATTTTAATTGAATCATCAATGAGAAAAAAAAATAGTATAAAAATTAGAAATTTTCTCGGTGTTTCAATGAAAATCTGTTTTCCACCGTATATTTTTTTAGTAACACTATTAATAAAAAGCGTAAAATCAACCTTGGGAGATCGATTTACTCAAACTAACCTGAACCCATAAGCCGAAAAAATCTTGGCCGGAAAATCAAACTAATTTCCAGAGGTCAACCGTTTCTTCAATTATTTTTTTGGAGAATTCGGAGCTAAGGAGATCGATGAGTAGCACAAGAGGATAGAATGATGATATTTAGCTAAGAACAGACTAAAAATAAAAGAATATCACCTAAATTAAAAAGAAGGGAGTACAACTCTGGGAGTAGTACAAGAGAGATTCAACAAATTATTTAGAATATTACACTCGAAATTTAAACATATAATTTAAAGAAACTTTAAAACTTCCTTTGCCAATTTAGTAAAATTATACATTTAAGTCAAAGGAACTTAATAATTTAATATAACAAAAAGTTAATTTTATTTTATATGCACACTATAAAACAAAACAATTCTAAACTTGGCAAAACAATTCTTGTAATTACAATTCTAAACTTGGTAGTCTACTTGCTGGTGCAGTGGCATTGGGCTGCAATTTAAATTTTTCAAGTTTTTTTAGTGTTTTATATTTTAATTTGTTCCTCATTTTATTTCCTATTTGTACCAAAAAAACTGTTTTAGAAATACCGAATTAAATAAAATTGAAGTTGAAAAAAATCCTATCGAATCGAACTAATTTGATCCGGCACACTTTTTCTAAATCGAAAATCGAAGAATCGACGCCCACCCTTAGTTATATATTATAACAACAATTTGGAATTAAGGAGAATGACGGCCCCAAAAACTGCCATATAATTAGGTGCTATAAAAGGAAACCAAAAAATTGACCCCTCATGGAATAAAATCAACAAGATAAAATATTGTGTTCCTCTTGTTGGGATCGAAATCGAGAGGGCGTCATGCGGAAGCTATTAATTACAAATCATTAAGGCGATAAATCAGACGACACATAAAACTATACTAAAAAGCATAATATTATTATATGGTTTGGCCAATTGGCCTACATATTGAAAAACTAAACTAAAAAGCATAAAATCTATGAGAGAAAAATCTCCCCCTAAACAAGACTCTTTTGATGACTACATCGTGGATGCTATTGTGTTTGATTTGAGAAGAGGGATCTTCAATTTATAGAAGTCTAAACTTCTCCTCCAAGAAACGGTTAACCAATTATGGAAGAGTTATTTTCCTACTAGGAAACCTTTTCCACCAAGAAAACCTTTTCAAGGTAAAACACAGTTATGGTATAATTCAGTAAAGTAGGAAATTCAGGGCAAACCCTAACAAATCTCCCCTTGGCCTGAATTTTCTGGCAAAATAATCTTCATCATCTTCTTCTTCTTCACATCATCTTCATCACTGCTGCTTTCCATGGTTAAAAATAAGATTTAAAATATTGTGGTTAAAAATGGTTTAAAAATATTTTGCTTCTATTTTTAAAGATGTAGCAGCAGGTATGTTGAAAATATGGTTGAAACTTGAAACTCCTTCTCCACATGTAGTATTTGGACAAAAATCTTCATTATCATCAAATTAGTTGCAAGTGGATTTGAAACCGCCTTAAACCTGTCTTCAACCTCGTTCAACCATCGGCTCATTGAACCATTGAATCGTTGGATCGTTGAACCCACTGGATTGTCTGGATCATTGGACCCATTGGATCGTTGGCTCTTGATACCACTTGTTGGGATCGAAATCGAGAGGACGTCATGCGGAAGCTATTAATTACAAACCATTAAGGCGATAAATCAGACGACACATAAAACTATACTAAAAAGCATAATATTATTATATGGTTTGGCCAATTGGCCTACATATTGAAAAACTAAACTAAAAAGCATAAAATCTATGAGAGAAAAATCTCCCCCTAAACAAGACTCTTTTGATGACTACATCGTGGATGCTATTGTGTTGTGTATGAAAAGTAAAGATCTTCTATTTATAGAAGTCTAAAACTTCTCCTCCAAGAAAAGCATAAATATGGTAGAGTCCTTTTCTACAAAGAAAACGTTTTCTACCAAGAAATCCTTTTTTGAGTGAAACACAATTATGTTAGAATCCAGGTAAAGTAGGAAATTCAGGGCAAATCCTAACACCCCTTGCATTTACAATATTGGACGGTCCATTTTCTATTATTGACTATGACCTTTCATGCATTTTGTCAATATCCATTTTAAAAACAACGACTTGGATATGTCATTATCCAATTATGGAAATTATAATCATCAATCAACTCCACTTTCTTAATTAATTACTGTTAATTAGTTGCACTTAACGGTCTAAAAATTGTTAGTAAACATGATTGCCCCATTATTACCTCTATAATTTCACCAAAACATCATGTTTCCATTTTATTTTGTTTGGGTGAAACACTTAAAATAGAGTACTTTTTATCAGGATTACGTAATCTATTTATTAAATAGCAAATTAGTCACCACCTTATGGACCCATTAGATCTAAGATATATATATATACCACCTTTTCCAAAGATCGAAAAGATAAGCTAATGATTGTAATTTTGTGGCCACTACAGAATGATGATAAGAATCTTTATTTGCTCACCAATAGATAACAAAGATTTTTTATTTTTTTTTCATTTTCAGAAGTTCAAATCCAAGAAATTTGATTAAAGATGAAGGATTCTAGTTATTCCATTATAATTTATGTTGATCAAGATTTGAACTTGATGATTCGAGTTAATTTGAAATTTTAATATGATACATTTAATTTATTACTCCTTTAATCACGTGTTAAAAAAAAATTATATCCTATAATGGTTCCAATTTGATCAAACAATCGCCCCTGTCTACCAGGCAATTATGAAGAAATTAGGGAAATATGAAGCCTGTATTATTTGTCATGGCCAAAACAAATTGGAACAATTGAAAGAAATATTAACGAACCCAATTGATTTTTTTTAAGTGGCCTATTAGGTCGTTCGATATGCGAACTAAATTATTTTGAGATTATAGTGCTTGGACTAATCTATACCACCTGGAGATGAAATAAAATAACCTCAAGTTGAATGAGATAAAATGAAAAAAAATTATACTATTAACTAAATGTGGTATAAATTTATCATAAACTTAATCTTGAGACATTCTACCTTATTCAACGTACCAAATAACCCCTTTAGCTAATTAGCTTAGCTAAGGGTAAAGCAAGAGGGTCCAAGACTGAAGGTTTGAGAAAATTTGCCTCTCTCTATATAGTTTAATTTTTTCTATTATGGAGGTAACATATTTTTCCCTCAAGAATCAACTTTTTCCATCAAATCCTACCTTAGTTTCCTTTTAGCCAATAATAACTATTAGTTAGCAGAATAATAATAGGATGAAGAAAACGTTTGAATAATTGAATGGCGGAATATATAGATGACCCGTTACAAGTGAGTAGTGGAACTAGATTATTAGCTATAGAGTCGGACAAATTCAATAACCTTTGTTTAAGCTCTATATTTGTTGTTAAAAACCTAGTAACTAAAATAAGTTACGAATTCGACAAATTCAGAACTCAAAATTTTTATATTATGGCTCTGCCTATGTCCACGAGACACATACGGCATACCTATGTAAAGTATAGTGTAATTCCCAATTAAAATATTAGCAGGTGAAAAGCATGAACTAGTCCAAGTAAAAAAGAGGGGGAAAAAGACGCTGGAGTAGTAGTTTTTTTCTAAAAAAAATATTTTTAAGTAGCTAAACAAAAAGGGTATGATTTCTTTATCAATTTTTAGTAAATAAATTGTGGTCCCAAATCCACACTACTTGGGGTTTACCGACAGCCTTTTCCGTGCATATGATGTAACACCACAATTATAAAAATCTCTTTTTTGGTACAAGTAATGACGTCACCCTTAAAGTTAAATTAAAGTTAAATATATTAGAGTCTCAATATATTATCCATCTACCTCACAGTAACTTGACCTACAGTAAGGTTATTATACATTGAATATCAACATAAAGGGCCGACCTCGTTGTTGATGGTTAGAATTATGCAAGTATTAATGACGTAAAAATATGTTGTTATGCAAGAATTAATTAAGTAAAGTTTAATTATTTATATATTACTTATTTATATATTAATTATTTTATTTTTACCCTTCATATAATTATGTACAAATCGATTCATAACTTATACTATAAGTATATTTTAGTTGTGTGATTCTATTAGTAAAAAAAATCATATTTGATGTGCTGAATTTTGTAGAAGACAGCTAAAAAAGCTACTCCCCAACATGATAGCAACTATGTTAAGTTTAATACGTGAATAATTTCCTTTCTAATCAACAACCAAATGATCCTAAATTGTTCGATGAAAATGAGTGAGTTTTAAACGTTGCTCTGTTTTCTCCCCTTTTTGGTTATAATACACGGAATATTTTATGGATATTGGACATATCCATCACAAAATTGTGACGATTTTATGACGAAATTTATCAACGTGTGAACAAAATTTGTAACAATTTTATGAGCATTTTGTTCTTTTATCACATCACAAAATCTTTGCGATAATCAAGTTTGTGACGCATACTATCATTTACCGGAGAGTAAAACTTAGTCAAAAGAGAACCTAATAATTGTATATATCCACAGAAGATATTTGCCCAATAACCATATACAGACATGATATTTTGATTTTGTTGATTGAAAATCGTATTTATGGGTACTTTTATTTTATTGTCTCCAATAATTATCATCAAATTAATAACAATAAGCTCAGTGGCTCTTATATGAAACGAAATGCAATATTCGGGGCTTCAAAATTACTTAATCGATACAATTAGAAGATGAAATTTCATCTCCCATTTAGACCGCGACTTGAATAGACCTCACTAGCTCATATGATAAATATATAATATACATATCTATACACAACATATACAATATATCAGTATATATATATTATATGATATTGTTAGCCGCAGATTATATATCGGTAACTTTCGTTAAAGGCGCTGGCAAACAAAGATGAATGTAAAAACATATATAATACCCACAGATTGATTACTGGACTTTCCAGCACAAATATTCTCTCGACCCATCTATACTGTAATATTTCTGTGACAAAAAAAAAAACATATTATTTCATATTGTCCAAGGACGTCCACATTATATTAGCCTAAAATTGATATAGGCCCAAAGACAAAAAGTAAAATGTCCCAACCTAATCACGTCTATGCCACGTGAAGTGCATATGCAACTAATATGGTGGTCATTTTATTCATCTGTCCTTGTATATCTATAATATCCTCCTTTTGCACATGCCCCATCCATGATATATATGATATGATTGTCCAAATAAATGAACAATGATCACAACATTGACACTCCTGGGAGCCATTAAATTTTAATTTGTTCTCTTTATGTTGGGTGTGACCACCACCACCACACATATTTATGGCCGAGAGAACAATAAAGATCAATTTATAAAGAATTTTGTGAATAACTTCTTGTCTAACGTAGAAAAAGTAAAAGTTGGGAGACAAAAGTACACTAATCAAACAAAGAAATCCATAAATTGACAAAATTAGTGATTGCTTAAAGAAAATTAAATGTTTGATTAGAGAATAGATATTTGTGAAAGAGTCCCATGACGTCTCTTTAATTTATACGGGGTTGAGTTGGGCTCAAGGTCCATAACAAAAGCAGGACCCATCATAATTCTCATTTTTTTATGTCAGACCCCTATACAAAATTGTCCACGCAACAAATGTCTAGCTCAAGGCACCACATCGGCCCTTTAAAAAATGAGTGATCTCTTTAATATGATAACAATATTTACCCGCACCCGTGTAAGACGGGACAAAAGATGCAAAATCTAACCGCGAAAATATAGAAAGTTACATTACTGCTTGTCAAAGAAATGATCACCAAAATAGAAAAGCATAAATGGAAAAAAGCAACATAAGTTTTATTTGATGAGGACGAAAATGCCCTTGCAAATGCTTCCAATAGAGTAGTCATCGTCTGGCCCTTCTGCATCAATCACGGAACGTAACAGCTACAACACAGTATAGTACTACAAGTCTTAACAAGTTCTTGAATCTCATAGTCACCAGAGAATTGTAGAGATATATATGATATCTTCAGTACCGAAAGGGCAAACTCTCAAGGATTATATGGGGGAGGGTATTGTTGTCTTAATTAATAGGCCAATAGGAGAGTGGAATTGGGGCATTTGGTTCTAGCTAGGATATCATGTGGGGCAGGGAAAGAAGGCATTATCTTGTAGGATTGATCAAACATTAGGACCAAGTAGGGAAGTCATGATGTTGATATTTTTTTGCTTGAGCACAAGACAAAGGCACATGAAATTTAAATATAATTCGAATTTAAATTCGATAGACTTTCACCGTTTAGCAGTTAGATTTCGATGCAACGGAGTTCGTTGTGAAGCTTGCCTTATCTCACCGAAGGTCGGGAGCAGAGCTAGAAGTCCATGTATGCATACGATCGAATTCAGTTGGCATGTTTAAGATCATAAGATTAAAGGACATTTTGGTACATTATACGTATCTTTGATTTAAGATTACAAGATTCAAAAGTCTTATTTACTTTCTTAAACTCTGATCCGTGTCAAATCAAAATCAGACAAACATGCAAATTGAACCAGAGAAAATATTTAATACCTGATGTCGCTATCTTAGAATTTAGAACCCATAAAGTTGAAAAAATGGGTTCATGTGTGTGATTGAGATGCCTCAACATGCAGTAATTTGATCCCATATTATTAGTATGATTTATTATTATCCCTACTAGCTAGCCTAGAGGACAAGATGGTCCATTCAACTTTTGTTCTTTCGTTTGTCCAATGATAGTCTATCCCTTGCTCGCTTTCATATCTTGTCCCCTTCCTTATATCTATAGACACCAACACTTCCCCAAAACCACTCAAAAAATTTGCAGTCTCTCATTTTATATATGTAATTTTTTTAATTTCATCCCATTATTTGTTGACTCATCCATCACCGCTATATATACTCTTCCCATTTCCATCACCTCTTCATAACAAAATCCCACTCTTGTTCAATTCTTATCCATTCAAATAAGTCCTAAGTCACGACTTTAATTTCTACTATGCCTTCAATAGTCTCAGAAAAACAACTCGACTTGTACTCGATAAAAGAATTACCCGAATCACATGCATGGAGATCGTCATTAGATGATCACCCTTCATGTGGTTCGCGTACTAATGTAGAGTCTATTCCAGTAATCGATCTAAGCGATGAGAAATTTGCCATGGACAAAATAGGCCATGCATGCAAAACATGGGGTGCGTTCCAAATCGTTAACCACAACATATCTCAGAGACTACTCAACGATATGGAAGCGTCCGGGAAAAGACTATTTTCCCTTCCGATGCAACAAAAATTAAAAGCAGCTCGTTCGCCCGATGGCATCGCTGGCTATGGGGTGGCTCGAATTTCTTCTTTCTTCTCTAAGCTTATGTGGTCCGAAGGGTTTACAATTTTTGGTTCCCCTGTTGAACAAGCCCGCCAACTTTGGCCACATGATTACAACAAATTCTGGTACTTTAATTTGCTAAATCCCTCCAATTTTAATTCAAGAAGAGCGGATATCTACTTCTAGGCGAATCTTAAATTTAAACTTCGCTGATTTTTTACATATATATGGACATTATTAAGTTCAGTTGAACCCATTCGGTGCTACCTATACTTTTTTATTTATGGACGTTCGGTTATTCATGATCCATAAGAATTGGAGAGATACCACATTGAAAATCGCATCAACTTTTTCTTATTTTGTTGTTTCCTAGTTTTATACTCTATTATTTCAATTTATGGGATACATTTTTCTTTTTAGTTTGTCTAAATAAAGAATGTTTTCTTTCTATATTTAGAAACATATTTTCCTTAAAATTTTCATTTTTAAAACCATGCAAATATCTAAAGTTTGTTTTGGACCACAAATTTTAATTTTTTTTTTCTTTCTTAAGTTGAGTAACTAATTAAATGGTGTCACATGAATTGAAACGGAGGGAGGATCCGTTAACTACCGGTAGTACTGCTTACAAACTTTTTATGTCACTTAGAAAGTAGTAGTACTATGCTTATCTCTTTTCTTTCGTTTTTTCGTCTCTTTAATTTTCCTTTTTCCTTTTTGAATTTTTCAGTGACGTAATTGGGGAGTACGAAAATGAGATGGAAAAGCTAGCAGGTAGACTGATGTGTCTGATGCTTGGGTCACTTGGAATAACAAAGGACGATATGAAATGGGCCGTTGGCCCAAGAGGCGGATCCTCGGCCCTACAACTAAATTCTTACCCGGCTTGTCCCGATCCGGATCGGGCCATGGGTCTTGCTGCACATACGGATTCTACCATATTAACCATCCTTCACCAAAACAACACAAGTGGCTTACAAGTCTTTAAAGAAGGCAACGGGTGGGTCACGGTTCCACCACTTCGCGGCGCGTTAGTTATAAACGTGGGCGACCTATTACACATACTGTCAAACGGGCTATACCCGAGTGTTCTACATCGGGCAGTAGTAAACCGTACCCGACACCGTCTTTCGGTGGCCTATCTATATGGGCCACCATCAGGGGTGAAAGTTTCACCCCTCTCGAAATTGGTGGACCAAAGGAACCCTCCAATGTATAGGCCAGTGACGTGGAGTGAGTATTTAGGCACTAAGGCAAAGCATTTCGACAAGGCACTTTCGTCCGTTCGGCTTTGCGCTCCTCGTATTGGATTTGCCAATTCAAAAGATCAAAGTGGCGTCCAAGTTGGATAATATTACTAATAATAGTAGTCACCTTTATTTTTTTCTTTTGCTTTTGTTTCTGAAATATGTATCTTACTCGTGTTCCTTTTTAACCCTTTGAAAGAATTTTTGTTAATACCTTGAGAAATAGATTATCTCTTTGTCAATCTTTATCTTCGTGAGAATTGTTATATTATCAGGTCACCTAAAAAATATTTAAAAATAATCGTCCATAATCAAATATGAACATAGAGTAGTAGAGTAAAATGCATGGATTCACATAAAATTTGAGTTTATTGTAAACTCATATAATTGTATATTAATTTAAGGTTTAGAAACTCATAAATTTCAAATTCTGAATCCGGTAGCTTTTCACTATAATATATGTTGTAGAAAAGATTGGACAAGATGAGAAATGGGGCGCTTACTAGTACTAGAGGATAAGTTAAAGGTCAATCATATATGTCATTGAAAAAAAAAAAAAGAGATGCAAACAAAGGAAACAGGGTGTGTTGGCATTTCTGTCGAACGCGGTGGAAATTAAGTAGGATGAGTTTGAATATTAAGGTAAGAAGACACATGAACAAACATGTTTTTAATAATTAGCCACGTTACGTTACGTTACGACTTACGAACTACAAACACCAGGACAACATTAAAAGATTGGATCAAAACATTACGACGGCAGAGGGTAAATCAATCTTCCCAAATTCGTTTGCAAAAATGATAATAATCAAGCATCAAACACAGAAGAAAACAAAAGCTAGCCCACCATATATATAGTGGCCATGTTTGTCATTTTTCAAAACATATTCATCTTAATTAGTACGGCGTAGAGCTCCCACTTCAACTAGCTTCGTGTCTCTCTGTATACCTCAAGAAGGATGTTATAGGGATGAGAAATATCCCTTATCTCTCCAACATACTAGTATGGTCTGGCCAAGTGATTGTCCTCATCAGCAACCATATGCCTTTTCTACACAATATAAAATATGATACTTATGTCTTCACACTTGCAAAAATATATATGTGACGATTTTCTTTAAAGATAACATTAAATCCTGATTGGACCGAGAGAGTTCTGGTTTATGACTAAACTGTGCAGGCTCAATCATTCCCGCCCTTTCTGGGATAAAAAGTCATGTGGCACTAGACTGGAAATATTTAAAAAAAAAATTCAGCACTTTAAACCTATCAACTATTTACAATCAGCTAATCTAAATCGGCTCTCTATATATATATATTTAAGAAGTGGCAACACAGGCATACACACACTAAGCAGACAATTGAATTCCTATTACACCTAGCTAGCTAAGGATCATTAAAGTCATACACTAGAAGGAAAATGCATGTCCTATCATTTTCCCTTTCCAATTAATCCTTCACCTGACCAAATTGATGAAAAAGTTTCCTATATAGCCCATTTCAGTGGAAAATCATTTATTTTTATTCCCCGCCCTTTCTTCTCTTATTCGAAAATTCAAGGTTGTGTGACTTTTGAAAGAATTTTCATTATGAGTAGAACATTTCCTATCGAAGGGAGATCAAACAAAGAGATATCTAATTAAGGATAGAAGGGTACTTTCCATTCTAATATAACTTTTGATTGTAATTAAATTCATTTAAGTTATTTAGGAAACCAACAAACAGCTTGATAATAAGAAACAAAAATAGATCATTGGTTTCTTCAGTCATTAGATTATATATTGTCCCATCGTTGCTTAAATCATTCAAACCACTTTTGATTTGTATAAATTTACTCGATGCTCTAACAATAAAGTCGTTGTAGTATAGTGGTAAGTATTCCCGCCTGTCACGCGGGTGACCCGGGTTCGATCCCCGGCAACGGCGCAATCATAATTTTTGTGTCTTAACACACTTTTTTTTCTCTTTTTGGTCAAAAACTTCAAGTCTGTGTACTTGATTTTTTTGGTTTAAAACTGTGACTTGTGAGCATTAGTCCTAGTTTAGTCTCACTTCTATGAGATCCATTATAAAGTTTTCGTTCATATGCTCTTCTATGAAGTAACTATCCAGTAACAATAGGGGGGGAGCAGCCTACGTATTAGACATTATTGGCATGAAGTTAATCCATGTTGATCGGAGTTCGGACTCTTCAAAAATGCCACCAGGAGTGTGTCTGATCCAACACGGGTGCGGTAACATTTATGGAGAGTCTTGAGCAACATAGAAGCTAATAACATTGAGAAAGGGTCTACGATAACTTGATTATCAAGAACCATTTCATTGTCAAAGACCAGTAAAAATGTTGGTTAAATTCTTGGGAACATCTCATGCGTGATGGATTCTTTTAGTAAACTATGTGCCTCATTATCAGACAGGTAAAAGCATATTTGAGAAAAGAAACAATTCCGCAAGACTGAATATAAACTTCTCAAAATGTACATACAAGAAGTCAGTAAACTTTCTTTTTCAAGAGTAATCTCACTCATAAAGTCAGTAAAATCTCATTCAGTCGACATCCCGGTCTTTGTCATGATTATTGACCCCTGAGGTAAGTTCAGCTTCAGCAGAAGGTAACTTCTCATAAACTCGGGACCCAACTGGTAGAAACTTAATCTTGCCCAGTTTTAGTGTTTCGCTAAGCTTCTCATAATTCCACCTCTGCTGAATATACACTACAATTGCCAGTAGAACTGCAGCCACTGGTATGGCAATGTCTCCAAACTTGGTGTAAAAATCAAACCGGGGGTTCACAAACTCGTATTCTTCGGAGAAATAGGGATTGGGAACAGGAGATCTGATGTAATCGTATACATGAGGCAGAAGTCTAACGGACGTAAGCCCAATATAATATAGCTTTCTGAGTGGTTTGCAATGGATTTGCCAAACAAGGTTGCCTATTACTTGAGGAAGCAAAAAGAAATCTTGAATCAAACCCATGTACTCCTCCAATTCAGTTTCCCATTCCCTCAAGGTGTGGAAATTTCCAGTGGAATCTACATAACGTTCTGCATGAAGAGGTTTCTGGCTTGTATTGAAGGAGTGGATAAACAGAACAATGATATATCCAACAACATGTATTACCAGTGTACTGAGAAGTACCCACTTGTCACTTGAAACACGATGTGGTTCAAGAGGGCTCCTTGTCAATAATCTGATACGGGATCTCCACACCTTTTGGCTGAGCCTCGCTGTTGCTAAAAAGGCAACAAGCACAAGAACCTTGACAGTATAATCAATCACACGGATCCACTGGCTGCTATCAAGATCGTAAGATGGAGTCTCATTGATTTCAGCACCCATCATTTTGAACAAAGCCTCTGCACCTGTGATCAATGGCAGGCCGTAGCCAAGAGCTTGAACACCTAGCATGGCAAGCGAGACATACGGAACTGATTCTGCATTATCTCTGATGTAAAATAGTTGGCTGAGAATGCAAAAGATCGCCAGAGAGAGCGTCAAGATGCGGAGGATGCCCTCTACTCCCCTACGGGAAAGAATATTTTCTCGCTGCTTCCGGTACATAATGGGGAATGTTTGAAGGTTCACAGGATTAAAATAGAGTGGATCATCCCCATTCCTTTGAGAGGATACGGAGATTTTAGCTGTTGGATTGACCAACCAACGAGCAGTGGTTGGTGGGTATGCTATAACCACCTCAATTAGACAATCCAATCCAGCCTCAAGGTCCATACTTTCTGATAGTATTTTCCAGGAGGCTCGAACATCCCTGCAACCAATGAGGTACATCTTTCCGACATGTGGATCATACAGTCCCTCTACAAAAAGCGAAGAGATGTTGTATGATGTCCCAGTGAGACTAAGTTGAGCAGAAACATTTAAGAGAAGCTGTTTTTCTGTGTATTCAGCCTTAGCATGATAAGAATTCTCTTTTTCACCGATCGAACCATTTGACAAAGGCCCAAACATTGGACCAAGAGAAAGAATCTCCATTTCAATTTCAACTCTTTGGTTCGCTGAACCAGCGATTTGATCTGCAACTGCTGATGTGTGAAGGGAGAGATCTTCAGAAAGAATCGAAAGGCTGATGGGAAAAGAATCTGCATCTTCCATTTTAGGGAATGTCAACAGTGATTTCTTAAACATTGAACCAAAGCTGAAGGGCTCATTTTTCTCAAGGACTGTAGCAGCTGCATTGAGTTTTGAGTACTTGTAGTATGGGCGAGAATCAGTATATTGATCCCACAGCTCAACAGGGCGGATCAGTTTCTCAAATGATAAAGGGAAGTAACGACTGTAACGCCTACTGCTTCCATTTATGCTGGAAAAATGGCCAATAATTATGCTCCTTTGTGTTATAGAAAAGGAGAGCGGAACATACAAGCAAATTCGAGAATCACAGTTGCTGTCTTCTGAACCAACAACTCCAAGGCAACCAACCATACAAAGCTGTCCACTGGAAGATTTCCAGATTCCCTCAGCAGAAAGAGTCATGTTACTAAGCCCAGTCCTTTGTGCTGAGGTGAACTGATTCTCCAATGGAGAAACCACTCTAAACACAGAAGAGACCCTTGCAGAAGTGGTATTATCTTTTACTGAAATTTTATCGCATCGAACATCCTGAAGGACAAGCTTGACGTCCTTAAAACCCCCATCTGTGGCATTAATCTCCTTGTCTGAACTAAATGGACCCAATTGACTACAAAAATCATCTGTACCGTTGCATTTCCAGTTTGGCACAACTGTTAAGGCTTCTTGGTGAGTGAATCTTTGAAGAATATAACAGAAGTCAAGCCCTCTATATGTAGTTAGGTCAGTACTCAGACCATCTTTGTATGGGTATGGATCACAAGCTTTTGACACAAACTTTTCAGAGCCAAATTCGTACTTTGAAGAAGTTCCTAGCCAAGAAGACATATGAACTTCATCAAAGTACTTAAAACTGGTCTTTGGATTTAAGCTTTTCATTGTTCCTAAAATTGCTCTATTTGTCAGTGTATTTGTTCTAGGATAATGAAGCACAAGCAAAATTCGATCATCTTGCATAAGAGGTGGCTGATTAGTATAACCAGATTCCTTTACCCACTCCCACGGATCAGTAGACTCTTGCTGACGAGAAGGCAACATGGTTGTCCCTAACAAACACATCACTCTTTCCTCTCGACTTTTCTTCGACTCAAAGTAGATTCCTTCAAAGGTCACAGAGAGCTGGGAATGACCGGGCCATATATCAAAACGAGGACTTCTTTCGTATGGTTTACTTGAAAACAAACCATCTAGAGTAATACCAATCTGCAAAATCCCACTCACACTCACAGACTTCTTAGACTGATGGGCACGATCAACATGAGTAACCCAGAAAGAAACTAAGTTCAACGGGGATCGAAGATCCGATGATCTGTTTGAAAGATCTCTATCATCAAAAGGCATTATTGAAGCCCCATTGGATGCTTGCCACCAATCTCCATTCAGAAAAGATAATTCATGTTTTATGCTATAGATTCTGTTATCATCAGGTTTCAATTCAGAAGCAGAAGCTAAAAGAAAAGCACATTCTTTCTTGACCTCATCAGTTCTTTCGTATTTGTAAGTCATAGAAGTTCTAGTCCTAGGTCCTAACTCTCCATCTACCATGTAAGAATGAACAAAACGAACGGACAACAGCATCAACCAGATAATAATACCAGTCATTTTCCTATAAGAAGCAAAAAAAGACATTTTTTCCCCAAGAACAGCTAATACTGAACCCCTTTAATCAAAATTCCTCAAGTATTAGTTGAAAAACGAAAAATTCATGACTGACCCACTTTAGTACCAAGATTGAACTTGCTAAATTCGATTCAAAACAGCAAAAACAAACTTGGGAACTTTGCAAAATTGAGTCTTTGTTCAAGAATTAGTGAATCTTGAGGAGGAAGTATCAAAGGTGCACTAACCTGGTAACTCAAATCTTCATAGGAAGAGAAATGGAACTCAGAATCAAAGGGAAAGTGATGATCAATTTGAGAAAAAAGAGAGAAGTTTGGTGGTTTGATTAGATTATGATAATTAGGGTAAGTATAGAGAGTAAGGTGTGAAGTTGAAGTCAAGGCAACTGATGATGGCGACACTGCTGAAGGTTAAGTCAAACCTATTTCTTACCAATGTGTCCCCTAACTCCTCTAATCTCTGTTTGTTTTTTTTTTATTTTGGTCGGAAAAGAAAAAAAATAGTTCCTTAATTAATAACCAGATCCCAGTTAATCAATTTACCTAATTTAGTAGATTTGAGAAATGATTTGGAACGAATGCTAAGGGCATGGTTGAGTGGTTGAGTGGTTGAGAGGTGGGTCTCTCATGTGAGAAACGGATTGAATTCAGCTTTCGTATGCCTAGTGCGATTTACATATTCTGTGTAATTTGTGAGTTATTGCACAATAAGCAAGTTACCACAAAATGTTCACCACATGGTGCTCACGCGAAGGGGAAAGACTGTGACAGATGTTGTGATTTTTATATGGGGGTTCCAAAAAAAAAGGCAAGAAATTATTTTTACTACATTGGACGAATAAAAATAAGTAATATTTTCCGTGTAATTATCAAACTTTTGAGAGTATTAGTATATAGTAGTAGTATTTTATATTGTTTTTTTAATTTTCAAAGTACTCCTTTTATTTCATAATATTTTCAAGTTATTAGATAAAAATATATATATAAGAATTGCATGAAAGTAATAAATTCTTTTAACTAGTGATGAAAAAAATAAGTACTACGTACTACATTACATTCGGAATATTGAAACTGAAGGATAGAAAAAGAAGTCCAATAAAGAATGAGACTTACAAATTCAAAAGAAAGCTATAGAAGGAAAGGAAGGTAAATTGGGTAATGATTTCCTAATTGAAAGAGAACGTGGTGTGGTTCATAATAATTGAAGATTAGTATATGGTATGATTTTTTTTTTAAAAGAATCCAATTTTGTGTGTTGATTTTGACTCCACAAGGTTTAGAGGTTAGGAGAGATGATTCCTTCAAACAAAATATTTTGGTGCAAGTATTAACAATTTGGTAGGAGAAAATGAGATTAGTTAGGACTTAGGAGTAATAAAAGAAGTGTTCTTTTTTTAAAACTAAAAATAAAAATTGCAGGGATCTTGTTTGCAGATAACTACACAAATGGTTGGGGGTGGCTTTGTATTTTTGCCCCCCATAAAAAAGGTCTTACAAAAATAGTCTTCCTTGTTTTTATGTATAGAACAACTATCTTTTTGTCCCTCTATACCTCAAATATTTTTAAACAACTCTTCATGTTCATTTGCCTCTCAACTTTTATATTTATTTTTTCTCTCTTTTTTTTTCTTTTTTTTTTTTTCTTTTTTTCTCAATCTTTATTGTTTTCTTTTTTTCTTAAACTTTTATATTCTTTTTTCTACGTTTTTTTATTTTTTCTAAATCTTTATTTTTTTCCTTTTCTCCTCCCAATTCTATTTTTTTTTCTCCTTTTTATTTTTTTTATTTTTCTCAACCTTTATTTTCATTTATTTTTTGTTTTGCTTTTTTTTCTTCATTTTTTCCTTTTTTTCTCAAATTTTTTTTTCTCTCAACTTCTATTTTTTTATTTTTTCTTTCATTTTTAATTTTTCTTTTCTCTTTTTTTAAATCATTTTTCTCGACCTTTATTTGTTTTATGAGATGTTCTATAACTCTTGCGTTAGAGGCAAGACTTAGCCTAAGAACTTCCAAACAACAAATTATGCCTCATGAGCAAGACTTGACACTAGTACATTGTGTCTTGATTTATGAGATGATTTATAACACTTGCCTCAGAGGCAAGACTTAGCCCAAGGACCTCTCAAAAAATACAAGTTACACCCCATGGGTAAGAGTTCACACTATTTCATTGTGTCCTGATTTATGAGATACTCTATAACTCTTGCCTTAGAGACAAGACTTAGCCCAAGGACTTTCAAACAATAAGTTACACCCCATGGGCAAGAGTTGACACTACCACATTGTGCTTGATTTATGAGATGTTCTATAACGCTTGCCTAAGAGGCAAGACTCAGCCCAAGGACTTCCAAATAACAAGTTACGTCACATGGGCAAGAGTTGACACTACCACATTGTGTCTTGATTTATGAGATGCTCTGTAATTCTTGCTTTAGAGGCAAGACTTAGCTCAAAGACTTTCAAACAACAAGTTACACCTCATGGGCAAGAGTTACACTAGCACATTGTGTCTTGATCATGAGATGCTCTATAATGTTTGCCTTAGAGGAAAGACTTAGCCCAAGGGCCTCCCAAAAAATAAGTTATGCCCCATGGGCAAGAGTTAACACTACTTCATTGTGTCTTAATTTATGAGATGCTCTATAACTCTTGCCTTAGAGGCAAGACTTAGCTCAATATTTTTCAAACAACAAGTTATGCCCCACGAGCAAGACTTGACACTACCTCATTATGTCTTGATTTATGAGATATTCTATAATATTTGCCTTAGAGGCAAGACTTGTTCCAAAGGATTTCCAAACAACAAAGTACGTCCTTAAATTTACTTCGATTTCAAATAAAGAAGACCCTCTTTGCGGATTATCCAACTTTTTGTTCATTAGCAAAAAATAATAGAGGTTAAGAAAAAAGAAAAAAAAAGAAGAAAAAAAGAGAAAAGGAAAAAATAAAGATTAAAAAAAAGGGAAAAAGAGAAAAAAAAAGTTGAGAAACAAAAAGAAAAAGAGAAAAAAAATAAAGGTTGAGAGAAAAAAGAACAAAAAAAAAAGTTGAGAGAAAAAGAAAATAAAAAAGTAAAAAAATAAAGGTTGAGAAAAAAGAAAACGAGAATTAAAAAAAAATGAGAAAAAAGAAAAAAAAAGAAAAAAGAAAAAAAATTAAAAAGAAAAAGGAAAAAATGAAAATTAAAAGTTGAGAGACAAATGAATATGGAGAGTTGTAGTGTAGAGGGGTAAAAATGTATTTGTTCTATATATAAAAAGAAAGGAAGGGTATTCTCTAAAGACTATTTTATGAGGGGCAAAAATTGAAGACCACTCACTTCTGAAAACACTCCGTGTAATTCCGCGTCTTGTTTGTCTGTTCTTACTTCTTACCTAAACTCGATCATCATTCATCCATTTAAAAAAGAAATAGATGTGAATAAGTGCATGTACGGCCCAATGTTCATTAGAATCTTAGATGGTGGGTGTGTATTTAATTTTTTATTCGAGACGAGACATTATTTAGATAATACTTTTATTTACTTGTTTATATAAGCCACATATCTACTCCATCGACCTATTTTATAGGCCTGATTGCAATGTGATTTAAACTCAGGAATTCTGTTAAATCTAATATCAAGTTAAATTGTGTAACCATTCTATTTGTAAATTTATGTTATTAGATGACTACACTTATGTTTAAGTAATTATATTATTTTTAACAAAGAACACAACATTATCATCAATGTACTTTTCAAACTTGTTGGATTAAGTTATTCACTTCAGTCAGCTTGCAGTTCACAATGGAAAGTTTGATGGCTTGCATCAAATAGGTGTGCAACTAAATAAGTAAATGAATAAATTTGGCATTGAACATAAGAACCTAAGTAGGTAACAGTAAAAACTAGAAGCAGCTTTAACAAAATTAACAGATTATAAGAGGCTCCTCTCCCACATACTGCAACAACTTAGAGTCGGCATTATCTATCATCGCTGCAGAAAAATCTATGTTGTTCAGACTCTTCAAAAATATCGATGGATGCGTGTCAGATCCTCCCAGTGCATTTTTGGACAGTCCGAACAACATAGTACAGAATTCAGATAAATGTCATTCTTTTTGAAGACTCTTTTCAGTATACTTGTATATCATCAGAGCAAAGGATAAAAAGAATCCATTGAGAAACATAAGCCTGTTCATGCTAGAGTCTGGAGATGGTTCCAGAATGAACGTTTTGCTGAGTGAGTGAAAATGTGCTAGGTAACCACAATCATATTCATGAATCACTTCCATCAGAGTCATTCTCTGGTCCAGTTCAACCAGCCATGTGGAGCTTCTCAGAGGAAGAATCCCATTGTTTTTTGAATAAACGGTTGTTCCAAAGATCTTGCTCATGAAAGACGCAATTCTCTAAAGGAAAGAGTGCTCTCGAGAAAGCAGGAAAGAGTCATTTAGCTTCATTTCTGGTGAACAACGCAGATCTGTGCTCAAGAGCTTATAATTCTTGAATCTTTCACTTCAGTCTCCCAGTCTAGGATGAATGGTCCTTGATTCTTACAAAGCATCATGCTATGGCACTTTGAAACTACATCAATGTGAATTCAATTCAACACATGTATTTCAAAGCTATAGATGCCTGCTGTTAGATACAAGATGGTAATTCAAGTCATAGCTCAGCTTTGAAATAATATGGACCTTGTCATATTTTAGCGTCTGGTTTTCTAGTTAGAATTCTCTTCCCTCAAAAGTCACTCGCTAGTGAGAGTTAAGGTCTGAGGGTATTTAATAATGAGCATTATCTAATTGTTCTTCATGAGGCGTAAGCTAAAAAAATTTCCTCCAGCAGTCATTCTAGGACCATCACCGAAATCCTCAAAGCCTTCTGAAAAAGGTTACAATGAGATCTCCCATTAGGCATATAAGGCACTCTCCTTTCCTGGATTCCTCTACATCGAGACCCTAAGAAAATCATTGACAGATCACAGATAAGAGCAGCCAGCGCTTGTATGGAACCAAAGAGACTGTCTAGTTTCAGAGAGGAATAATAGCCCGTGAGTTATTTAGCATATCACTGTCATCAAACATCAGAAGTGGTGCTGACCAGCGTACTCGTACCCAATCTCTCAAACGAGAGTGTTCGGTGTTCCCATATATCTCATCAGTTTCAAGCATCATGCTAGAAGATAGTAGATAAAATAGGATTGCCTTCTCTTTTCAGCTTTCTCAAAGGCGTTTAAACTTGCAAATGCTTTGGATTTCCTCATCCTCTAATGATGATTCAAAATGTGAAAGAAGAGCGGCAGTGATCACCAAGAGCATTATGATAATTGATAGCCAGAACTAGAAGGTAGTGAAATGAAAGCACTTACCATTTCGAAGGATATAATTTTTCTCTTAACATCTTAAGAGGAAATATGAAAGGCCACAGATCTTGCACTCATTAGAAAGAAAAGTGAAGAAGTCAAGATACAAGATCTATCCTGTATGATTGTCAATTGATACCTGATTATCTAATTGCTTTTGGGGACTGAGTGATATTCTGAAATAAAGCAAAATTCAGCTCAGAGTTTCTGTGAGCATACATACATTATTCCTCATTTCCTTGGCTAATATAGCTAATTGAATCACCACAACGAAATCACCATTGTCCCGATATGATTAAGATTCTCAGGAGAATCCATTTCATTCACACCATGAGTCAAGCCAAGGTTTTGGAACAGTGTACACAATTACTCATCGCCTTGAGGCACATTACTTCTTCAGTAGGCTCAGACTGCTACCTTATGTTTAAATACTCGTTACTATTCTGAGAGTGTTATAGTTGTAAGAAGATCTTCCCTAATTCAAACAAAATGTGTTTCCTGATTCTTCCTCACCATTTTAGAGAATTTTTTTAGTTCAATTTATTATTAGTTCAGGTTCTTTCCTTTAGTGCAGGACCATAACAACAACTGCGTTGCCTCCTTGGTATAGTCTCACATGCTGTGAACGAGATCCATAACAAACAAATATCAAAGAAATGCAGAATCTACTGCCTTTGGTTGATAATATCAAACATATATATATTATGAAGGATAGTAGCTTAAGAAACAAGCGATTTTGCACCGACACAATAGCCGAATACGTATACAAGTTAGCCACAACAACAACAATATACCCACTGTAATCTCACAAGTGGGGTCTGGAAGGGTAGGATGTACACAGACCTTACCCCTACCTTAGTGGGTAGAGAGGGTGTTTCCGATAAACAGAACAAACGAAACAACAGGTAAGGTATACAAGTTAGCATATGAACATAAATAATCTCACGAAGAAATCTATATCTTCTGAAACGTCTTACGGATTGAGACTAGTTTCATCAATGTTTGACCTGGAGTTTGATCTTGAGATGAGGCTATCAAAGCCGTCCAACTGCCTCAATTTCAGCAGCAAAAACAGCACAATACCGCACCCAAATCCCAGTGCAGCACTGGAACCTGTCAATGAGACAGCCGCACAAACCAACATGACAAAAGATTCTTCCTTTGAGTTCATATCCCTTGAAGCCATAGCCAGTTCAATCCCAGCAAACAACAGAAGCACCCCAAGTATCCCAATAGGGAACTGACTCAAAATCCTCACAAATGAGCTCCCAAATACCAGACCAAGAATCAATTTCCCCAACCCAAGAAACGCCACCGACGCGCCACTCCTCCCACCAAATCTATATTGTCCAGCCAGTCCTCCTGCCCCGTGGCAACACGGCATTGCCCCAAACCAACAACCCACCAAATTCATTAATCCAACACTAACAGAGACTCTCGTAGCCGACACTTCCTTTTCTGGGAACAAATCAGCTGACAATTTACACACAGCGATCACCGAATTCAATACTGATAACGGAATCTGGGGAATCGCGCCCCGTAGGAAACCGGTTTTCCAATCTTCCCATGTGATTTTCAAGACGTGAATCTTCGATGGGCCAAATTTAATATCGTGAATGATTGAAGGGTCACGCACGAAACAGAGGATCAATCCCAGCAAAAAAACTACAAGAGCTGCCGGAATTGCTGATAGTGTTCGTAATCTACGCCGAACTCTACGCCGATCCCTCCCGTTGTCGTCTTCGTCGTCGTGGTCCTCAAGTACTTCACCGGAGCCGGTGACGAGTATAAGAAAAGATATAGAAGTGAGAGCCAGAATAAGGCCGTCAAGGCCAAGCCAGGGACGTGGACTGGTGGTGCTAGCCTTTGTAGTGGTAAAGTCTTGGTTATACCGGATGTATTTGATAGCGGAGAAGGCAAATGCGAGGCCCTGAGAAAGCTGAACGCCGCGGACAACAGGGAGAGGAATAAAGCGGTAGAAGAACGACATAAGTCCGGTGGCTCCGAGGAAGAGAAGAGTGCCGGCGGTAGATATTCCGGCGGCGGCGATTTGGGAAACAGTGAGATGAGGTATTTCAGAAACGGCGACGGCAGCAATGGACTTCATGGGTTGGACAGGCATGGGGATTCCAAAAATAGCACCAGTGATGATGTTGTAGAATGCAGTGAAGATAAGAGTAGTGCTGAGATCAAGATTGCTGACTAAGGTGAGCGCTAAGACAATGGGGATGTAGGTGCCTAAGTCGCCGACGGAGCCGCCTAGTTCTGAGAGTAGGGAAGTTTTCAGGCGGAGTGAGCCGGTGATTGGAAGGGCGGAAAGACGGCTGCGCCACCAGTTGCGGCGGAGGAGTGGAGTAGTATGGTCAGAAGTTTCCTCAGCCATTTTTGCCTGTGGGAGAGGACTGATCACAACTGATGAAATGAAAGTCGTGCGCACGCAAACACAAAAGACAAATCCTTTTTCTATTACTTATACTATTTGATGTTTGATAGCCGGGATGGGATAAGTAAGCATATTCCTCTAAGATTATTTCGACATTTTAGTTTATTTTGTGATAATTATCCTCATCTCCCGTACCAAACGGCCCTATAAGTATAGAACATTTTAAAGGTTGGAATGTTTCTCTGCTTTAAGATATGTGAAGAGCTGTTGATATTTCGATCTGTGATAGCAGCAGTTGATGTTGATCGACAAAAGCACAAACAAATACTCCTCTGTTTATTTTTACTTATCACATTTTACTTTTTATGAAAGTCAATTTGACAAGTAAAAGTGAATGAATGGAGTATCTAATGCAAAGACACTGCAATATAATTGTAAAAAAGGTTTGGCCAATTGGAGAATTAAAGTCCAAGATAACGAAGGAGTCAGGAGAAGTACAAGTGTCGAGCTCTTATTTACGAATCTTATACAGTGACCACGCACAATCAGCTCTTCCCAGCACGAAAAGACAAGCATATTTGGTACAATTGTGACTTCACAAAATTTGAAAGCTGTTGATTTTATCAAGGGGATGGTTGGTTGGTTTATTTTATTTAACAAATTTATGAATGAGTAGGATCAAATTTATAATCGAAAAAACTGCAAAAGGGAGTAGGGACAAAGTTCACTATCAAAGTTTTAACTATTGGTTAGTGAAAAGAAAAGGAAAATGGAAGCATGAGAATTGTTAGGATCCAAGGAAATCCCAAGCCCACATACGACTGGACTTGGAGTTGGAATTAAGGTCATGGACAATTTCGAGAAATATTTGGACAACATGAGAAGTGTTGAAATTCAAGAAGTTCCAAAAGATGAAATATGCCGTTCAAATTCTAAAAAAGGTTAATGAAAATTTTAAACTCCATCACATTAGGTTAGAATTTCACATATAAACTCCATTGCATATTTATCGTGAGAGCATTGACAAAATTGGAGCTTTTAGTATATGAAATAGAGTTTGGTGCAGTATAATTAAAAGAAATTCGAAATTAGTTATTTTATATAGAATCTCATTCATATCAGTTATCACAATTAACTCTCATGTCCGTGTGTGAAATACAAAAAAAATACATATATTTTTAGTTTAAGATCATAAAATTTAAAAAATTCTTTACGTTTAAAATTTTGTGCTCAGTCAAATTAAAACAAATAAATTAAATTGAAAGGTACTCAAAACATGCTTGATTATTTTCTTTAAAGCAGAAAAAGAAAATAAAAAGAATCCCCCTCCTAAGTCCTACCATAGAAAAAGTAGTTCAACTATTATGACATCGAATTTAGCTAGAGCCTCATATGTTTGTTGGCATGTACTTGGTTTGTCGTCCTACTAAAAAGGAACTTTTCACTTTGACCTTTTACTAGGAGTAATAAATACATTCGTTTCACTTGTTGGTTTTTTTAACCTTGTTCAAACTTAAATGATGACCTGTTCTACAACGTTCCATTTCTTGGACCGAATTACCCCTACATCCAGATCAGCTCAGTACCTTACTTCATAAGGCTAATGTCGTCTTTTCAAATATACTTGAAGACTTTAATGACAATCATCTGAACTTATATGGGAGAGCTGTTAAAGATACGTCAGCATATCTAGCCGTTACACCTTTTTAAAAATGACATGACCGTTGGTCTCTTCTTTTTGTTTCATCAAAATCTCCGAATTCTATTTCTCTTTGCTCTGTTCAACTCTGTTCTCATTCTTCACTTTTCTGCTAGAAACAGAGGCTCTCCTCCTCCAATGGCTGGCGATCTTGTTTTTACCCCTGAAGAAATGGTGATTGATCAAGGTCTTGGATACCCAAAGGCCTATGCCAAGCTCTGTAAAGATCGAAGTTTTGGCCCCTTCAGCCGCGGCCCTCCTTTTACTTTCACTCCATACGCTCTTCCACAACATGAGGTAACATAAAGACTCAATCTTTTTTTTGCAAGGCTCAATTAGAAGGAGGAATTTGGTATTTGAAATTATATCTACACTACATTTTGATTCAATTGATGTGTGGAGTACTTTATCAGTTTTATCTTTTTGTTCTGGTTCACCTTAATTGATCTGTTCATTTGAATCTTCATTTCCCTCTAGATATACATATGATTTGGAGTTTCTAATTGTAAGTTGAATTCAAGCTCTTTTTTCTATTATTGATTAAAAGATCAAGGATTTGGATTTGATGGGTTCAACATTTATGTTCTCTTAATTAAACTCGATGCACATTTCCAATTACTGGTTAGAATTTTAGTAATTATTGAAATTTTAGTGAGTGTTTACATGTATATTTAGGCTTCGTGTAAACCCGTGGATCATACATGCTATCCACCACATGGTTGAGTTAAACCTCGTGAATGTTATTGAATTTCTGACTCGAATTTCGATCGGTGATTTTCAAGTAGCAGCAGCCATGTTTTAAATTACTTACCTGATCTTAGAAAACGAAAGTGTCCCAAATTATAGTTTCCTTTAAATAGGACGACGTGTGTACTCCTATTCATGTGCTATCTGAAATTTTGATTGGTACTAGGTTTTGAGAGCCAAAGAATTGGATGGCATGTTCCCTATCATTGATCCAAATGCACAACCCAGTACAAAGCCCAAGATTTTTATGTCTCTTTTGTGGAAGCAACTCAGCCACCTCGGGTAAAGATGGATTTTGATGCAATTCTATTTATACCATATGAAGAATTAGGAAAAGGGTTTCTCATTCTTGATTATAATTTGAACTCCAGGAATGCAGGATTTGATCCTGAGGTATTTCGAGTAGACTCATATGGCAATGTTCTGTATTATCATGCTGATTCAGCTTCACCTCTGGCATGGGAAATTGATCACTGGTTTCCTTGCTCCAGTAATTACTCATCATCCTTCGACTTTAACTTATCTGCATTTTCACACTATTGGTTCACCTTTATCTGTTGTAATAATATACACATTCCATGTATATAAGTTAAACTCTTTAGCATAAATGATCATTTTCATTTTCTGCATTTAATGAGTTTTGAATATGTGACACTCGGTGAAATTGCAGGAGGAGGACTAACTGTTCCAAGCAATCTGAGGATAATGCAGTGGCAAGCATGCAAGAAAAAGAATAATAAGCTGGAATTCCTTATACCCTGGTGGGATCTGCAAGTTGGTATATCCATAAACCACTTCCTGTCCATCTTTGCTATATCAAATTCAGATTTCAGGTCGGTTGCTGTATGTTTGTTAAGTGCATTTCCAGTTTCAAAGTGAGATTTTGCAACTGGTAGATGCTCACTGTGTCATTATTTTCAGGCGTAGAGCATTTTCCTGGTTGTTTTCTGAAGGTGAAAGTGAAGAATTGAATGCCTCACAAACTGTTGATTCACATGTTTTTCCTCAACATTTTGTGGAATCGAAAGAAAAGATTGGCCTGGCTCCAGCAGCTGTTGTTCTGTCTCGAAGGGAGTCTTTTGATTCTTCCTCAGCTCTGAAATCATTGGATATAAATAGGAGACCAAGATCAAACACTCCTATTGTTGGTTAGTTTCCAAAAATCAAAGACCATAACCTGTTTCTTGGTTTCAATGTCTTGTGAAACTAGTTAATTGACACGACTACTCTCTGTTTCTTTGGTTTTACTGTTGTGACAGCTTGTAAAAGATCAAAAACGGATTTGAAAGAAAATGAAGATCCAGGCATGGTAACCAATCCATACCAGGCTATTGTGATAGCTCGAGATTCTTTAAGACACAGAGAAGAGACAGCAAAGATGCAGGCAGAAATACAGAAATTAGATGATGAAGTGGGTGAACTGAAGCAGAAGACTGAGGACGAGAAAGCAGCTGTACAAGATTTGGAGCTAATCCTAATAAAGAAAAGAAGGAGAGCTGAGAAGTGTCGACGACTAGCTGAGGCACAATCTTCTTATAAAGCTATGCTTGAGAAGATGATTCGAGATGCCATGCACCAGTAAGATATCTGAAAAAAACATGTCAACTAGAAAAATAGAAATCCATGTGGATTTCGTTTTCCTGATATGCTCTTACTCAACTGGTTAATTGATTTGCAGGAGTGTTGTGTATAAAGAACAAGTGAGGTTGAATCAAGCAGCAGCTAATGCCCTTATGGCAAGACTTGAAGCTCAAAGAGCAATTTGTGATTCTGCAGAGAGAGACCTACACAGGAGATTCAAACAGAGAGATGAACTCGAGCAACTGATAAGGCCTGAGTGGGACCAAACAAGAAAAAGATCAAGAATGGATGAATTTCCGGATGAAGAGGGAGATGAGAAGACTCTTCTTCTTCTGCCCGGCAGCGGCTCAAGGGCATTAGAGAAAGATGATAAGAGAGTTCTATGCTTGCCCAGGATGAATCCCAAGGACTGTATGCATAAGGAGTTAAGAGTGTTTTTGGAGGAGGAGCAGAAAGCATATGAGGCTAGACTATCTCTAAATGGAGGACAAGATCACAGAATCAGCTTGGGAATCCCCTCTGAATGCAGCAACAACGCTATTGTGCAGGCAAAGGATGAGGATCCAACAGATCAGAAGGTTCAAAACATAGAGATACAAGAAGAAGAAATAACATGCAACCCCAGGTTTCCCACTTTTCATGAAACTGAAAGAGAGGAGGAGGATGAAGAGAGCAGAAAGCAGCGTGGGAAAGGAAATGTTGAAAAATGGCTTCAGTTACTTTTGGACAACTCGCAAGAACCTACAAACTTTGGTATTCAGACTGCTGAGGAGAACGATAGTGGTAAGAGGACTCTTAATGCAGGAAAAGATGAAACTAATGAGATTGATGACACGATAAGAAACCTGAATATCAAGTATCCTCAAAAGGAGATGAAGATATCCAACTCTAAGGAGTCAGAAATAACCGAGGATGTGAAACAATCGCAGAAGGTGCAAAACAAAGAAGAAGCTGTCCAACAGGAAGAAGAAACAAAAAGAGAGGAAGTTGTTGAAATGGCAGCCAGGAAATCATTCTCAAACAGAGGAAATGGGAAAAAGGAAGAAAGAACTGAAATTAAGGGTCAAAATTTACTAGGCAGGAATCCTCCTCCCTACAAGTTAATTCCAGAAAGGAGAGCCAGTGATGTAGGTTCTGCTTCAAAGGGCGTAGGGAGATCTAGCAGCTGCGAAAGAACTGGAAGGAAGAGCGAAAAGGAAGAGGAAAGAGAACTCTCGAGGTCTGACAGTGTTAGGTTGTTTAGGCGTATCCCATCCTCGCCTTCTCTCCTCTTGAGTGGCATGAAAAAGAGAGTGGATTGCATGAGGAAGAAGCCATCAGTTGTTGGTGATGATAGTGATGAAGGACAGGTAGGAGGAGGCAACGGCTTCATAAAATCATCCATCAGAACAATCAAGAGAGCAGTGAAGATGTAGGCCTGGATATCACCAATTAGTGTGTGAATGATGCTTTGTGCTTGATTTTTCTGTACGATAGTACTATTATTCTTTTTGAAGGATTTGTAATAACAGCTTGTTGTTTGACGTAAAGAATTCTAATAAATTGACTATATTGAATGCCCTTGGGAGTTTTGGAAAATAACAGCTTATTCGGTTATGTTTTTCTGAAGGCAAAATCAGATCGTGCAGAAAAATAAGAGGAAAGGTTACTCGCACAATTCGTTCTGTTGACAATTTTTTAAAAAGCAGCAAAAAGATACATGATCTCAATGCAGAAGGAGGCCAACCTTTTATTGTTGAACCGTTGAGATCAGATACCACAGGGCTAACCAATAGTGAAATCATGTCTTTATGCACATCCACTAAGTAGTGTGAACAAGTACCTTTTGTAACTTCATTTTCTTCATTTCAGCAGACAATACAAAACATCTTTCTCGTTCGAACATTATATTTGAAGGAAGATTTGGAACGTGTTTATGAGAAACCAATGTTTGTATTCATGACCCTCCAGGTTCATGCAGTTCTACAAGAAACAACATATACTATAATCTAGACAAGCCTCCCTGCTCTTTGACCACCACAATCATACCACCACCAAGATATACAAGTTTCTAAAAGCCACTTCGCTAAAGTAACAAAGAACTAGCGCCTATCTTCAAGTATGGGAGAAAGGTGTGTGCTATATACAGTGCATCAGGCATCTCCATGTTGAGTATCACCAAATTGTCTTTGAGATTGTAAAATTTCACAATATTCCAGCTTTCCAGTGCATTACCACAGGGTAAATAAACATTCCTGCAGAAGGGCAGTTGATGTTGTCTGCAGAAGCAACAGACGTGCGGTGCCAGACTGTGGATGAGATTTTGCAGTCTACCACATTATTAAATATTCTAGGATAGCACCTTGGGGTGTGTTGAGTTCTCTATTCAGCTTCCATCCTTAATATAAACACCTGGCTCGGCCCGTCACAATGAACAGATTCTATTTTGTCACTTGTGAATCGATTCTTTCTGGTTATGAATTTCAAGTTTCTCCCAAATAATTTTCATCCCCACATGTGCATCTTCCATCTTTAAAATGGTGGAAATGCTCAGTATCTCTAACTGCAATCTCCCTCCGAACAACCTCAGAGATAAACTTGATTGTGTCGTGACAGCTCTTGCACATATAAAGATTCTTTGTGACCCAAATAGGTGTCCCTGGAGCCGTATTTATAAGCCCAAATGCAATAGCTAGTCTCTCACTGTGTCCACAAAAGATCTCGGCTTTTGAATCTTCAACTTCATTTACTGTATATCTTTCTGATTCACTACGATGTGCTGCCTTCATTTTTTCATAAAATCCTTCTAGAACTGCATTAATTTCCTTGCTTTGGGGGTGTAAGTTATCACCACTAAGAAATGCATGTACATTTCCCTTTACTTCTATCCAGCTGCAACCAGGATCAATAGTCAGTCCTTTTTCTATCATAATCTTCCTTAATCTTACAACTTCATCCCATCTGCCATTGTCAGAATAGAAGTTGCAGAGGAGAACATAATATCCCACACCTCTCTCATCTGTTTCAAGAATGTGTCTACCTGCTAGTTCTCCAAGTTCAACCTGCCTGTGGATCCTGCACGCATTTAATAAAGCCCCCCAGATAGCGGAATCAGGTTCCACAGGCAATGATAGAATAAAATCATAAGCATCGTCCACTAGACCTGCACGTCCTAGCAGATCAACCACACAAGCATAATGCTTCAGATTCGGAACAATACAATACTTACTCTCCATACTATTCAAATAATCAAGGCCTTCAGTCACCAACCCAGATCTACTGCAAGCACGTAACAGAGAAATGAAAGTAATCTCGTCTGGCTTTATTCTTGAAGTTATCATTCCATCAAAAAGCTCGATCGCAAGTGCACCTTGCCCTCGCTGAGCATATCCAGTCAGCAAGATATTCCAAGCAGTGACATCCTCTTTCTGTGTGTTAAACAAATTCAGTGCTGGGGCCATCCTTCCACACCGCACGTAGAAATCAAGGAGTGCATTGGGTAAGAAACCATGAAATTCCATTCCGTTCCTCAATACATATGCATGTATTTCTTTACCACACATCAGTGCACCGATTCTAGAACATGCAGAGAGGACAGACACTAAGGTAACAGAATTGGGATCCTGATGGCGTTTCATTTCTCTAAAAAAGATTAAAGCTTCCAAACTGCGATTATTAATCCGGAGACCAAGAATGATAGAAGTCCAAGATATGACGTTTTTATCCGGTATCCTGTGAAAAACTTCCAACGCCTTGTCAATACAGTTGCACTTCGAATATAAGTCGATCAGAGTGTTTGAGACAATCACGTATGCTATAAGTCCTCTCCTTTCAGCTAGTTGTTGAAGCTTAACACCCATTTCTAGAAGGCCCAATGAAGTACAGGCAGATAGAACTGAAGCAATAGTAATTTCATCCGGCATGACACCTTCTAGCTCCATCATTTTGTACGTCTTAATGGCCTTCTCAGGAAATCCATTACTCTCATAACCAGAGATCATTGCAGTCCATGAAACTACATCTTTACACTGTATCCTATCAAAGATATTTTCTGCTTCCTCCCAGCTCCCAATAGCTGAATAAAGTTGAATGAGAGAGTTGTGCGCCGAAACATCACTATAAAATTCCATTCTTGACACATACCCATGAAGTTCCCTCCCTAACCTCTCATCCCCAAGAGCCTCACAAGCTGAAATCACACTTGTCATGGTCATCAAATCCGGAAAAAAACCAAATTCCCGCATTGAGGAGAACAACATTAACCCTTCCAAAAACTCACCGTTCTCAAAGTAACCCGAAATCATAGCATTCCAGGAAATTCTATCTCTCTTAGACATTCCATCAAACAGCACTCTTGCACTAGAAACATCACCGCACTTCACATACATTGTAATCAATGCATTAACGACATCAATTTCCGACTCATAGCTAAAACGTATTACATGAGCATGTATCTCTCTACCCATTCTCCAATCAGGCAAGCCCCCACAAGTCCTCAAGACACAAGGAAAAGTATAAACATCTGGTCTAATTCCAACCCACAACATCCGTTGATACAAATCCAAAGCCTCATCAAAATACCCATTTTTCGCATACCCACCAATCAAAACATTCCAAGAAAAAACATCCCTTTCCTCCATTTTCCCAAAAACATACCAAGCATCACCCAGATTACCCAGCCTTACAAACATACTCAACAAGGCATTTCCAAGCCTCAAGCTCAACTGGGTCATACAATTAAGTATGCAAGAAAATACTTCACATGCCTCTTTCGACGCCCTCTTGAATTCACAAAGCCTAGCTAAAGAAACAAACGTCTCTTCTTCTATAGTCCCATGAAGGTCCTTTATTGACTTCAAGAACACTATTGCTTGTTCCAGCTGGTTGAGGGAGCATAACTGGATAAGGTGGGAATTGGGGTCAGTAGTGGGAGTAGATGTGGTGGAGGAGGAGCTGAGGATAGAATTTTGGTAGTTTTTTTTAAGGGAAAAAAGGTGGGATTTTTGAAAGATATAGGAGAAATTTAGAGATTTGGAAGAATTTAGTTTAGAGAATTGAGGGTTTGGGGGGTCTAAAGGGAGAGATGTAGTTGGGGTTTTAGCAGAAACCGCCGCCATATTGGGAGGTGTAGTAGAGAAGGAGCATGTCGGATTTTTTTTTTCAGGCGGGGTTTAAGGAGAATGTTTAAACGGCTATCAAACACCAGGGGTTTAGCAGATAAGAGATACTTTGAAATTCCCAATACGACGTCGTGGGAAACTTGTTACTCCCTCCGTTTCAATTTGTTTGACCTGCTTTCTATTTTAGTCCGTTTTAAAAAGAATGACCCTTTCCCTTTTTAGTAACTTTTTAATTTTCACTTTACACATGGCATGTTTAAGACCACAAGATCAAAGGGCATTTTGGTACATTCTAAATATCTTTAATTTATGACCACAAAATTCAAAAGTCTTCTTTATTTTCTTAAACTCAATGCCAAGTCAAAATAAGTCAATCAATTTGAAACGGAGGGAGTATATTTTTGGCAATGAGTTATTTATTTATATTTTTTTCAACTCCTCCGGTGAAGCTTCCATCCTTTTCACTCTCTTGTGACACGAATTCATCGCCTTCGAGTTGAAGGTGGATATTGCTTACTATCTCTGCGATCCACTCTTGTCGTTGAACCATTTATTTTGGGCCATGATATAAGATTTTAATTGATATAAATTGGAAATACTGAACTAGTTTGTTGCTATATTCTAATCTTCTCTCCTTTCTCTTTTACACTTAATCCAATTCAACAAGCATATTCACTAGGGTTTTTATAGGACACTTTCATTCAACCAATTTCTTATTTTCTTCTATTTTTCCCCATTTTTTTTGGAGTACTTGAACATTCTTTGCCTAGCATGGGAGGTGCTAGGCAACATAAATTATTTTTAGACATGCTAAAAATATACACATAACTCAGCGTTTATATTAAATCATATCACTGATTAATCTATTAAGTATCTAATTATACTAGAATTAATGATTGATTCAATCAAGCATTGCTCGTAGATTGTGGCATTGTGCAGATCAAGTGCGATAATAGCACTATCAAGAGTGGAACTATTCTCCCTTTTGTCAAAAGAGCAAATTTAGATAAACATATATTTAAATCAAATATAAGGTACAAGTCAAAAAAAAACCTATCTCATGGGACACGTACGTGGTAGGAAAAGATTACAATAACTAAAACTTATTTTGGGAGTACATTACAATAGCTAAACTTATGAATCGTAATTAGTTCTAGTACTTTTGCATTGACTGATAACCTGCACCTATTCCAAATTCAACACCAAAATTTTTGTCTTCAGGACAAAGATTTCCTCCACTTGTTAGGAGTTCTGCCTCTAACAAGCCTAGTCTTCATATCCCCTGGAGTTTGTCTTCCAACAAATCCCACATCAGTTTCTCTATCAATCTCTCCAATTTTATCAACCTTATTCACTAAGGAAGGCACAATAATCTTCTTCCAGCTGAAAAAACCGCCGCCTCGTTTCTTCTCTAACAACTTGTCAATTTGAGCTTGCATTGTCATACACTGACTCTGTAACCTCAAAACATCTTCTTTCAGCCTCTTTATCTCCATCTGTTGAACGTTCATTTCGCGCTTTGACATACACCGACCTGGAGGCTCAATTAGTCCTTGCTGATTGGGGCTTCGGGTTCCGCTTATAAAAGAACCGCTCCAATCAATTTGATGCTTCTTGTTGTTGTTGAGCTTTGTTTGTTCGGATAACAGCACTTGAATTACTGCTCGCACTGGCAAACGTTCGTTTTGTGCTGCGTGCAGAGACGCCTCTGGCGACAGCTTTCTGCTGTCAATCAATCTACATAGACTTTTTCTTTCTTGCTTTGACACCCCGGGATGCGCCTGCCATATTTTCAACATCAGTTCACTTATAAGATAATTATGGACTAACATTATCGATTATACAACTTGATCAAAGGTAACTAATCTGCTATAACATGTTAAAACTGTTCTGATGTGCTTAAAATCTTTACACTATCCATATATACTATCAACACAAATGCAGTGCAGATTAATGCCACATTTTCTCCACAAATTACTCAAGTAATATTGTTGCCAAAGTGGACATAAGAAAAGCCAAATTTAGGATAATAGTGGTTTCTGTTGGGTCAGGAGTAAGGAGCTAGAAATTTCAACAATACTTTACTCTGTTTGGACTCTTTGGCTTGGGAATCTCGTGGTAGGGACAAACCCAAAATCTTGTACCCCTAATCTAGACAAATAGCTACTCTATCGGTTATTTTCCTTTTTACAGCTTCTTTTAGGTTTCATCACATCGGTTTTTGGTATCTGTTTTTAGCCACGAAAGTGCAAATAAATGAGGCCTAATACTGGTTCGCTCCACTCCACGTAAGGCATCGAGTATTACTATTATATATACTCCCCTCTATTCCAATATATATGACACACTAAATTACTCTTTATCTTTAACAAAATAATTTATAGTCATACAAATGGTCAAAAAGTGTTTTATACCATAAATTTCAAAAGTCTTCCTTTCTTTCTTAAATTTTATGTCAAATCAAACAGTATCACATAAATTAGAACGAAGGGAATAGTAATTTGAAATCGTTATAAGAATTTATAAACTTCAAATTCTAAATTTGCATCTTCCGTCATTTTGTTCTATTCTATATTGTATGACATTTTTGATATGTTTAGAAGATTATTTCTTTCTTTCTTAAACTAATGTATCTGGTAAAATACCTAGAAGCATATCTAACATAATATGTATGAGTTTAATTACACTCATAGAGTTTAAATCCTGAATCCTAAATACCGTGAACGAAATTTAAGGAGCTGTAATTAACAGTCGAAAAAAGGCCAGTTCTCCACTTACTTTGAGGTAGGTATCAATGGCTCTGTACAAGCCATCATCAGTAGAACGAGCATGTCCAGGAAGTGCACTAGCAAGACCAATAAACTCTGACAATGTCAAATTCCCATCAACAGCAGCTTCAGCTAAGTAATTATCAACAAGCTTAGCAACCTTAATTAAAGCACTTCCACTTCTTACACTTTCATCCAAATTCATAAACCTCTTAACCAACCTAAGTACAAGTTCAACATCCAACAATGTCCCACACGTGTGAACAAATGAAGGTATCAATAACTCCTTCAATGTTGCCTGGTCCAATTGCCATGATATCCTTTTCTCCAAATCGGCCCGGTAACTCGGCTCGACCCGAACCATATTCGCGACCCGAAGCAACCGCAAGAGGAAATTGCACGGAATGGAATCTCTCTCCGGCGGGAGAATTCCGACTAATGTTTCAACGAAGAACCTCTTCTTCATCCATAACGCCGTTACGCTTTCCGGTGAGTCCTCGAACTCTTTCGAGCCTATAAAAACTTCTGAACCTGTCGAAAAAATAAACTAGATTCATCTCGAGTTCATTAAATTGAAACTAAATTAAACTATATGTACTATAGTACTAGATTTTTTTCTCTCGAAGATGAAAGTTATTTGAGACTTTCAACTTTCAACTTTCATCAGCCTCAAAATAAATAGAAATGTCATACACCAACATCAGTCTCAAATCATTTTATCCTCGAAATCCTCACCACTAAGATGAAAATTGTTCGCAACTTTCAACTTTCATCAGTCTCAAATCATTTTCCTCGAAATCCTCACCAACAACATGAAATTAGTTCAGATAGTTAAGTAATTGAGCTACTAACATTACTCTACGTGTTAGAAGAATTTCTATAAATACCTTCTCCCGTAGAAAGGTCAGGAAGCCATTTAGAAGCATAGTGAGTAATAATCGAGCCAATAAGTTCAGGACGAACACCTTTGGCCTTAATGCCGGAAAGTGTCTTGACAAAGTAGTCCATGTCGAGGATACATGTATCGTCGAACCAACATTCAGCCGAAAAATGCGTGGATTTGCCGGGAAGATTAACGGATTCCGGCGATGTTAGTTTCATCATTTTGGAGTAGTTTGTGTGAATACTGTTAGTAATTCATATAGATGAAAGAAAATTTCTGGCCAAGGATTTTTTTTCCTTTCTTGTTGTTACGTGAGGTTATTACCTCTAGTGGATAAAAATTTGTTAGGAGTGACACCACCACATAATGTTGACAACATTGTTTTTATCTGTTTTTGACATGAATACCCCTCGAACAGTTGTTGATGGAGCTTATAAGCTATGATTAGATTAAATCCAGCGTTTATTTTGGATTTTAGCTTCCCTCGTCTCTTTTATTGAGCATAATGAAATTAATTTAGCATACAACGTTGAGCAGTTTCGCTTTGTCCTACCGATGATGTGCCAACAAGTGCATTGTTGGAACTTAAGGACTAAAGTAGCCACACCAGCATCTATCCGAGAAAGCAGTAATAGAGCACAGCCCGTTATTGCTCCCACACTTGGGTTTCGATACGTAATACATGGGGGGAAATAGTACTAAATTTTAACAAATATCATGTTTAAAATTCATAATTTTAGAAGTATGTTGAGTTCATTACTTAAAACTTTAAAAGTTCATAAACTCGTTAAGTTTAAATTTTGAATTTGCTTCAACCTTCGGAGATGGTTTCTGTAATGAAGGTTTGGGCGTAACTTTCACGGATGATCACGTAATTATCACCTTTTTTTTTCCATACAAGTCACTTAAAAATACTAATATTCCGGTGGATAACTCACTTTTTACTCTTTTTCTTTAAAATCTAATAAATAAAGATTCAATTAAAAAGTTTCATGTCCAACACCCAAAACTTGTGTGAAGAAAGTAAAATATTAAATGAACAGAATGGGCCTCTTGAAAAATCAGGTTGAAACTTTGTTGCCACCTCCCTAATTTTCAACAGCTTTTTTGGGAAAGTGTGGTTTCTGTTCCGTTCTTTTATTATTTTACTTTCTTTATATGAATTTTGGGTCAGATTGGAGCTTTTTAATGGAATTCTTATTTATTAGATTTAGAGTTATCCATCGGAAAGTTAGTAATTTTTAGGTTGTGTGATTTTTGTGTTGATATACTCATAGTTTAGTGATTTTTGCTTTAGAAATAATACTTTTAAGTGACTTTTACAAAAAATAATAGCTAGTACGTTGTTCTAGTTGTTCTTGACCGTTAGTGGCTTGAAGATGAGTGTGGTAGGAAGAGGGATAGGAAAAAGGATAAAGGGGAAGGTGGGGGGAATAATATTGAAGACAAATTAAAATGATAAGTTGAAGTCATTTTCCTTTCTCATGTGGGAGTTTTATGAATTTTGTTCTCTATTCAGCAGAGTAGCAACCATGAAATGTCACTGTATACAAAAAGGAATATTAGCATTAATTTTTCTTGTCTCCCTCTTCCTCTTCACCTCATCCCATTGCTATCTCACACTATTGGCTTCTTTATTTCTTTCTCTTTTGCTTGCTGGAAATTGGACATTATATTGCATGCAATCCAAAGACTTAGAAGTGTCAAATATGTGAATTGTTTTTAAATTTGGACGGATTAAAATAAGTTAAGTAAATAAATGAATATGTTAATGATTTTTCCAAGTTATTTGGGCTAAGATATATGAAACGAGTCAAAATGAGGTAAATAAAGGATCAAAATCCAATATCTCATACCAAGTTTTAATTTTTATGTTTGTATTTCTTATAGTTTTTAAATTATCAAACAAATTAATAAAACCCTTTCTTCCTTTATTATGGTTATATATAACATATCAAACAAAAAAAGTTATTAAAAATATTTATACAAAAATTTCTCATTAATTAATTTGGATTACATACTTACCACAAATCAACTCAACTTTTATATGGACTAAATTGATGAGCAGATCTGGTAGATTTTTCCAACCATAATGCCGATAATAATTAGGGTGATAGGATAAACTTGTGAGCGATGAGGAGTGAATGGACGATAATTAATTAACGGTACAACAAAGTACCGACGGCTAGAAAATTATTCGCATATTTGATGTTTACACCAGGTCAATAAATACATGATATGTGTTTGTGCATAGCTCTTTAGCACTTAACCATGAATTCATGATTAATTAACATGCATTCTTACCTTATTAAGTCACTTATTATTGTAAGTTTACTCAGTTTAGTGTAAACACACAAGTAGTTTATGCGATGATTCCAGTTTGTACAGGAAGTTTTGAAAATGATGGACTAGTCTCTTTCAAATTGAACTTTTCGGTTCGTTATTAGTTGAATTGAACTGAAAATTAACTAGTTTGGGTGTTACAATTAGGGATGGCAATGAGCCAGGGCAAGGCAGAGCCATAATGGGGCCGCGCAGGGTGGAATCTTAACGAGGCGGAGCAGGGCAAAACTCATTTTATGAAAACAGTTAGTAGAGCGGTAGCAGGTTGATTTGGGCTTTTAGATAGATTAATTCGTTGAGTTTGAGAGGATTAAGAATCAAAGAAAATTACGGTTGATTAAGCAAATTAAATTAAGAGTTTAGGTCTCGTCTAGACTTCAAGTCCGAACCACAATCGTCATATTATATAGTAACAATCTTGATAATGGCAAGGAGCGACCGGGCATGGCAAAATTTTGAAAACATGCTAAACAGGGCGGGGCATAATTAAAATTTTAGTAGGTCAAGGTTTGCCCTGCCCCGCTCTATTTACATCCCTAGTTACATTAAGATCTTGTTCTATGATCTGAACAGTAGAGGTTATTTTTGAGGTTTATATATAGCTAGTACCGTTAATCAATTTGTGAATAGTTGCTAGTTTTACTATTAAATCTTTCTCATGCTTTTACTTGTTTTCTTGTTGTTTTTGTTACTATAGTTTCTGTTTATATGGCTTGATTTGTGACCATTTAAGAGAATCCTTAGAGGAGTAGTAACTCCTAGAAAATCATGGTGTGTTATTTGTTGCATATGGTATTTTGTTGCCCACATCAGTTTGCACTTGAATTTCCTCGCTCATCTTGATTCAAATAGATTGGAAAAAGAAAAAAAAAACTGACTTGTGTATATTCCACTGCAACTTTATCTTGCATTATTTTGGAGTTTTGGTGATTTCTCTTCCCAACATTAACCTAATTTTGTATTCTAGTTCCAAGCTTAAACAATATAAATGCCAGGATAGGATAAGTTTTGGAGCATAATTCAACAATTTCCAAGTAGCTTTTACAATAATCTCCTTCATTATCAGTCAAAAGGTTTTTATCAAAGTTTTCACTGCAAATTCTTGAGTGAATAAAAGCACTCCCAGACAACTAATTATCTGTACATACAAAGCATATTATATTATCAAGAAGTTACAGCTAGTAGCATCTTCATATCATGTAACCAAAGAACTCAAAGAGAGCTAGCTATAAAGCTGAATGGTTATAACTACTCCAATAAGCTTACAACATGTAAGAGCTGTCAAGTCAGTAACATTCTTGTCTTCTCTATTTGGATTTATTTCTATCCAGTAAAAACAAATTCCTACGACCAAGAAATTCTTGGATACTTCATTCAATAGTTGAAACTGCTACCATATTCCTCCTGCTTTGCAAGGTGATCTACCAATGATATTACAGATTCCTTGGGGAGGAGGGTTCAGATGAAACACCGGCTGAGTCACCTTCCGTAGGATTAAGTGATGACGAGTCACTTGTAAGAGAACCATTTCCACTTTCATCTTGTGACACAACAGGGATCTTCACTGCTGCTCTCTCCATTTCCTTCTCGAGCTCTTCTTCACGACGCAGAGAAGTAAATTGGCCATCTAAAGACCTGGCTGCTGCCAACCATGCAAGGACGATTACTAGGAGCACACCTCCAAGGTAGGGAGTTGAGTTGGCAAGTGAACCAAAACTCAAAATCATGAACTGCTGTATCAAGGCTCCTCCAGACTTTCCGAGTGGATTGCAGACAACATCAATTGCTGCCTTCCCTTTAACCTGTTATAAGAAAATAACTGAGCTTAACTTTCAGGAAACAATTGAATGTGAAGTAACATCTCTGTTTTCATGTTATGAAAGTCTGGACAGAGGTATTTGTCAGTCACATATACCATCATAACTCTAAGTGCTTGCAATATATAAGGCTTCCACAGTACATGTTTCATACATTCAATTCCTAGAAGAAGGCATGGCTATATTTATGCATAATCAATTCGGCATTTCTGAGTTCTAACAGCACCATAGACCACTGACTCGATACAATTTTAAGAAGGGAGTAAATTAGTATATACCTTGGTGTCCTCATCCAAAGGAATGTAAGCCATTTCTTTGCAAGGATCAAACAAACTGTACTTTGCACTCTTACTGAAAATGTTTTGCATTGCACCCACATAGACAGCTGCTAGAAGAGGAGTGATCCCAAACTTGGCAAGAGCAGGGGCAAGGGGGTCACCAAACAAAATCAGGGAGAAGAATCCAACTCCAGTAAGAAGCAAGACTGTCGGTGTTATCTTAGCCGCTGTTCCCCAACCATATTTGTCAAAGATCCACTGGCTTAACAGCATCATCGTGAAGGTTGCTATCCCAGTAGCAGTAGAGAAGTCACCCATGAAGGAGGAGTATTCATTTGGGCTTGGGAACTGCAGAGTTAGCAAAGGGCAGAGTGTAAAAAAGATGCTGCAAGTTAAAATGAGAGACAAACTAAGGTTGACATAAAAACGCATACCACCTACTAAGAATGTACCTGAGCTTTGAGCTTCGATTTCCATGTAACCTCAACAAGGTTGATACTAATACCATATGCTACGACTAATGTTGCGAGATCCCTGATATACTTTGAAGAGGCCAAAATTTTCAAGCTCTCCATCGTGCTCAGGTTAGGCTTCTCCTGCAAAAATACATTTTAGTCAGAAATGATTAAAAATACCTGGCGCGATAATTATTTCTAAATTATTCATTAAAAAAAAAAGATAATAAATACAGCAACAGAGATCCTTTAATGTATAAGTGGTTTTGAATCTAATATTAACTGACAAGATATAAGTATTAGATTATCAATGAATCATGATAAAGTAGACAACGCGGTCATGCATCTTCTTAAAACTAACTGATAAATTGGTGTGATTTTTCTGCAAAGTTTACTAGTTCGTCCAAGAATATACTAGGTCCTTTCGCTGACTACCATTTTCTAAGCGTATAGCAGAAACTTGAGGGAATCAATATCTCATTGTGGCTGTGTACCTTCTTCTTCTTGCTACGGGTCGGTAGAGGAACATTGTGATTCACCCACCAGTAAATGAAACAGATCGCAAAACCCATCCCCACTACAATGCTCATCATTGCTTTCAAAGAAACGGCCCAACCATCAACTCCAGGACCCAATGATTTTCTCAAATTCGAGAAGTACTTCACTGTACGGCCAGAGAAAATAAGAGCAACATTTGCTCCTAGTCCAAACAAAGGATAGAATCTTTTAGCCTCGTCAACTGTAGTAATCTGCAAAATAAAAGCATCGAAAACATTTAAAGGCAGCTTAAAAACAGCACTTCCCCAAATAAAGCTCAAGCACTGATACTGAAAATGTATAGATGATTTGACCAAGTTGATAACTGGCCGTTCGATCAAAAGGAAAAGGAAAGTGCAGGTGAAAGACTGAAACCTTAATGAGCTTCTATAACTGGCTACAACTAAGAGATAAAATATAGACGATTTGCAGAACAATGATGAAGGAGTGCAACCGACATATTAGCAATTTATGAGCAAAACTGCAGTATAAACGGGACAGTCTTTCAACTTCTGAACTCCCCAACGGAAAAATTATAAACCAGCACATACAAGCATAACCTTGCACCCTTTCTAACCCGGTTTCGGGAGCCAATACCCATTGCCAGAAAAAATAATGAAGGAAGACTGTTGTACCATCTAACCTCAACAGTAATCCAACATTTAGCCTGTTCCCAGCATATATCAGCTTAAAGAGAATTCATATCACCCTAAAGGGAAGCAGTTCCAGGAATCCATTGGATAAACAATAAGCTGAAAAGTTCAAATACTATCTTCTACTCCTTAAATTAATATAAGAATCTGACAACATGGACTGACCAAGAAAAAAATTACATAACCTATGAAATGATTATCAGTTCACAAATGAACCATCCTAGAGTAAAGAAGACATTAGGAATAAAAACAGCATATAAATAGAATACAACAAGTTATGCCACCTACATCAGAATAGTAATCCGTTATTAAAAAGGATCTAGGAAAGGATGATCATATATTTACCTGATTAGCAAAACCCCAAAAAAGCACTGAAATCACCACACTTCCCCAAAGTTCAGCCATGACATAGAACAAGCAGAAACTCCAGATCCTTAATATAGCTATTGGTCCAAGAAACCTTGGACCCAAAATGTTTAAGAGGTTATCAGCAAGAGCTGTGGGGTGAAAGTAATTGCTAAGGGGATACAAAACGAAACCAAATGCCCCAAAGAAAGCAATGAATGGAAGGATAACAGTATAGAAAAGAGCCTGCTTTGACAACACATTGGCCAACTTTGTGTACAACAGCATGAATCCTACAGCCATAGGCAAATTCACCCATGTTTTCAAGAAAGGGATAATCTCAGCACTTGACCCTTTTGCTGTTACAACCAATACATCCTTAGTGTCTCTGAGGATTGTGTAATTGAAAAGAATACAAAAGAACATCGCCCCAAGTGGGATAATTTTCTTGAGGGTCACAACTTCAAACCCCATGAACTTAGGTGACTCCTCCTTTTCTCCAAACACTGGTTCTCCATCAGCAGCAGCAGCAGCAGCAGCCTCTGCCCTGCAAACTGGGAAAAATCTGTTCTTTTGACCAACCAATTGTGGCTTTCTTGAAAAGCCTTCAACTTTTTGGAACCCATCAGAAGATAAAGATAGAGATAAACCTTCAAGGGGTTTAGGCTTCAAAGAATTGATGGAATTGAATCTATGCCTTAAACCCCCTTGAGGTAGTGGGTAAAATGCCCTGAATTTGGGCTTGGAAGGTAGAGAAAGAAGCCCTTTTGTTTGTAGAACAGCTTCCATTTGCTCTCTTTTTCTCTATCTCTATCTCTGCAAGTTCAAGAAATGTAAATATTTGAGCTTTTTTAACAGGTAAACATGAGAGAAAGGGAGAGAGAGAGATAAGGTTGGTTGGCGATGAATATGGTTTTGGGAGAGAGGTTCCTAGAAAAAAAGAGATACAAAAATCTACTGTATATAAATATGTCATCAACAACTAAAACCCTTGAATGAGACTGAAGAAGACAAAAAAAGGAAAAATTAGTAGTACATAATTTGATTTATAATTGTCAAACACTTGTTAATTAGTATTAAGGAAAAAAAATGAAGGTGGGGTACATTCTTTGTGACAAGTTGTGTATGCACACTTTGTTAAATGCACTCAACAACTCTTCAACTTGGAATTAGTGCTAAAATTGTAAATTAAAAGACTGGGCTAGTTGGATGGGCGTGGGGGCGGAGAAATTGAAAGAAGGATTTTAAAAGGGAATCCATTAATAAAAAGTGAAGAAAATCAACTCATACAGAAATAAAATATTAGGTGATTTTTAAAATTTATTTACATATTGCGTTATTGGATAGAGTTATTCACTATTTATATTAACAAAAAATAACAGATATTTATAAATTAATCGACAGGTATGCAAAAAATTTATAGAAAGAGAGAATCACGTCAATGGAAACTGAGTTTCATTCAAGGTGACCCCTCAAGTGTCGCAATTATCAAAATGACCATTTCCTAGATATTTTTCCTCAAAGGGACGTGCACTTTTTGTAAACAGCAATGTAGTTATGGTCATATGGAAGTAAAATGTCCCATTCCCAGTCGTTGGTGAACACAACACGCAGCAAATCCCATTATTTTCTGGTCATAAGAAAACATTTCTAGAATTAGTATTTCAGGGACACATCGAATATAATAAGTATTTGACAAGTAAACAGGAATTAAAGAGAATTGAAAAATAACACTTCATAGGAGTATTTGTTTCTATGACAATTCAAAAGATACAAAACAACAATTATGATAGAAGATTAGTAGGTATAACTCCGTTCATATAGTAGGTAGGAATGTATTTTCTTGTTTTGCTTATTAATAGTTGTAGGATTACCCTTGTAGTTTCTTGTTCTTCGAATTCTGCTACTATATATTGTTTAGTGTAGCGCGTTTGTAGTATTATTTTATTGTAGTACTGTTGTGCTCCTTTCTGTTGTTTTGGTTACTATCTACTATCTTTTGTATTTTCATTACGTCTTTTTTAGATAGTCTCGGCCTTGAGCAGGGGGTCTTTTGAAAATAGTCACTCTATTTTACCTCTGAGATAGTGGTAAGGTCTGTGTACACTCTACTCTCCCTAGACCCTCACTTTGTGAAATTATACTCGACATGTTATTGTCGTTGTACTAGGCCAAAATGACAAGTAAACAGGAATTGAGTTAGTCAATTTCAGACTCTTCCAACGATGGAAAATCAAAATCAATTTGGATCTTCACTACTAATTCACGTTTCACACAAGTTGTTTCACTACAACAATTGCTCTATAAATTTATTTTTTCTTCTTTTTTGTTTGAAAGACTTACATTAATGTCTGATTGATATGACAATTTAATCGTTTGAACTAAAATTAGGCTGTCCGAACAAAAGATATTTCTATCATACTATAAGAAATAGGCTGTCCAAAATAGAATATATAATGGAGACAAAACTATTTTGGAAAGAGACTGTCATAACTCATCAACGGTAGAATTTGAACCAAATGAACACGTTTATTTATTGGCTGTATTTTTTTGAATAAAGTAATGGTTGAACTGGCAGTACTCTGAACGAATGTTAAGTCAGACATGTGTATCATATTGCCTGCATAGCATCAACCTAACGACTACTACCTCTTAATATGGCCATCAAAATTTATGAGCCGTAAACAATACACCTGAATTACGAGTGTTTATATCAAATTAATAAATTTAATTTTTATAGTTATGAAATTAAGAGGCTAAGTAAGATCGACAAACAATAGGAAGATGAAGTATAAGTTAGGTAAAACCACCTAAAGATAAAACAAGAATTGTTTGTATTCCTTTATAATTTGCTAAAACTCTCGTGTTCAGCTTTCAAATGGAGAAATTCTTGATTTAGAACACTTTTTTTACTGGTCTATTCAACACACGATTTCAAATTAATGTAGTCTCGAATATCATATGTATGAAAAATGCATGGTTGGGTAAACCAAAAAGACAACACTCAAATGATAGTGCTCTAAGTTGTAAGGAAGACTTTTTCCCCTTGATGAATCTTTACTCCTTTTTTCTACTTCTTTTAGCGAGGAATCTTGAATCATTGAATTGTTCATTAGATATTTTCCCGTCGTTTCTAAATGAGTGATTTTTTTAGCTTAGACGCACTCATTAAAAAATTATTCATTCATCGAAAACAAAAAGTATTTTTACTAACTTACCCTTAATAAATATCTTGAAAAAGATGTAACTCTTTAGTGATTTCTTGATTATATAAAACTCTTGTTATTTAAAGAAGGTAAAATTGAAAGATCATCATTAATATCTTCTTGATTATCTAAAATATCACTTATTTAAAAATAAAATAAAAGGGCTAAAACACTACGTATTTAGAAACGAAGGGAGTATTATATAAGAGTTTAATGATGATATTCCATCCATGATGAAAGCAAGAAATTAAATGATTAGTCATTTACCTTCCTTTTTTCTTTTTTCTTTTTTCTTTTTTCTTTTTTCTTTTTTTTTTGAAAAAACACAACATTTTACTGTCAACTTGATAAATCAGTAAACTGAACAAAGGTGACTCCATTTATATCTATTACGTGTCCCAACATTTGCATGTGCAAGAAAAGTGTAACACTTATTTTATTTATTTTTTGGATACATAAAGTTAAACATATGGCAACAAACTCCCCGGCAAATACGAAATCCTAAAGATTTGGGATCAATATGTTTAACACAATTTACTGTACTACTATTCCACCTGGCCATTGGAAATTGGATTATTTCATTTTATGAGCCACGAATCAAAATAGTAAACGACGTGTGGACTTTGGACTTGGGGAGGTAACAATATTGTCGATTCTTAAAATAATATACTCATTCCTAATATTTTATATTATCAAAAGCATATAATATCTTATGTTCTTTATTATATGGTATGTATTGATTCCTATGTAGAATTAAAGACTTTTTAAGTGTCAAATTTTAAATTGACCAACAGCAAAAAGTTACCTGATATTTGTAGTTGTTGAATCATAGATGCTCTATAAAATTATCAAAATGCACAGAAGTTGGTTTGATAAAATTGGCTTGAAGAGCGCAGTTATAAAAATAATCTAAAAGCAAAAAAGAAACAACAAGTTTTGTCCTGTTGTAATACGTACTCTTTGGGTTTCATTTTATTTGTCATTTTTTTGGTATTAATTCGTTGAAAATAATTAATTTTTTATTACGTTAATAAAAAAAAGCATATAAATATTATAAATTATACTTGTTTAAATTTTTATACCGAATTAAATTATGTTAAATACCTTTTAGGAAACTAAAAAAAGATAGTCTGGTGTGTTAAGTTCTCCTTATGTGCGAGATTCAGAAAAGGGCTAGATTACAAGAATTTATTGTAAACAGTCTTATCTTATACTTTTATAAGAGATTGTTTCTACCATTGAAACCCGTAACTCCTAGATGACATGACAACAACTTTAACGTCAACAAGGCTCCCCTTCTTCTGAGGTAACTACCATAAGATATTTATAAAGTTGAAACAAGCTGGGCCACGGGCTCCAAAAGTTGATCACATATATTCTTGGTGACATTATTCTTTTTTTTTTCCAGATTTGTGGTTGTCACAAGCAATAAACGGCCGGTGGTGTTTCAAATTGGGGCCAACAAATATCAAGAAATCAATCACTGTCATCTCCTCGAGACTTTCAAAAAAGTGAGCCAACACTCGTGACCCATTTCATTTTTTGACGGTTCATTTCTACACGTCACCTTATGTACAACAAGTACTCTCCATTTTTGTTTGCGGTTCCTTTTGCGTCTTGAAGGAACTCCAGTTATCTCATGACAATTACATTTGTAAGAAATTATCTTATTCCGTATATAATTAGTGTCAATTGTGTGAGATATAAAAAGAAAAAAAATTGCATATGAATTGATCGGTCCCCAGCTCGAGTGAAAGAATAAACATGAAATCGATATTTTGCGAAACGGTGCAATTGATTCTTGCTCTTGACCCTAAGCGAATTGAAAGAGTTCGACTGAATGTTTGGTTCAAGGGTCAAATTGGACCAAGAATCACTTTAATTATTAAAAAAGAGAGAAAAAAATAATGCCATTATTCAGGACCCAATTCAAACTATACACTAGAGAGAATACTGGTAATGGAGTCACATTCAAACAATGGGGGTTTATATGATACAAAAATACTATGAAAATATATGATAAATACAAGCATTGAATTTCCTTGACTTGAAACAACTTATTTTTATAAAAGCTGAATCCCTTAATAAAATCTCTGATTCCGCCGTTGAGAATATTCCTCCTGAATGCTCTCAAAGAAGCTTGAGACAAAAATGGACCAATATGCTTAGGCCACCTATAAAATGTTGTTATTTACAGATGAGATGATAGAAACAGTAGAACAAGGAAAAGTTATACAGATTTGAATAAAGATTCGGGCATATCATTTTCATTTAGTTTGAATTATATGCACATAATTGTAGAATTACATTTATATTAAATTCCCATATGTTATAATTCGAAATTTTGAATTTGTCTTAGTATGTCCACTTGGTAAAATAATGAGCATGGGCATGAAGGAATGTTCAAATATAAGGCTTAGATATAAAGATTTACGATTACTTTTAACAGTTGAATGAATACGTACTCAACAAATCTTTAATTTTTTTTAGTTAATTTTATTTAGACGCTCGAATTATAATGTGTTTTAATTTAGCACACAAATAAATGATAAAATATTTCTACTAGACACTTTCCACTCATATTTTAGAAAAGTTTTTGCACGTGTTTACAAGCGTGTCCTTTACATATATAAGTTAATCACATTAAATATGTCTCCTCCTTTAATTATACACATTAACATCAATTGAAACATGCATGAGGTTTTAAGATTACTGAGGCTAATGAATATAACTAAAAGCTGTGATATATTTAAATTAATTAACTTGTCTACGTAATAGACGTTTGATAATACGCGCAAAAGCTTTTTTAAAATTTTAAGTCAGAAATATCTAATGGAAAAAATTATCATGTGTTCAGCTATTTAATAAGAACGAATCGTAATTCAAATGTCTAAATAAAATTTAGTGTAAACAACATAAAACACACTAGTTTGATGCCTAATTACATTTTAAATCAGTATTTTTAAAAATTATATTTTACCCGAAACTTTCACAAGCTTAGGCGTGTATCCACAGTAAAAAACATGTATCCTAGATACATGTCTAACTAATTGGGGCGCTTTAAAAAGAAGTAACTGATTTGCAATTAATTAGGAGGAAATCACTAATTTTGGTAACTAAAGATATTTTCAGTAATAAATCTCTTAATATAAGGTGGAAATCAAGGGATTAACTTAATATATATTTTGGTTATGTAATTTGATTATTTTTATTTTTATTATTCTTTAAAATAATAAAATAATTATTATTACTCTATTTATATGTATCCAATAGGTGATTTCATATATATGTTTATATGTATCCAGTACTAATTTGATGTATTCCGTACATGTATTCCGTGATTTTTGATGTATCCAGTACTAAATTGATGTATCCCGTACATGTGTCCCGTGAATTTTTATACTGTACATGTATCCAGTACTCTTTTGATGTATCCCGTACATGTGTCCCGTGATTTTTTATACTGTACATGTATCCAGTACTCTTTTGATGTATCCCGTGATTTCTATTACTCTGTTTATATGTATCCAATAGGTGATTTCATGTATATGTTTATATGTATCCAGTACTAATTTGATGTATCCCGTACATGTATCCGGTATTGACAAGTAATATTCATCAAAAGATACATGTGTCCATATCTCAAGTTCGTGCATAGATGCACATCGAACACCGTCGTTCAATAACTACCGTCATTGACATAGTGGCGGACGAATCATCCACCACCACCTCAAACCAAAAATTCACTTGGGTTTAGTTTTGAACCCAAATCAAAAACCACCCATTGACATCTATGTTAGCGTGTGTACAAAATCCAGGAACAACTGTCAAGGAAGAAAGCTACATCATCAATTAGAGAACAAAAAGAGATTTTCAAGTGTAAATATTTGAACAACTATCAAAAAAGAAAGCTACATCATCAATTAGAGAACAAAAAGAGGTTTTCAAGCTACATCATCAATTAGAGAACAAAAAGAGGTTTTCAACTTTCAACGAGAAGTTGTAAATATTTTTGAAAAAATAAAGAAAAATCGTGTGAAAGTTGAAGTGTTGGATTGAATAAGAAGAGAACTTAGAACTAAACACACCCAGATACATAATATAAGTAGTATAAGTATATGTAAAATCAGTTACAAACCTTGAAGATAGAAGTTTTGGATTGATTCAAAATTGATGGAAGATTGTGTTGGAGTGGGAGAGAAATTTAGACCGTGATTTGGGAAACTTTGATCTGGTAGAATATTTGATAGAGAGAGAAAAATTACTGTTGAACATGAGATAGAGAGATAGAGAGATTTGGGGGAAGGAGTGATATGGGCGAATTAATAAGGATGTGCTGAGATACACCTTTTGTTATGAAATTAAAATCTAGTGAGATATGTGTAATTATTTTAAAGTAGTGGGATATTATGTAGTTATAGTAAGAATGTTTGATTAATTATGTAATTTTTCCTAAAATTTACTGTCAAATTTAATGGGTTGTCGATATATTCTGCCCTTCTAATAAGTGTTGCTACATCGAGGCATGGGCGGAGCCACCTTAGATGAAAGATGGTCCGATGCACACTCTTCATCGAAAAATTATATGGTGTACAAAAAGTTAAATATAAGGCATTATGAGTGTGTATTCAATTTTCCACACTCTTAACATAACTGGGAAAAAAAATTGCACACCCTAGGTTAGATCCTTGGCTCCGCCACTTGTTAGAGAGTTGGGGTGGTTGTGAATTGCGTGAAGTGCATGATTTTTCTTGAAGAGTGGGAAGTGGGGACCTTACACCTTCTGTAGATTACTCTAATATTTTTGTGTTTGTCCTCTGCAATGACAGCACTTGGCAGCCTTGCCTTGCACTCCACATGCCTTTCCGATATACTCCACATTTTCCTCTACTTGCAAGGAGAGAATTTCCTCGATGCCTGTTGGTGCTATCTACAACTTTGTGGGGATCTTAACATTTTTAGCTCAGGCGCATTAGAATATTTTTACACGCCTTGACGTAACTGTTTATAGACATTGTCGATGTGTACTCAGTAATATTAATGTATAATGTGTATATACAAAGTAATATTAATGTATAATGTGTATATACAAATTATACGGTGATCGACATAAATTTGTAAGAAATTAAAAGTAATGTTATTTTTTGTTGTTAATTTGTTGGGCTGGTGTAGTGTAAAAATTCCTACAACTGTACATCTGGTATTCCTAGATTGGTCTTGTATGAAAAAGGTAAGAAAAGTGATTCTCTTACGGCCCAAAATTGGATATCTTCTTTGGACTTGGATCAGCAGCTCATTCATCAATATGGCCATCTATAAATGTCAACATAGGTTCACATTTTACTTTGTCAAGATCTATGGTTTTGCTGTTCATTATAGTTAATTTCCAAAGCAACTTAGATTAAGGTTTCAGTTAGGATTCGCGAAATGCAATGAGAACCTATGTTGACAAAGTAATTTGGCCAAAACAACATATGTTTATTTTGGTTAGGATTCGCGAAATGCAAATTCTGGTCAAGCAAAAGCAACTTAGATTAAGGTTTCAGCTACTTAAGGCGAAGAATTTGAGACTGCAACTTAATATGCCACATTGTCATCCAAAATTTGTAGTCTCAGTAGACCTTCGAAGAACCTTCTCAATAAAAAACAGGAATGAAATAAGGTCCCATGTTGCTTCTACCTGCCTATTGATTATTCTGTTTTCCATTCCACCAGAAATGAAAGATAAGCATAGTAGTCACCATGTGTTATCGAAATGTCAAAAGATGCCTTCAGTTGAACTCTAAAATCTTACAAGCAGGTAACTGAAAACGACATTGCCACGAGTCTTTTGAGTACCACGATAGGAACTTTGTACCTGGAACGACATCTTTTCTTTACCTATAATACCCTCCTCTTCCTTCATAGATCACATTTTCAACCAACTACAATATTATCAGGCATTGAAACACTAGCATATCAATGAGCAAAATATAGAGAATATCTGGACGAATAATAATTAAAATACTATGATTACTTTAAAGGATATAGGTAGACCAGATGTGGTCCGCTCAACTACCAAATTTGGGGTCAAGCACCAAAGAATACATCGATTAAGCAGAGTTCAAATTAAAGTTGAAGAGTACTATGCAGAGCCATTGCTTTTTGGACCATACCTCTCAACCCTCTCATCAATCCAAGCCCTCATATCAGCTAAAACAAGCTTGACAGCATCATCAGGCTCCCCTTGGATCAAGGAGTGATACATTCCATCGTAAATCTTGAGGGTCTTGTCCTCACTGCTTGCCTTCTCATACAACAATTTTGAGCCCGTAGGGCATGCAAGACCATCTGAGGTACCATGTGCTGCCAAAAATGGAGCAGTGACCTTGTGGAAATTGTTCTGGACATATTCACACTGCCTGGCAATCTCCCTCATAGTTCCAACCCTTGGCTTCCCCGTATATCTCCTGGGATTGCTTGCGATTATTTTCAGTTTCTCAGGGTCCCTGATAGCCTTGCCCACCATTTTGTTGTCTGGCATAGCCGCCCATGTATCGGCAAATCCAAATAGCAGTCCATACACAAATAAATGTACCTACATATTAAAAGTAAAGATCTCATGATTGATACTCCCTTCTCCAAAAATTAAAATTATAATCCGCTTCTTTTCTGAAGAGTTGAAAAAAGTAATCTTAGTCATGATTATCACATATATCATTAAAAATAAGAACTTTCTGAAATTCAACTTCTATTCGCAAAATGTAAATTAATACACAATTAGATCAAATTGACCAATGGGGAAAGGAGGTGTAACTTTGGTTTGAAGGGGTATATGTAGCAATCCTATTTACATTACGTTGGTAGGTAAGCGCCATTGATAGAGAGGGAAATGAGTACTCTAAAGGGATCAAGCATAATCTGAAACATCTACAGGAGCCTCCCAATAGCAAGCCCAGAAATACTTAATATGCATATTTGTATTAACCTTCCACCAACAAACAAAAAGAAGTATGGAAGAAAGAAATAGGCTTTTTTTCTATTTCAAAGAGAACAGATGTGGGTCCGCTTGCCCCAAAATGATCATGACCAATAGGGAAATCCAATTCATTGGGTCTTTCAATACAATTAAATAGAAAGCCCCAAGGGCAACAAATTCTAGGAGCCCAAACTATGTGATTGTTTTATTTATGAGTGAACATTTGGGAATGGGGAAGGAGGGCTGTCAAAAGTATGAATTAGGCCCCTTATTCTGATATACTTTTTCCATCTCCCTCTCTTTTGTCCGTGGCGCCAAGATTGATACCTTTCTTACTTAAAAACTAGTTAATGTAATTTTTACATTTTTAACGAGTCATTACCTACATGTTATCTTAAGAATCAACATGACTCATTAGGAGTTCCCGTTCAACTAAATACATCAAAAAACTAGTTTAGCATTAAGGATATATATATTTAGTATGTGTGTCAAATTTCTTTTTTTCTAAAAGCACATACTACTAGCCACTACAGAACAAAGCTTAGTTGTCAAATGAGATTTCACAGATTCGTCTCTCATAAATCAGTAGGTATTTCTTGTGACATGTTTAACTTACTCTTTCATTTGAATTCAGAATCCAGTCTACAGCCGCCTATGCGTCCTTTAGACCTTTAATCCGCTTAGAAGTGGATTGGAACCAATGACACAAGGATTCTTAGTCATACGTTTTAACTAGCTAAGCGATGTGAATTTCTATCATAAAAGTTGACCCGAAGAAGAGTAACACCTCAGGGTCACCGCACAAAGTTTAATAAAATCTAACAACTAATTGAAGATTATGGTCAATTCAGGAAGCATGGGCGGATCTAGATGAACAGAACCACCTTCTGTATAAGGTTAAATTTTTACTTTATGCATATAAATATTAGATGTTGGATCCCCTTGACACAAATCAAAAGCTTAGCTCAGCGATAAACGTGATTCTAATTCTCTTAGACTACGTAGATTCAGTTCTCGCTAGACAAAAATCCTGCCTCACGAAGGATTACTATGTTGAATAAGTCATGGAAAGTATGAGCCGATAAAAGCGATTGCAGTCGTTATTTAGCGAAAAAATATGGTGCAACAGGCAAAATACTGAGAAACAATTAAATAAACAGAGTTGTAACTAAGAAGTACCTTAGAAGGCTTCATAGATTCGGGAATGACAAAAAGCGGGGCGGAGAAGATCAACCCGGTCCAAGTATCCGGCTCCGATTGGAAATACATGAGCAAAGTAGCTAACCCACCCATAGATTCCCCAAACAGAAACGCCGGCAAATGCTTGTACTCATCGCTATTCCTCACACTCTTAAAAAAGCACAAGGAAGCAGCAGCTGTCTTCTGCAAGTCTCCAACGTAGCATCTGATTCCATCGGAGCGGCCGTGTCCGAGTAGATCGGCGGCGAAAACAGCATAACCCCAAGCTGCATAACTGATACATATCTTCTGAAATAGCCAGCCGGTGTCAGAGCCGTATCCATGGGTCATGTAAACAGTTGCCTTAGGAGATACATTTGGGTCAAGTGGGAGAAATGTTTGAGTGAAGAGCTTGCCGTTAGGTGTGTCGAAGTAAGATTTAGAGTTGCGCACTCCTTGAGAAGCGTAGTACTCTTCCTCCGGCATATCGCCCCAGAAGTTAGCGGTGGTTTCCGGCGCTTCTGACGTCATTTTCCGGTAACTTTGATTGGTCGGCGGAGAGTAGGTGGCGGGAGGTTATTGGTATTTGATATGGAAATTTTTGCAGTGATTGGGTGTTTTTATCCGAAGTGGTTTCACCAACCACTTTTTTCTTTTTTCAGGTCAATTTCAATATTGAATTTGTGGCCCCACCTACCTTGGGAATTTGGTGAAGGGAGTAGGTGAAGTGGGAAGACTAATCCTCTTCCAAAAAAAAGAAAGATTTAGCCCGCGTTTGGCCATGAAAATCAAAATAATTTTTAGTTTTTTGGAATTTTTAAAGTTGAAGTTGGAGTTGTATTTGGTCATAATTATTATAATAATCTAAAATTTAAATATATTTTTTTTTAAATGTAAAATATAATTTAAAAATGAAATATAATTTAAATGAGATTATTTTATAAAATAAAAAATTTAGGTTTTTTTTTCAGAAGAAAATTGAAAAAGTGAAAATAGTTAAAACAGGTATTGAACTGTTTTGAAGTTGTATTTGTAATTTTTATGGCCAAATATCAATTTTTAAATAAAGTGAAATAATTTTTCGCGAAAAAGTGAACTTCTTGCGGCCAAATGCCTGCTTAATCACTCTTCCAACTCATTTTATTAATGAGCATATGTTAAGTACGGAAATTACTTTTACTATCAAAAATCATTTTAAACAATACATTAGGGGTCGTTAAATATGGTATATTAATAATATTGGTATTAATTGATTATCCTGAAAACGGTACAATTAAATTTATTTATGAGGATAAGAGCACGCCTATTAATTTAACTTTTTTAGATCCGATTACTTGTGGTTCGAGTGTTTAGCATTGATTGAGTGCGAATAACAACACAAAAGAAAAGAGTTAGGAAGTTGAATTTGAGCGTCTCTGAGTTCTCGTGAATACGTCGGAGAGGTGAGAAATTTCTCTTAGAATATCGAATACAACACAGGCGTAAAAAAAGCACTTAATGCATGAAGGGAATAGTATATTGCTTTGTATAATCAAGAGGATAATCTGTTGTAGTATTGGTAATTCCATTCTGATAAAAGAGAGTTGCTCGGCTTGTAAACACCCTCCACCTTCAACCTGAAGTCTATGGGTTTGAGTCACCAAGAGAGCAAAAAACTGAGGAGCTCTGAGGGATCGGAGGGTTTTAAAAAAAAAAAGAGAAGAGGATAAAAGGAAGCTTCCATGAGTAGTGAACACTACTAAACGTGCAATGGAATCCGGAACACATTTTTAATACGAAATTATAGAAAACATTGGTAGGTGAGGATCATAAATCAATATTATATAATGTGGGAATATGAAAGACAAGTTTGAACATTAAGATGGTAATGTAAATGCAGATCCAACAAGTCGACAACTATTTTTCTAAATGATGCAGTTAGAACATTAAGATGCTTTTATACATTAAAAGTAGTAGGTGAAACACATATAAGGAAATTGGCCCCATATTCTAGTTAAACATATTGAAGTTTCAAGAAAGTCAGTCTAATGCACGGAGTATCCTATGTTCACGCACGGTTCGGGAAAGAACCATACCTAAAGAAGTATGATGTAGGCCACCTATTTTGATGTGAGTATTAGTGACAGATTGCACGACTCAATTCGTGATCTATAAATCATACGAAGATAACCTACCATTATTCCAAATTTCCCTTCAAACATAGATACATACATGTTTCATCCAAATTGGGGTCATATAAATGTGGCCCAGTATTGTCTAGCTTTGTTAGTTTGGCCATAGCACTTAGAGAAATATTTGTCTCTTAGGCCCAAAAGAAGTTTGCCTCTTGAACAAAACAGGCCTAAATATTTACCAAATTTATAAGAAAACATGCAGCCCACTTAGACAGAAACCAAACCATCTAAAACTGTTTCCCCTACTTGGGCCTGATCTCTATTTACTTGCAGGCGAAGTGCTTTTAGAACCGTTATTTAAAATATAGTCAAAAGTTAGAAAGTATTTAATATTTAAGTGCACTGGAATCAAACTTCAAACCCGAGGTTTGAATTTCATCATCGTATATTTAGCAGCGTCTGGCGTTTAGACTCTGACAGTTTAGAAAAGAAAAGGCAATAGCAACTCGAAGAGGTATGAAGTTAACCCCATTTCGTGAGTTAAACTTTAAATACAATATAAAAATTAATTATAATTTGTTTGTAATTTATTTTTTTACTCCAAGTTATACAATTGAGTTGATGTGAAGTTGGGACAAATTAGAAACAGTGATGCACGTGATTAACACTAGGTAGTTGTCTAAAAGGGAGAAACACTAGGTTAAGTTGGTGAAATTAGGCTTAGTAAATTTTGAATTATCTTTCTAATCATACTTAGCTGCAAATTAACGTGTTTCACTTATTAAAGAGCTCTCTTTGAGCTGTTTTCCCAAAGTGGTTAGTCGATAATAAAATGTCCCAAAGAGCGAATATTTGTGCACTTCCCAAAGTGTGTAGTCTATTTTAGTTTAATGTTTATTATCGAAAAGAAATACTACTTTAGTGAAATTCAATCAATCTAATTTTACATCCAAACCATATCTGAAATTCGTTTTATATGTTTTCATTGTCATTTTGTCCTTGTTAGTATTCTAATTTATTTTATTAATATAAATTTTAACATAATAAAACAGTTCCGCAAAAAAACGGTTAGGTCATAAAAAAATAGAGTGAAATATCAAAACACACCTAAACTATCTCCTTTTTTTGAGTTTCATACCTAAACTATTGGAAGTGTGAGTTTCATACCTAAACTATCACTCATAAGTTTGAGAAACACACCTCAACTAATATGTGATGGTGTATGTACTATATTCTCTATTTTATTTAAAAAATCCTATCACGTGACACTTCGGGTGGATTTTTTTTTCACCTTGATAAAAATTAAATAAATTATTAGTATTAGATTAAAAATTAAATATTCACCGTATTGAGAAATGATGAAGAAAAGGAGGAGAGTTTAGGGTAAAATCAATTGAGAGCCTGTTTGGTTAGACTTATTTTAAGCTGCTTTTTTAAAGTTGGAAATTCCAGATTTTAGCTTTTAGTTTTTTTTGCTATTTTGGCTTAAAATTAAGTGTCCAGAAGCACTTTTTTACCTTGTCCAAACACTATAACATCTTAAAAGCTATTTTAACTTAAAAAACACTTAAAATAAGTCAATCTAAACGGGGCTCGGAACTAGAGGAGCATTTTAGGAATTTGAGGTATCGCTTGTAATAAGGATGAAGTCTCATTCATATAGTAATGTCCCTAGCTTGCGCCCTATTTGAGACTAAGGCAGGTTTGGAACCCTGTCCTATCACCTTTATCAAATCCCTAGCTCTCTTCCTTAGTGCAACTGCCCTATTCCTACCATGGGAATATCTATCTTTCTTTTTTCTTTCATATCTATAGTTTAGGATATAAAAGCAGACGGTCTCGTATATGAAGAAAGAGAATTTTTTTTAAAAATAAAAAAATATGTCACGTCATCAAAATATTTAATGGTCAGTCATGCTTAAATGTGTTGCACACAAACACTTGGTTCAGTCGATATTGAGTTGTGTTTCTCAAACTAATGAGAGATAGTTTATGTATGAAACTCATACTTCCAATAATTTAAGTACGAGACTCAAAAAAAAGATAATTTAAATGATACTTCACTCTAAAAAATACAATAAAGGACTAGTGCAGGCAAAACTGAGCATATATCTGCGAGGAATAAAAATGATTGGTTTTCATTTCCATTCTTTTGACAGAAATATTGAGAAGGATAGTTAAAGGTGCTGTGACTAATATGGAAATGAAAATCTGCAGCGAAATCCCACAAGGATATTTTCACTCACGAGGACAAGAAGAGCACAACCAATGACGAAATTAGCAATTTCACTAAAAATATTTAAAAATTTAATATATATTTGTACAAATAATTTATATATAACTCTTTTCATATACATAGTGTGCCTATAATTTTCTGAAGGAGAGTATTTAATTAACCATTCTTCCTTGAGATTTTCGAATTTTGATAATTATTTCGTCATATCTAAACTAGTGAGACGTAAGAGTTTGACTCATACATTCTTTACTAGCCGGAGGGTTGAGATATTGAGTTTTCTAATTTAATGCTATTGCATTCTTTCTAGAGTTTCCAAACTAAAAAAATAGTAAGCATAGACGTGATGTAGCTCTATATGATTAAGCCACTAAGCACAAGAGTAATGCCAATTGATTTACGTTATATATAAAGCTACTAGTGTAAAGAAATTTTTACATAATCAGATTACCCTAATGATATTTATTCTTGAAAATAAGATAAGTTATCGACCTATTACAACAAATAAATGTGATATGATAATGTAAAAAAACTATTTAAATGAGTGTATATTATTAGGGAACTTCTCCTGGCCCTCCATTTTCTTGTTTTTAAATCTTGGCCAGCTTTTGTCAATGCCGATTAAGATACTAAACACATCCAATGCATTCACGAAAATATATTATTTTTTGTATTTACCTATTGCCTACTGATCATTAACACCTTTATTTATTTTTATTATAAGATTAATTTTGAAACAATTCTAATTTATTCGCCACTTTCTCCCCTTAGTAATTTTCAACTTTTCTCTGTTATTCACTTGGTTTTTGATATATACACATATTGAAGTTGATTAAATTCGAATTCACACATTACAAGGTCATTTTTGAAGGCAACACTTCCAATCGAATTTTTTCATGCCCAAGAGTACGTACAATAATCAAAGAAATGATTTGAGAAACTTTTCGGCCGTTTACACTGCTTTTTGAACAGATTAATTTATTTTTATTTAAAAAGATAGGCTTAGCACATTTATAGAATCTTTATTGACCACCTAATTTTATTAACAGTCTATTAAAGTAGGACTTATCTTTTATCTTCGAGACAACAAAAAATTATAAAAAGAAGGTGTCATGCGTGGTAAGTAGGAGTCATTGATTTTACATTGCTTTATTATTATTTATTAATATAATATCATCATTTAAAAAGCATAGTTTTGATAAATTAACTCGAGACATTATTATTATTAACAATCTCACATTTGAATTCTAATGACTAGGTCCCTATACAATTGATAACCGTTATATTTATATATCGCCGAATGGAGAATTTAATTATTGTTCCTACTCTACTCCCTCTCTCTCATTATTCGTCACATTTCTCTTTTACCCGTTCTTTAAAAAATTACAAATAAAAAATATTTTTTACTATTTTATCCTTATCTCCCTTCAATACTTTCTTCGAACCACTTTACTTATCGTTCTTACCAAAAATAAAAAATCAAGATGTAATTAGTTGTTTGTTTCCATCTAGACCTTTAATCATAAATATGAGAGATATTAATGTAGTGCAAAAGTGAAAAATATTGAATATTGAGGAGTAATAAATAAGAATAATTTAGATAAATTACACTCTAGTTAATGTTATTCTTAAGGGACATGTAAATAAAAAATGTGACAAGTAAAGTGATCCAGAGAGAATAAATTACTCTTTATTTAAAAACAAGATTAAGCGCTAATCTTATTTCAAGAACATCTATGGAACAAAAATAATTAATTTAATCTTGATTTTATAAAATGACAAGTGAATTAAAACAAGAATTTTTAGTAACCTTGACAATTAATATAGGACGGAGGGGGTATTAGTAATAGGAATAATGTTCACTGAATGAATCAAGAAGAAACTGTTAGGAAAAAGTCCAAAAAGTCTGATCCAAAGTTTAAAATTTGAACCTTTTAAGATGATGAAAGAAACTGGACACTGAACAAAACTCTCAGGCCTTAGCATATGCCAAGCAATGCAGAAACAAACTTCAGAATATTTAATCAAAAGTCAACCACTGAAATTCCAAATGGCTACATAAAGAATTAACTTCTTTTTGTTGTTATTATTATGTGGTTGGTGGCATATTAAACTAGCGTTTGACCATAAATTTTGGATCAGGTTTTGATGATTTGAATTTTGGGACTTTCACTCCAAAATTTTAAAATTTTTCAAGTAAAATACATGTCCAAACACAACTTTAAATTCCAAAATTGACATCTTCAAGAACTCAAATTTTTCAAATTTCAAATTTCAACTTCGAAATCAATGACCAAACAGAAGCTAAGTCCATGAAAGGGGTCAGTTGTTAAATTTATTTCAACCCCAACTACGAGATACTTAAATAATATTCATCTACTCTTAATCAGAATTCTCGTTAACATTTTAAAACACATACGAAAGGAATCTCGTGCATATCTTATTTATAGGGCTACAACTGCTGGAGATTAATACATGCTATAATTTTGTCTATTAATTATAAGTAGAAACTGCTCTCCCCAAAGATAACGTGGTGGGACTTCCAATTCTAAATGAGATATCTTTCAAAATTGTACAGCATTAGTACAAAATTGGTATCCTTATTGTCTTTAGAAATATTTGCCTTTTTTATTTAACTTAGTAATTAAGGACCTTAAAGTCCAAATGTCAATTATAATTATGTAACAGTAATTCAATTTGAACTTTGTTCAAATAAATGGAGATTATGAATTTGTATAGTTGTAGTCTTGTAGATAAATAAAATAGGCATAATGCATAAACGTGCTCTTTAGCTTGGTCTCAGTTAGCATTTATGCCCTTCAATTTTGGGTGCGCACACGTAGACACTTAAACTATCATAAAGTTGAAAAAATCGACACATATGTGGGAGTCTCATGCGAATTGCCACATAGGACGTGTGTGTTTACTTGTTCAACTTTATACAAGTTTAAGTGTCTACTTGTGCACACCAAAATTGAAGAGCATAAATGTCGGTTGTAGTCAAATTAAAGGGCACGTTTATGTACTAGGCCAATAAAGTACCATGACTAATATTAATTTGTCATCAGAAATTTTTTGAAAAGAGTCACTGTGGAGTTGGTGGTCTAACCTTTGTGAAGCAATACAAAGACTTAAGAGGACCATGCCAGCATAAGCAATATCAGATTCTCAAGTATTACCAATGAATGGATTTATCATCAGCTGGCATTTGGTCCCAGCTAAATCCTTATCTGTCTCCCAATATTATCTCCAATGTACAAGTGGCTATTAGCAGGCCACTAGACGAAGCCAAAATTTTGAGTTTATGGATTCTGAATTCAAAAAAACGTAATTTATTGAGTTCTTGATAAATTATTTATACATATTAAGTGATTTTTAAACACAACCACATGATTTGAACTGAAGTTACTGAGTTCTGACGGATCCGTAGGCGAAGCTGATCTTTATCTCGCTGTATATAATTTAACCCCAATAATGATAGGTGGTTAGTTTAAAAAGATGTCAAGTCAAATCTAAAATATTATATTGTTTATATTTGTTTGAATTTTTAGAGAGAGAAACTTTTGTAATTTAAAGACATAAAAGCAAAAAAATTTGGGAACAGAGATAATTCAAGTTATGACTAAAATGGAGGAAATCTATGATATTGCATTTTGTTTTTTACCTGATAATTTGATCAGACATGCACGTTGTTGTGTAATCCCATCTTCTGTTTTTATTTAATGTAAAACACATTGTTTGTCTTCACAAAGAAAGAGACGTTGTTTGAACAATTTATAAATATTGAGTATACTAATAAAGTCTCATATTAGTAATTAAAAAAAACCATATATAAAATATAGTGATACTTTTAATGGTGAAAATTTATGCGGATTGACTCAAGATGAATAATATCACACCATATTAATAATATTTTAAACTTATTTTAGAGCCAATGATTCTCGCAAAACGAGTATGGAGATGCATGAGTGATGGTGGGGCTCATGCCTACGGACCAGTTATACTACCTCCCATAGCTCTAGGATACGCATAAAAAGAAAAAGAAATCAATGGATTTTGATGGTCATAAATACTCTTCGATATAGGTGGCAGACAAGTTAATCTCCAAATAAGTCACTGAGTAAACGAGTCATGTGAAACTTAATTCGAGAGGGATTGAGTATGCGAACATCTCTCAAATCACATTGATAGCTGAAGAAAAACTTATATGTAAGGTGTAGCAATATTCTTAATAGTGTTTGATATTTTGAAGAAAAATCATATCAACTTAGCTCAAAACGAATAAATTAAACCATATTAAGAATATCTACAAGCTATTCTTCCTAAAATGTCATAGGAAACAAAACATGAAAGGAAAAAGAAATTAGTAAAAATAGAGAAGAAGCCAAAGTTGAAGTTGAGTGATATGGCCGTTGTGGCTATAAAAATGGTAAATAACTCACAAACTTTGGTGTTATTACGGGACATATTGAAATGTAGCAGAGATAGGTGGACCCGATGGAGACGTAAGTCACTAAAATGCTTGTTTGTACGCTATTGATTTGAAATATCATAGTCGAATTAACTAATGTTTGATGTAGATTTGAATATATAATTATTATTTTTTTAAATAATAAAATTACATATTTAATCACTATATAAAAATTATAATAATAAAAAAACATTTAAAGAAATTATGATAAAAATAAATTCTTTGACCACCATCTTCTGCGAAACTAACGGTCTCACGTTCTACAGTGGCGCTACCTTTGAATTTCAACTGAATTTTCAATTTGTTGGTGAGCAATGGTGGAATGAGAATTTTTATTAAAGGTGTTCAAATTATGAAAATATAACACATGAAGATGTCGAATGAGGTTCAACATCTACTATACATACATAAAAATAGTTTTAACTATATATAAATAGTGTAATTTTCTGTCAAAGGGGATTTAGATGATCCTGAACTACCTCAGCCTTACCTAGCTCCACGGACCACTCCTATTGATGAGAGTTCGAATCTCCACCCCTATTAATAAGTACTCCCTCCGTCCCATTTTATGTGGCATACTTTGACTTGGCATGGTGTTTAAGAAAAAAAAGAAGACTTTTAAAACTTGTGGTCCAAAATAATTCTTAAATATTTCTGTGGTTGTAAATCATTTCATCAAGGGTAAAAGAGGAATTTCAAAGTTAAAATTATTCTAATTATAGAAATGTGACATTCTTTTTGGGACGGACTAAAAAAGAAAGTGTGCCACATAAAATGGGACGGAGGGAGTATATAATTTGAGGGTCAAAACACAATACTAAGTTTTAGTGTAAATTCGTAAGTTCAATATAATTAATAATCAAAATATTTGAGAAGAGTGTGAGAAAACTAGAGTTTAAAAGGGTAATTTGATTTCACAACTTGGTACATAATACTTTCACATAAAATGAAGCGAAATAATACATATTTTGTTACTTAATTATGATTGATTAGCGTATAACTTTTTTCTATGCTATTCTTTATCGATATAAAATAGTATGCTTTGGTACGAACACTAGAAATAACTGGGGGTGGATCCACATTATAATACATGGTCTCATAGGAACCCAATAGCATCTAAATTTTATATATGTATTAAAAAATTTATTAAATGTTATTAATCCAATTAATATCATATATTAATTTAAAATTATTTTATAAACTCATAAATTTTAAATTCGGAATTCGCCTCAATGCTCCAACTTCCCTCTTCTTACTCTCCCTTAACTATGACCTATGTTTTACTATATTATATATCCATGCAAGCCTGGCAAATGACAAAACCTAGCAAACATTCTTTGTACTAATCGTTCTTAAACAATAATTGGTGTGTCTTCCAAACATATTAAAGCATCTAATTAGTGCCGTTATTCGAACTTATAAAAGACAAAAAAAAACACTTAACATATTAAAAGTAGTTTTACTCACTATTTGATTATTAAATTCATCACCTAACAAGATGATTGTTCTTTACCAGCTTAATTTCGTTGTAAGGAACGGATTATATCGATTGATTGAGTCTTTTGTCTTTTCATGGATAAAGACCTTTCATTCTTATGAATTTTAAAATTTATGTTTCTATTGAGTCGAGGTCTATCAAAAATAATTTATTTATATCTTTTTAAATAAAGGTAAAATTAGCATACACTTCATCATTTTCAAATTTCACTTATGAAATTACACTAGATATATTATTATTGTTATTAAAAACTTTTTTCGTCAAGATATCAGAGGTATAGTACTAAACTGCTAATCATTGAAAAATTTCTGGCCAAAGAAGGGAAGAAAGAAAAAGAGGAGGACGTGAAGGAAAAAAATGTAAAGGAACAATCTTTGGAATTCACAAAAAGATACGAGTAAAGATAATGGCAACTCATTCAATAGAAAAAAAAGCTGCCAGGCAGGTAAATGGGCCATTCTTAACGAATTCCAGCACTTTCAACTTCTTCTTTTTTTCTTTTTGTTGGAAAGAAAAACTTTTTTCCCTTTTGTTTTTCTAACCAACAAGGTGTCAAACTTATTTACTGTCATAACCAAGGGGTGGTAAATATTTCAATAAAGAATTTAATATAGAAAGTTCTAAATCTTTCCTCTCGAGGCACAAGTCAGAATTGAAAGTTTATAACTTTTGGATTTTAATTTTTAAATTAATAATTACATTTAATAAAATAATTTTCTTTAAGATAAGTATAAAATTTGCAACAAAATTATTGAGTTCAATGGAATATGTCGTATTAATTAGACTTGTCCATTTCACTTTAAACTACTGAAAATAAAAACAATATAATAATAATAAATTCAATAAAGCAGACTGGTTATTTCATTTCCCTAAAGTAAAAGGTGGTAAAGGGAAAAATAAGTGAAATACAACTCTAAAAACACAGACAAATATAAATTAGGAAGAGTTAGAAAAAGCCATAGCACAAAAACTCCGGCGAAAACCCCCAGAGTCCGCCTCTTGTTTCTGTTTAAATTTTTTCTGCTCGTTAGCTCTAAGTAAAACAGTTATACTCTGCATTTCCTCTCTTCAGCTTTCAACAACTGAAACCCTAGCACCAACACCTCTTATACTATAAGATTCCATACTTACCGGTTTCTATTCGCCGCCGGCATATGGCCGTTGAGCCGCCGCCTCCTCCGGTTGCTACAATCTCATTTTTTCGATCTAATATTATTCACCAAATGTACCTGAATTGTAAGAAATGAGTTGTTAAACTCAGGACGAAAACTGTTTTTTTTTTTTTTTTGTAATTTGCTATGGGGAAGGGAGTAGTGGAGAAGATAAGGAGATGTTTGAGGACTATATATTTCATGGTGGTGATGTTGGCGTCGCTGCTGATTCTATCGGCGCCGGTGATGGTTGCAATAGTGGATGTTCTGTTACCGAGTGTGTTGATTTCTAGCTTTACGTGTGTAAGGTGTTACAGTTTTAGAGAGCATTTGCAAAGATATGCATTCAAAACTTCCTTGACGGATATACCCCTCGTTTCAATTCTGAGATCTCTTATCATCTCCTGTACGTGCTTATTTACCACTTCCCTTTCAATTTTTCTAGTTAGAATGCATTTTACATAATTCTGAGCATTCTCTCGAGTTCATGTTTGCTCCTTCTCGTTTTACTACTTTTTTTTTCTATTTGTTTTGTAGTTTTTCCACTTTGGGATGGAATTTTAGGTATGTAAGTTGGAGTTTGATGTGTATTTTAGGTTGGGAAATCGAGTTAGCTCCATTGCAAACATACTGAAATATGTTTCTTAAAGAGTTAATTTCTGACATAGTCACTCAACGAATAGTTTTTATCTGAGCAAGTCACTTTCTTAGTTGAAAAAAATTGTAACCAAGAAGAAATTTGAGTTCTTGACATAATAACAATTAGTTGAGTGACTATATGAATCATTTTCGCCTAGACTTGCCCATCTTCTTCTATGGAGATTTGATTAGTTTTTTTCTTTACTTGATTTTGTGTTTAAGGATTAGTTCAAAATGTGTTGATGCTATGATTCAATTGGAATTGGTTCTTAGGAGTACTTTTTATTGGCTGTGTTTCTTGGTTGTTTTTGCCTCTGGAACTAATCCATATTAGTTTTCGATGATAGGTGTTTATTCTATGTGTGATGGACCTGCTCTCTCACATGGACCATATCTCGGAACTGCTACACTTTGTTCCATTATGTCCATTATTCTTCTTTCCGTAAAGGCTAGTGTTTTCTCTGGCACTTCATACTTGGAGGCTGAAGCTTCATCTTCTATCTCAAACCAAAAGCTTCATTTGAACAAGTCATGGGGGATGCCTGTGTTGTTTCTATCATCGATAGTCTTTGCTGTTGGACATATTGTTGTTGCGTATAGAACAAGCTGTCGAGCTAGGAGGAAACTCTTGTTTCACCGAATTGACCCCGAAGCTGTAAGTATGTTTTCCCCTTCTAGTTTCCTTAACTTCTTGGACACATGTAATCGTTGATGAAATCGACTGGACGGTTCTGGTTTGCATATTCTTCGAAAGAAGCTAACAACTTTTCCAACTGATTGAGTTCTTATTAAAATTTATCTAAGTGCAGTACTTGTGATTTGTCCAAGATAATGTTAACCATGTGAAGATAATCACTGGTGTTGGTTTATTGTTTTACTACTCATTGACTGAAGAAGCAATTTAATGGAACCTATAAGTTTGTAACAACTGATTTATTGGATACAACAGGTCCTTCCTTGTAAAGTTGTTTTCTCTGCATACAATAAAGTACCAAGGTCTCCAACTCCTTCTGCTGGGAAAGCATCAAAATGTGATAGTGAAATGAGGAGGAAACTTGCAGTATCAGCTCGCGAGGACGGGGAAATCCCTGCCAAACTGCTTGCTGATGTTGACAGCTTATTTATTTCTTGCTTAGGGCTTAGTCTTCATTACAAACTTAGATTGCCTGGATCACTTTGTCGTTCCTTGTCCTCCACAGCCCATGTAGACAGGCCACTAAATCTTTTATCAAACGTGGATTATTGTATTCGGAGGAGCTACAGTAGTCAATATCCTGCAAATTGTCTATCCACACCTTTATTAGATGGTTTTCAGACTTCCCCCGTCCTGTCTGAAGAAATGCCTAGTCTCAACCTAGATGAAGTTGGTGATGCGGATGCAGTTGATAGGTCCGGGTCTCCTCGTCCTACACAAGACCTGGAAGGTAATGATCAGTTTGGAATTGTTCTGGTGCATGGTTTTGGTGGTGGGGTCTTCTCTTGGAGAAATGTGATGGGAGTACTAGCTCAACAGGTAGGTTGTGCAGTCACTGCCTTTGACAGGCCAGGGTGGGGATTGTCATCTAGGCCTTTCCGAACAGACTGGGAGGAGGATCATTTGCCCAATCCCTACATGATTGATGCTCAGGTAATGTCTCACTTTTCAATTTTATGTTTCAGTGGACCATTTTCAGCATGAAACCAAACAAGAGAGGTGGCAATAAATAACAGTGGAATTACCGATTTTTTTGTGGGGGGGTGGGGGTGGGGGTGGGGGGATGGAGACTGAATTACCCATTTAAGCTTCAAGTACCAGAAGAATGAGTCTGTAAACTTTAGCACATATGTTAAACAGAGTGTTCAAGGCTCTAATTTCTAGGAGTTTATGAACATGTGTAAATAAGTAATGCATATGCATTGACTGTACATAGGGAATTTCCTTAACTTTGAGAACAGATGTCAAATATCCTTTTCCAGTTAGTATTAGAGAGTCTGATTGTTGGGCTATTGCTATGCTTCATTCAGACAGATACTTGTAATGATCATAGGGGCTTTTGTTTTCCTTTTAAATGTATTGGCTTTTCTTTTCTGACAGTTGAAATTTCACTTGTCAGGTTGACCTGTTACTGTCCTTTTGTTCAGAGATGGGTTTTACTTCAGTTGTACTTGTTGGCCATGATGATGGTGGATTGCTTGCACTAAAGGCTGCACAACGAGTCCAGTCATCCACAAATTTTATTAATGTGAGTGGTCGGGGCGTGTGTTTTATCATGTTTTAGTTGGCATGAGTGTTATAGTCACCGGATGAACTGGTAACCTGGTAAAATTATGATTCAATCTTGAGAAAATATGTCAGTAGCCCCCTTTCTTGCTTACGCTTATACATTTGGTATCCTCGTTGAAGAAGAGTGTTGTGAAATCTTGTGTACCCTTAGTTTTGAATATCAATTGCTCATAAACAGTGGTTGGAAAATTGTTCATTGCTTTGACTATTTTACTACTTTTGCCTTCTATATTAGGTTAAGATCAAGGGGATTGTATTATTGGGTGTTAGCCTGTCAAGAGAACTGGTTCCTGCCTTCGCAAGATTATTATTACGCACTTCACTTGGAAAAAAGCATATGGTGCGTCCTCTTTTGCGAACAGAAATTACTCAAGTTGTTAATAGACGAGCATGGTATGACGCAACAAAGTTGACAACTGAGGTTTTGAGCTTATACAAGGTATGTGTTCTTATTCATGAAATGTTGAGTATGCTAATCTTTTGTCTGATTGACAAGAAACATCTAAATCTGTTGTCTATAAATTTCATATCTGCATTTTGTGTATCCTGGGTTGCTGCATGCAATCATAGCCTCCTTAATATGGACTCTTGGAGTCTGCTACTTCTAATTATTTAGTGTTCAGTGGGAAGCTAGGAAGAAAAAGAAAAGGAGGTGTAGGGCAGATAACACTTTCATCAATCTTCTCTTGGATGTTTTTTCAGCTCTGCACACATATTAGATGATCCAGTTCATTATACATATTCATGCTCAAGGAGCTTCTACAATGTGTGATTATCTGCCCTTCACCTCCTTCCCTTTTTCTTCCTAACATCCACTCAACAATAAATGATCAGAAGAATAGCATTTTGTGAGGGTTAAACTTTTGATATGGATGAACTTAAACCATTATGGAAAAGTTTTGGAAGATCACCCCTTAAACAGTTCAGGATTCCCTTATATATGTGTAATAGATTGTCATCGTCAAGATGGAAGTACTTGCGACTTCGTGGCATAAAAGATTCCAATAGTCTTTTTGTGAAATGGTTTCAGGTCCCTTCTTTCGGCATCTTTACACTCTTTATATGTATCATATTCCAATCTTAATCTTTCTGCTTGTGTATGTAATCAGGCACCATTATGTGTGGAAGGTTGGGATGAAGCACTCCATGAGATAGGGAAACAATCATATGAGACAGTCCTCTCCCCAGAAAAGGCAGCAGCACTGCTAAAAGCAGTTGAAAGTTTGCCAGTTTTGGTGATTGGAGGAGCTGAAGATGCACTTGTACCTTTAAAGTCGGTTTATGCTATGGCTTCAAAACTTGTAAATTCTGTAAGTTGTCTCAATCTCTCTATATCCTTCTCTGCACTCTATTGTATGTCATTATCTACACTGATTATACCCTTAAATCTTAATCAGTTATTTACTATTTTTTCCTTGCACAATTCGGAACAGTTCAAAAACCAAACACCACCTAGTATGAGTATTCTTGCCTCATGTATGATTTTACTCATCTGTAATACTCCTATACCATGAAACTTTAAAAAGTTATTGTGTTTGTGACTAAATTGAATGAAATTGGTTCAATAGATAACTAATGAAAATAGGGACCACCACTGCCATTAAACCACTATAACCCTGAACATTGATCTATAAAGCAGAAAATTAAACTGAAAGTTCGTGTCCAAAAACTTGTTATCAATTGAGCTGTGATAATCCCCAAAGATATTGGATAATTGAGCTGACAGCACAAAAGAGACACAGAGATCACAGATTAGTGTTGATTTTCTTTATTGGCTTCTAATTGTTGCAATGCTGTCCTGAATGACACCTTTATTCTGTTGAAAATCCTGTTTCACTGGTGTAAACTTGTAAGCGCACATAACATCGATAATATGTGTAGCGAATAAAATACTTGTACCATCTGAGAATGAAATTGAAACAACATTTTATGAGCTTGATTTAGATAAAAGCATAAAGTTATTAGAGTTTCAGGCTATTAACTGTGGCATCTTTTTAACGTACAGAGACTGGTTGCAATATCGGGGTGTGGTCATCTTCCGCATGAGGAGTGTCCCAAGGCATTGTTAGCGGCTATGTCACCCTTCATCAATAGAATTTTAGTTGAGCAACTGCAACACCAATAGGGTGCTCTCTGTCAAGCCAAGCAGCATCCTGAGGATTTATTTATATCTTTTTAAAATTTACTCGGAACGTAGCCCATCTTTAGGTAGTCTTGCTGATAGTTTGGAGTTCTGCTTTAGAGCTTTTAGTTTTAGTTTCACCAATTCTTAAGCTTGTTTTAGTAGTTTTCTGTTATCCTCCACATAAGGAGTGGAGATAACTCTTCTTTGTACATTTATTCAGCAGAAAAGTGCAGTGTATTTCTCCAAGATGGATCTCTCTCCATCTCTCTTCCCTCACTTGTGTTCTTTTACCTGAGAAACCATGGTTTAGTAGGAAGATCAATTGCTGTTTTCAGATCATGTGTTCCATCATTAAATGTCTCAAGTAGTACATGCACTTGAGAGAGCTGGGTATGAACCTATTAGCCAACTTTGGTTCCAGGGAGGCAGATTCAACTTTGCAAGGCAATTCATAGCTCATCACTAATCCAAAGCTGTTTTAAAGAAGAAAGTTAAAATGCAATCAAGATCTTAAACACAGGACACTGCCACAAGCTTCAAAAAACAATCCATTGAAAAGAGTTGGTTAAATCTGCAGTCCCATAGGTGACCTGCAGTAAGTCCAAATTTTTTATGTTATTTTTGGAAGGGTGAGTGGTACAAGCTTGAAAAGAAATTTTTAGTCCAAATTTTTTATGTTATTTGTTTACTTCTTGGGAGAGGAACGGAAACAACTAAAAAATTACTTCTTGGGAGAGGAACATTTATCTTTACTTGAGTTTGCTTCTAATCGCTTCTATCAATCTTCTATTAGTATGCCCTCCTTTTAAACGTGTTTATGGTTATAATCCCCCGTTACTGGTACTGTGTACAAGGAAAAAGGTATATACACATGCAATTTGTACAATACTAGTGTAAGATCCCCGGCTGCTTTCCCTGACACTCTACTTCAAGGTCTCTTTGTTCCTGTTCTTTGCAGAGGCGTCTACTCCAGGTAGGCTGTCATTCCGATGGAATTGTTTGATATTAACGGTGATCTTATCCTTCATTTCATCATTTGACTATGGCATCCCTTGAAATGCATTCTATGTTTCGATGGATCCCATCAAAATTGCAATCTGCAGCCAAACATAACAGCAATCACATTTACGCGTAGACAACAAATAAAGTATGCAACTCCAGTTGACTGAATCCAATTGATAGGCGATGTCAATTTTACCTGTTCCTCCAATTCAGATATCTTCTCATCCTTCATTTTCAGCGCCTTCTTCTCCCTACAAAAAGTTAGATGTTAAAAGATAAAATAGGATATCACATGAAAGCAGCAGCAGCATGAAATCTCTTGAGAAGATTAGGATTTAATTTAGCATCTCTGGATGAATGCACGTGAAGTTGGTCTGAATTCTGAAGTACTCGATCATCCATTACATGAACAATAACTCATAAAAACCTATGCTGAGTCCAGCTTTTCCTCATAAGAAACCACAATGCATCAAGTACATCAACTTTACAAGAAAACCAAACCAATCTTGAATTTTACACTAGCGGTATATTCTCTCCTCTTAGAACCAGATCTTTAGTACCAGATCTTTGAGAAGCAGTTATCGCAAAGCAACAAGAAAAAGTTCACCAAACCAATACATATCTGAAAGAAGCAATTCTTGTAAAACATTATTAAAAGCCTCGTCTAGTGGCAAGAGGTGAAATTTTTAAAAAGATAACAACAATCTACAGCTATGCAGAATTTGGAACATCGAGAGAATATGATTATCTGATAAGAAAGGAACTCCCAACGTGTCGTGGAGCTTATTTCTTATCAAATCAATATATGGTGTGATGTGATGTTGCTAGTTTCATCTGCTAGTCAGAGAAGTTGCGGTGAATGAATCCTTCTAACAATCATTATGAAGCAACATACAAAAAGAAAGTTGATGTCAATTGGTACAAAATCGCAGTTCTTGTGATCCACCTGTACGGGAATTTTGAAAATACTAGCACTTCAGTTGTGCGGGAATTATGAAAATACTAGCACCTCAGTTGTGCGGGAATTATGAAAATGCTAGCACTTCAGTTGTGCGGGAATTATGAAAATACTAACAGTTGTTTAGAAAATAAGAGAACAAACGTTTGAAGAAAAGCAGGTTGGTGGGATGAAAGAGTTCTGACAGACATATTGCCTATCATTGCCTCAGAAGATGACACATGACAACCAAGGAAAGATAATACCTTTCTTCGGTTTCCAATATCTTGGCTTCCCATATCTCCTGGTTTCTCGTGAGATTGTCATTGATCTAGAGGTTCAAATCAGCAAAAATCAAATGGTGTAAAAAAAATGTGGACTAAATGATGATAAACTGGTAACAGCTTAGAGATCAACAATGATTAGTAGACTTCAAAAGAACTCACATCATCATGAAATTTCTTCTCTTCAATACATTTGTCCAAACGAACTTTTAACTTCATTAACCTTGGATTCTGGCATAGAGCTTTCTCAACAGCTTCCTTAGTTTCCCTTTCAATTTCTTCTTCAACCTCTTGCAATAAGGACTCAAAGTACTATGATCAAAAGCAGAAGCTGTTAATATGGTAAAGAGAATGTAATTGTTCTAAACTATTAATCAATATCTCTACATTCAAATGAGTAACCAGACTTGAAAGCATTCGTGACATTCAGACCAACAAACAAAGGAAAACTTATAGATAAAAGTAAAAAGGTTAACCATTTTTTGGTCCTCCAGTTGGGAAGTCAGGAGCTCATTGTACTCGTTCACAATCTGCAGTTGGAAAATTTGAAGATTACCAAGGATCCAAATCAAGTAGCAGAATGACCAAAGCTATCCAAAGATAAAGCATTTGACTAGATGAGAAAGAGTAAACAAGAAACAAATATAAATGAAGAGAGAGACGTACAGCTTCAACTTTGCTGTTTAAAATAGTCTCACTGAATCCAGGATCTGTACCGCATTCGCAGCTGCAGCAGCCATCATTATCATGATGACCATGGTGGTTGAGCTCAACCAGCTTCCCATCAGTTTTAGACTGAATCAAACGGTGAACATAGTTGTCCCCTGCATAGTCCCAGACACGCCGTGTTTCCAATTCAAGTGCATAGCAATGTTGCGTTTCCTTCCAGTGCCTTGTAGCATGAGCTTCTTTGTATCTATAGAAAAATCAGCATGATGAACATTCATTACTAAAACACCTACACTTATCTGGCAGTCAAAAAGATGATTCGTTTTTAGGTCTTCAAAATTATTTATATAGCTCAACCAAGCATTTTCTCTCTTCAATTCTCTATTATGTAAATAGAAATTTTGAGTTTTGATTGTCATTAATATAATATTTTCTAAGTTATAATTTAAAACTCATATCTATACTATATTAAAAGTGTGAAGCACCTTATAATGTGATTCGAACTTTTTGCCCTTCATTAAAAGATTTCATAATAGACAAAATCGTCTTTTCACTATTTTTTAAATATTTTTAATAGTTAAAATTCATTTAAATTAAATTTAGTCAATTAAACCTTTCCTTGTTTGAATTATATACCTTAATGTAGGACTTTAAAATCATTTAAAATATTACCTTAAACGTTAGTACTTAATACTTCAAATTTATTAGTTTTTTTTGGTAAACTAATACGTGGTATATATTTCTTTTTAAAAAATATTTAGAAAATTGCTATAGCTTTTGGTTAACTACCGTTAGTTTTGACAAATTAAAGTTATTTTTAATTGACCATCGCTAATTTAATTTGCTAATGAATTAGCAACAAATTATTGGAAAAAAATCTTAGCTACGAGGAATTTAGTGATAAAGTTCGTAGCTAAGTCATATTTTATTCTTAGTATTTGTTGTTAAATAAGGTACGCGTTTTGATCACGCGCAAAGCGCGTACACTAAACTAGTACAGTATAAATAGCCGGGGGTCTATCGGAAACAACCTCTCTACCTCACCTCTAAGGTAGAAGTAAGGTCTTCGTACACTCTACCCTACCCAGACCCCACTTTGTGGGACTACACTGGGTACGATGTTGTTGTTGTTGTTCTATTTACGGTATAAATAGATAATATTTTAGGAATTTGTTATAAAATCTACCTCTATTATTAATAATTATATTTTTGTATTACCTGCATGAGTATATGCTTATAAATTTCTCATCCTCTTCTATTCTCAATCGTGTAGATAAATTTTCTAGTTTTGATTACTATTTAATAAAATTACGGATACGAATAAATTATTTAATTCTACTTTTTTATTCCGCTCAGTTTTTTCATTATTCAACATAATTAATTTATATGCTTGATTACTACTTTTGTTTTCTTCATTTTGAAAATGAGATATCTTCCCCTTGAAAAAAAAAGAGATATGTTTGCGATATAGGTAAGTCCAGAACATAGATTTTAGAAAAGAGAAAATCATCCTGATATTTAAAACGCAAAAGAGAAGAGAGAATGTTGATAATATAGAGGGTACACTTAAAATACTCAATTATGATACAAGGGAGAGATTACTGTTCAAACTTGGAGGAGTTTGATTCTTAAAGAAATGTTGGGGATGTAAATGATTTTCACCCTCAAAATTACTTTGGTATAAGAAGATCAATCTTCAAATAGAATTGGTCAAATAACAAAAGAGATAGTATTATTACCTTCCACACCCAACAAAACCACAAATAACACACATCCATAGATTTTCTGGTGATTGACAGATAGAACATGTTGAGTTTCCAGGCTGCTGCTGGCAATATCGGCATACCTGAGAGAATTTGTTTTAGTTGAGTCAGATAATTTCTATTAGTACTTCAAATGAAAAATATTTTCTAACTAATACTAGTATATGATGTCTAAAAACCAGCCCAACTCTCAGTACACAAACTGAAGGAAAAAAATTCTTCCCTGTCTTAATCAAGTCATATGGCCCTATTTATACTGTTTTCGGCGATCGGATGTATATGTTTTCTCAAGTCTATAAGATTTTTCTTCACTAAGCATCAGGGGTATATAGATTCATCAAAAGGCCTAACTTAATCTGATTATCCGATTGCTAATTTAGCAAATAATTTTCGGATCAGCAAGTCATCAAAACTTGCAAAAGAACCAAAAACTCTTGCAACTTTAAAACCTCGTAGTGCCAATTTAATCAAAATTCAACCATATATTATTAGCCACACCTGATTCAAAGTTCATCATTAAGTTAAAGAGAAAGAAACGACATACACTAAGAATAAGCACCAATGCAGGCCATTGATATCAGATATAGTGGGAAAATGCTGAAAAATCAATTTCTAAGCCAAAAGCTATCTGAAGAAGCAGCCAAAGGTGTGGCCTAGCAGTCAATGATGTGGGTGAAAACCTTGGGAGACCAGGGTTCAAATATCAACAATGACAAAAAGCTAGGTGATTTCATCCCATCTGCATCAGTTTTGGAGGGCAGAGTTACACCGACACCTGTGCGAGTGGTAGGTAGCCGGTATCGGCGAAATAGTCTTGGTGTATGCAAGCTTTCCCGAGCACCATCATTATCAAACAAAAAGTTATATGAAGAATATATCATCCATCATTATCATTTACCCCGAGTAAAGATCTTTTCCCCACCGCAAACTTTGAATTTTGAATATCAGAATGCACCCTAACAAAAGACCACACCAGACAAGATACACTAGAGTATGTGATAGCATCCATGACGGCTCATGGAAGAGTTCTTTTTTTTACACCTATGTGTATTGGCTACATAGGATTTATCTTACGACCTTATAAGAATGATTCTTTAGAGGTAAAAGTAATTTTTTCTTAATATATATGATTTTTACTCGATTAATTGAAGAAAGTAACTAGACTTACACTAATTATTAAAAAAAAGGGGAACTGGTGCACTAAAGCTCCCGCTAGCACGGGGTCCGGAGAAGGGCCGGACCACAAGGGTCTATTGTACACAGCCTTACCTTACATTTCTGCAAGAAGTTGTTACCACGGTTTGAACCCGTGACCACCTGGTCACATGGTAGAAACTTTACAGATTGGCACATAGAGAAGGCAAGCATATAAAACTGTATAAGTTATGGTCCATGGCAATTTCATGAATATGAATACTAGGGCATCAAGATTAATTCAGTTTTCAAGACCATGCCCAAGTTCATTTGAGAATTTTTTTTACAAAAAACTTGGATATTTCTAAGTTGAAGCTCAAACATATGGTGGAAATATAAAAGTACAGTATCACTTACGGGGCATGAAGAATCTGTCCATTTTGAAATACATGAACAATGAAAGGAATGATTACAAATGGTTGTGAGGATTCCACTTGTATCCTGGTCCAGTCTCTCTGCAAATTGCACACGAATTAAGATACATATGAGAGGAAACTAGAATATTTCCTGGCTAAACATCGGAAATCTCTGGCTGCACATCCTCATAAATACCAATCAAATTTATACGGTTAAACTCAAAATAGTAATAACTAGGACTTCTACAATATCTTGAATTCCTGTATGCCAAACAAAGACATACTGATAAATTAACATTTCCATTCATTAAAGTGGTGGCAGAAACTTCTTTAATAAATTGATTCAATGCTTCAAATAATAAAAGCAAATTTATGATTGCAAAATCTAAAGACGCGTAGAGGTGGCACAAAAATCATATCCATATCTCCCATGGACCATGGACATCAACTTCCTATCAAGTTTACTCGAATCACTCATAAGTGCTTTGAGACTGGAAACAATTAACTATAAAGGATTGTCTAGCTTTGTCATATAATCAGCCAAAATTCATTGATCTGATAAATGTCGTATATAGCAAGAAGTAACTTTCTTTTGGCAGCCTAGCAGTTGTTCATTTTTTTCATATTTTTTATAAGGTAAGTAGATTTTATTGAGGCAAGTACCAAGACGGACTGCCAAAAAAAAGGAAATTATTACGAAGTTACAAAGGTCACCATATAGCAATTAAGCACACTCATCATAAAAGTCTAAAACATCTGATAAGCCTTCTACTCTCCTCTCTTTGCACCAATGAAACAGAGTTTTCAGACCTTTATACTTTAAAACTGCTATCTGATACTTTTCTCCGTCAAAACACCTCCTTTTTTTTTCATAACCGTGGTGTCCGTGCCAGCTTGCGCGGACCTCGACTAATTCCACAGGATATCTACTACCTCCCACTAGCAACAAGTACCAAGTAACTTTGTCCACCAAGGCTTAGAAAGATGGAAAGAAATCGCATAGTGTTTTCGTCTCGGTTGGAATTTGAATCCGAGACTTGATGGTTCTCCTACCATTTCATTGACCACTAAGCCACCAGGCAACACCCTTGGTGCAAAACACCTCCTATTTCTTTCCACCCATACACTCCCTAAGATGCATAAAGGAATTGTTTTCCAAATTTCTTATTGCTTCATCCGATCTTACTATGCATGTCAGCTTGACAATGAACTCTGCACATCTCTAGGCACCACCCAATGCACTCCAAACAAACATAACATGACTGTCCAGATCTTCCAGGAAAAATCACAATGAATCAGTGATTTGCTGATTCTACCTCATAAATAACACCTGCTGCACATTATAAATCCTCTCTTCAGAGAAAATATTGAGTTAGACAGGCACTTCTTGTAGCATCCCAGCAAAAACATGCCACTTTTCCTGAAACATGTTATATCAACTACTAACTCTAAAGTTCCCTTTAATATTTTCCAGACACACCTATGAATCATTCTTTCTACAGTCCAGCTCGAAGGGTTCTAAAACAGCCAAGAGCTAACTGATCTCATCTATCTCTCAATCATCAAAATTCCTCTAAACTGCATGTTGCTACCAGCTTCAGAGTAACACTCTGATACCAAACAATCTTTGTTCACAGAGGGACTGCACAAAATAGGAAACTTATCTTTAGGTCTCTCAACACCCACCCATTTACCTTCCCAGAATCTTACTCTTGCACCATCACCACCATCAGCTTGAAAAATATATCAAAATCCCTACATAACCTACTGATGTTTTCCCAAATTCATTGTTCGTAGACTAGCAGTTGCTTATATGTCACATGCAGTGTTGTCAAAGGCGCGCCCTTAACCCCTGAAGCGAGCCTCAAGATGTGTTGAGCGCTTCGCGTAGCTTAATGTGCGCTTTTGAGTTGTCATCAAGGTTCTAAGGCATATTTTTCCTTGCCAATAAGCCTTTTCTGAAGAGGCGAGAATAAACAATTGATATTTGACTTTATAGTAATTCTTTTCAATCTCTTTGTTTATATATTTGGCAATCATGCTTATAATTGTTAGTCTTGGACTAAACATATATATTTGTATTTTTTTTCTCGCTTTGTCCCTTTTTCATTAAAGCCCACGTTTTATGTGTGCTTAAAGCCCCAATGGAGTTTAGAGATTTTTTGAGCTTTTTGCTTTTTATAACACTGTCACATGAAGTGTTCAAGATATATAGCCACACTTGACACTAGTACACACACACAAACTACAGCTGTTTGGAATTCAGCCTCCTTTAAAGTTATAAAATATACAACTCATGGAAGGAGAGACACCAAAAACTCAGCCAAACACCACCAACTCACATGTGTAACACCAACTCTTACCAAATCTATTTAAATTTATTGAATTCGAACACTCATGCCATTTGATATCATTGGTCAACCAAGTGTTAGATAAAACGTCTACGAGCTTTGACGAGTTTTAAGTTGCATTTTGTGATATGATAAGTTTAATGTAATCTCTAATCTCTATCATTAAAGCTTGATTAAATTAATAATGAAAACAGTTCAAAAGCTTGTTTGAGAGATATACGTATAAGTATAACACCAAATGCTATTTTGAGTACATATATTATAATGTAAAGGCAACATCTTTTGAAAGGCTATGGGAGGAAGCCAGTGAGATGAGATATATGGTACAAGTCGCACGTAGGCAGATAGTACCAAGCAAATGAGACATCTACTACATAGTGGATGGTGGTTTCTGAGTTTGGATATTACATTACCCATAAGTGTAATGGATGCGTATCATATCCATTCCCTCAAGTGTAGTGGATACGAGTCTCATATCACATTGCCCGAGTATAATGGATATGAGAGAATCCTTACTATTCAGGATAGGAGATGCACGTACTCCTTTTTCCATAAAAGAAAACCAAGGAAAGAGTCTGAGAAATGAGATATAGGAGTTTGAAGTATATAAGAGTTAAATCACACCGCTGATGAGTTAGCTTCATGTTTAGCCCTCATGCATCCATGGGAGGTGCACTATGATGTTCCTCCCACTTGTTTTAATGAGTCAAAAGACGATGTAAATTTAACTCTAAAGTTGCTCCAAATACTTGTCAATTAGTTGTGGGATTGTATTGAGCTTTGAGTAGCTGTTGTCAAGTTTAGATAAGTGTATGTTATACTTGAACCATGATGGATATTAGTAATATTAGTCATAGTCATGAGATGGAACAAGTACATAATAATTAGTTTAATGTGACATTGAGTTAAATTTGAGATGGTTCACTTGAGGGAAAAGCCCACAGTGTGTTGGCCATGCCCCTAGCTTGGGTCGTGATAAAGGTGTTAAAAAAGATATGGCAGAAAGAGAGATGGATAGAGAGAGAAGAGACAGAAAGATGGAGAGACAAAAACAAAGAAAAGCGACAAAATGAAACAAAGAGAGAGAAATAAAGAATAAAGAAGGAGATTTCAATACCAAATCAATTCATCTGTATTAGTCCAGTATTCCAAATAAGCAAATGGTGTCATTTCTAAGAAAAACAGTTCCAAGCAAATTAGAACTCTTAAAACCATTCCTCATTGATACTAGTCTTGAACCCTTGCTCTAGTAGAAGATTCAAGGAGGACCTAGTATTAGAACTCTATATTCAACTAAAAAGATACAACTAAACAAAAAGACCTTTTCTCTAAGATCGTACTCTCCAGCTATATGATAAAGAAAGCTAATATGATATTCTCATGGCCTCAATCACCACATGCTTTAATTGATAGCAATCAGTAAGCTTTTAAATTTTGAATGTTAAAACGGAAGTTACAAACAGTTTGGAGGAAGTGAATGAATGAAGAGGGAAATCTCTAATATTTTGGAGTGAATCTCCCTTTAGATGTGCTCAGTGGTTGAATAAATAAACTCCAAAATGATGTCATTTCAAAAATAGAGTTAAGCATTTTGAAACTAGATTAGGAAAAATACCAAGACAAACAGCACAGAATGGTTGCTCTGTAGAGCTTGCAGGTATGGACTGCGTGTGTTCAATTGAACCAGTGTAATGAACATCAGCAGCAAAAAGGACATTGCAGGTCTCTTCCTGCAAGCAAAGAGACAATAAACAAGAACGGAGCATGAAAAGAAGCTGGAAATTGATGTTATGAGATACCTAATATGATGCCAAAGCAGGAGAGAACTGTTGAGCAACCATACCTCAAGAGATGAAAATCGTCTACCATTAAAATGCTTGTGGAAAGTATCTGCAGCTTTCTGCTCATCAAACCTGATTAATATACTGTAACAATCTTCCATTCCCTCATTCCTAGAGAAGTAGTACCCACAAGATACCGAAGTTCAGAAGGAATAACAAACAACCAGTTAAATAAGGACCTCATAAACTCTAGGAGAGCGTACCTGACAATTCGCATTTCCAACATATGTTGCACAAATGAACCACAAAACTGACAAAAGTCTGCATATGTCATGTGATTCGGAACACAGAGCACACAGAGGAGAGGCTTTCTTTCCACCTAGAGACAATAACAATGGCACAAGATAAGTTGTTGGACTTCGTTTCTAAAGGATCAACATGGATGGTAGCATGATGAGGATTCATATAGTCAATCCCAAGGCGTTTCTGTTGATGTTTCTTTCGCAGATATTGACCTTTAGTTAATAACAAAACTTAGACCTATTATTGATCTACAGTTTTGAAAAACGAAATAACATCAAAATGATGCATACTAAGGGAAACAAGATTATTCAAAGTTCAAAAGCTACTAGAATTTGAATGTATGACAGTTGCGTACAGATCAAGCAGCTATCAGGTGAATTTACAAATGTATACTCAAAATGTTGCTGAAATTCGAGCCTCAGAGCATGAAAAGCAAAATCACTAAAGCTATATCTCTAGCCAGAATCGAGTTTATCTGCTTCTGTTCTATTCTCTTACTAACATGTCCAAGCGCAGCAATCAAACAAGCCTCTCGTAATTCATGTTGGTTTGATAGTTTAGAATTATCAACAGAATAGTTAATTTCAAGTAATACTAAGTCTCAAATCAAACAAGCACAAATGTAATGGTCCTCCAGTTTATTCCAATTATAACAAGCATTATGATGAATAAAGCAAAAATTGAAGGATTCATACATACAGGTAAATGAGATGAATAAGAAGGAAGATCGTTGGAGAAGAGATGCATGACGCCTCTGGTTTCTTCGATACGAGGGTTTCCAGAAGAAAAAATGTACACCTGACTCAAATTAGACATGGACGTTGAAGAATCCATCGCCCTTTCTGCCCCGAATAGGTCCTCCTCCTATCGCCACGCTACTTGTTCAAATTGCTTCTCATACTCCCTACATCCTACTATAATTTCTCTCTCTTTCTCTGTGAGACATCAATTTTCAGGTGTCAATACGATAAACGGGCTCGTTTGGTTGCGGGGCTAGGAAGGAGTTTTTTATATATTAAAATTAAAATTAGCAAGTAGTAATAAATAAAATTATTATTCTTTGGATATAATAAATTTAATATTTTTAAAAATTATTTTTTTGAAAAATGGATAGTACTTAATAATAAGGTGAAATAAGTATAAAATAGTAAATTATCTCTTGATTTTTATACAAATTGAACAAATAAAAATAGATATTTGTTGTGAAATGTTGTGAAATGGATGACCATGTAAATCATACCTTGTTGGATGATTTTCATTCAAGTAACAAACCTACTACTTCAAGTTTGGAGCCTATAAAAAGGCTTTCATTTCATATGAAAGATTATCAAGAAATATTGAAAGAAAATTACTATTACTATTACTCTCTCTTTCTCTTCTTATCATTTAAGTTATAATATATTACCTTTATTTTATAACACGTTATCAACACGAAACTCTAATCTTTCTAAGTTGAGTTTCAATTTTTCCTATCCGAAAAAAAGAGGTAATTAAGGTATGTAATCGTAACATGTGCAACTATGTTTAGCTTTGTAGATTATAATAGTGATCTGGTTGGTTATCAAAACTTAACATGGTTGCTTTTACTTTTCTCATTCAAAAATAAATGTTTGTACCAAACCATAAGATTATGTTGCTGCTACAACTTGATCTATTTGAAATATTCACAGTATCTTTACTTAAAAGAATACTCCAACTAAAATCTATAATTTTAGATATTCTAACAAATTATTATGCCTACGGTATATTTATGTTGTGTAATTAATATCTTAATTTGATTAGCACAATATTTCTGTCATGTTACTATTAATTCAAAGTGATATTATAATAGTTTAAGATGAAAGTAAATTCTAAATAGTATGATGACACTTTGACAATTTTGTAGTTAAAAATTGGAATATATATGTGTACATCTTTACCTTCTTATTTGTTAACTTAACTTGGTATGATGTCATGATGTGGGTTTGAATTTTGGAAGCCTATTTCTCAAGGATTACAAAAGTATCCAAAATAATTTGGCAGTTTCATTTACTTATCTTCCTTGAGTACTCTCGGACAATTTTAGTAATTTTAACTGCTCATTTTTTTAAGACTTGAACAACTTTTCTTGTTATAGATAAATTTAGTATCTATGCATATTATTATAAAGTAATAATATTTCAAAAGCTCGAAGGAGAACTTTAATACAATTTTGTTATTATGTCACCGGTTGAGGGCAAGATGATGGATTCAAGTTTCATCACTCTAAGAGGGTAAGACATCAGGTTAAAGTCCCGTTGCACCTTGATAAGATGTTGGGTTTAAGTCCCACCGAATTATGGCCTAATACGCCTTCATATGAATAAGACATTGGGTTCAAGTCCCAACGCGATATAATGATGACTAAAGCAAAATAATATACTTTTGATGAAAAATTATGAAATTCGTCCCACTAAATTTGCTCCATTCCCTGAAGTGAATGTGGTAGCAGTACATGAGACGTCTGAAAGATGATAAAATAATTATTGTGGTTGTGAAGGTGGACGTGATAAAGGACAAAATGATAGTAGTCATCATTATGGTAATTATAAAAAGAAAGAACATTAAGAGTTCTCAAAATAATCCTTCAAAAGTGAAGGTAATCTTTACAATCAATTTGGTATGCAAGGCATTGGGCACTCAGTTATAGTGCGGTGTCAAATTTGATAATTTTATAAATCCTCCATCAAAAGAAAGAAATATAGAATGAAGACACTTAACCTTTCAAAGTGATATTGAGGTGAGTCATATAAATATGACAAATGATAAATGTATGGCAATGGACGTAAAATAAAATTTATGAAGAGCATACAATGAATTAGTCCATTCCTTAAAGAGAATGTGACTTGTGATAAGTATGGTTGTCCGCCCATCTGATAATAAAGTTTATGAATAAAATCGTGGTTATGTATGATTGGATAAGTATCACAACTCACCTCTACGGAAGGTTTGAGAGAATAAAAAGAAATATTTTGGTATAAATGGTCATTTAGTTATGTACTTTGAGTACATCATAAATATTGTAGCATGTCTTATCATGAACTACTGAAAAGTAAAAGCAAGAATCACTCTTGTCGATAAATATTTTGATTGTGACCTAAATAAATATTATTGTGTGACTGCACAAATTTATCATTGATCGTGTACCTATGGTATATCAAAATATATTTTGTCAATTTTTGTAGAAAGAAAAGAAAATTACTAAAGGCAAAAGTGTAGCGAGAAAAAGATCTTGCTTATAGAATCATGACAATGATAATATAATTTTCTCCTTGAAAGAGATGTTCACCATACGAATGGTGTTATGAAATATGTGATAGTACACAAAATTAATTAAGAGCTCCAAAGAGCTAACCTATGACTATCAGGGGAATGAAATTATTTATAATATTGGGATTGTAGTAAGTCTCAGAAGAAACTTTTTAGTTTCAAAGACATTGAAATTATATTGAGACTATAAATTATAGAAAGATTTTATATCTTCATATTACTACAATCAAAACAGGTTATAAATATTTATATAAAAGGGTTACCCGCCTTCTCCTCATTTTTGTACTACACAAATATAAGCATAGTGATGAAATCACATGCGATAGTAAACTAAACAGTTTACAGAAAATATATCAATTTGCATAATCGGTTGACCATTCCGGTTCAAATGTGATGCAAAAATAATTGAGAATTCATGTGGTTATATATATTGAAGAAATAGAAAGTTCTTCATGAATTCTCTTGTGCTGCTTGTTCTCACAATAAATTAATTATTGTACCAGCTAAAGTTGGGATTGTATTTTCTGAAATAATCAGGCTTTTATGGTTATAAATAATTTACTTTAGGTTTAAAAATATATTTAATGTAAGAATAAATAAATAAATTTTTGAAGAAATATCAAAGAAAATGATCCTAGCCTCTAATATTTATTTTGTACACATGACCTACATTCACTACATCATTGAGAAATAATGAACAAAATAGTAATAAAAGGGACCCTTTTCCCAAATTTGAAACGTATAAAAAAGTGAATACGGGCCCGTTCACCTGCCATGTGGATCAGTTATTATTATGTGATTTTAATAGATACATCTACGGTATGATCACATGTACTTTGATATCAACTTGCAATTTAATTTTTGCCAGATTATTTGCTCGAATTGTTAAATCAAGAGCACCGTTTTTAATTATAAAAAATTATATTGATAATGCTAGTTTATATTCAAGTTGGTTTAGCAGAAATTATATGCCTCCAATTATAGCTAAATTATTGGTTATGAGAAAATTCTCAAATAAAGTTTGGTATGAGTTATGTAGTAACACTTGTATGCATCAAACCAATAAGGTTTCCCTATCACAACTAGTTCAGGGTCAGAAACCAGATAATTCTCATCTAAAGGTTTAAATGTGCGATATGATTTAACCACAGTGGACAAAGATGAGTTCTCAAATAAAGTTGGGATAGATGTTAGATTTTCTAACATTAAGGGGAGATATGATTTATGATTAACAGTTGAAATGGATGAAATGAATTATCTAGATCCTCATAAAAAAAATGTGTGAACTAAAAGTTCAAGAGATAATTCAGTTGTAAAATATTCATTGCCAGATGTATTTGCTGACCCTATGATATAATTCAGCTGTAAATGCTCTAATGAAAAGTCCTTGAGGACAGAGTCTATGGCACACTTGAAGCGTGATAGACCAATCGATTCCAAACGTAAAACTCCTTGAAGAAGGAGAGGAGCAAATGATCAAGATGGTCATGATAATGAGGCAAGTGCTTTAAAAGAGCACCATGACATAATACTTTATAAAACCTTGGCAAAGATTTAGGTACCTGAAAATGATGAAAAATGAAGAGATCTCGATGAGTTATGTCGTATTGGAATCGATATCAAATGACCGTCGACGGTATCTTTGATATAACATAGGGCTCACCATTATAAATGGTAACGAGGATTTTAAATTTAAATCTGTCATGAAATGTGAACAGATGAATAATTGGCCAAATATAAATACGCAATTCAATTATATTATGTTTCACATGATAAGCGTGAAATATTTTAGATCTATAATTCAAACACTTGATGTTATAATGTCAGTGGGGTACAAATAAGTCCTTGTGTGAAAGGTGAAATGAAATATAAAATTATACTATATAAAGTACAACTTATGCCTTGTGGCATAAAGTTTTTCGCATAAGTCGTGACATTATTATATTATGTGGAGATGTGTTCTCCTGTGGTGGATGCAATTATTTTCTCAAGTTTCTTTTAATCTGGTAATCATGAAAAACTTGAATGCGTATAATAAATTAATTGTTATGTTTAGCTACAGTGAAGTTTATATATAAATCCTTGAAGGATTTAAATTATCTTGAAGCATATAAAGATTTTCGAAAATTTATTACATAAAGCTTCAAATCCTTATATGGATTAAAGTGATTCCATTGACTACCCAATGATTATGAGATCACTTAACATAAAGAAAGATCAATTTCGATCTCATGAAAATGGTTAGAATATACTATGCGTTAGTGCAATTGGTGAGCTTATTTAACTTGCTATTATTATCCATGGGATAATACTTTTATTAATATGCAAGCAAGATATACTTTCACTTTTATGTGAAGATATTTGAATGAATCAAATATTGATATGCTTATTATTTCTAACCAATATTACCAAGAAATTATTGATTATACAATGCAGGAAGACATTTAATCTACATATCATTTGATCGAATGAAAATTATCTATTTGTAAGTGAAGGACTATTATATTGCATAAGAGAGTCAATCATTGATCATTTTTCAAGTCCTGTCAAGATGCTAGCAACTTTTAAAGCAACTAATTCAACACATAGGAGATGCAAGAGATTCCGTTGAAAAAGGAGTTTTCAGTAATGCTGAAGATAATGCTACTAGCAAAGTTCAATTGAAAGAAGAATGCATCGAAGAAGATAAAAATAAAGTATATTTCAGCAAACTACTTTTCAGACGCAATCTTCAACGGAATTGTGAAATAAAATTTTCACTCAAAATATGGTGGAATAGCTCACCAAGGATTGTTGATCTCAACACTTGAGAAGCCGTTATATAAAATGAAAATTGTCTTCGAAATAATAAATGATGTTTTCATCAGGGGGAGTAAAATACGCGCGGCACTCTTTTTCCCTTGACCAAGGTTTTGTCCCACTGGATTTTCCTGGTAAGGTTTTTAATGAAGCAGTAAATAATGCGTATTACGAATAACTATGTACAGTTTTTCTTTTGCTACAATTTTTTTGTACATGGACATACAAGGGGGAGTGTTGTGAAATGTTGTAAAATGAACGACCATGTAAATCATACCTTGTTGGATGATTTTCATTCAAGTAACAAACCTACTACTTCAAGTTTGGAGCCTATAAAAAGGCTTTCATTTCATATGAAAGATTATCAAGAAATATTGAAAGAAAATTACTATTACTACTACTCTCTCTTTTTCTTCTTATCATTTAAGTTATAATATATTACCTTTATTTTATAACAATATTTATATTTACTATAATGGACATATAAAAATGAACAGAAGGTGTATCATGTTTGGCAACTTTTAGTTGTTTTACATAAAATTTAGTACATTAAGTACGGTGTTAGTTATTATTTTTACAATCTCACATAAATAAAACATGTATAAATTATGAATTTAATGAATGCATTATTTTGCGTGAGTTAAGAGATGAATAACAAATAGATGAATTAGTAATACATAAATAACTAAATTCTACTTTATTAATATTAACCAGCAACCAAACTTTAGAGGCCATTTGGTCGCGGGGATCAAGTGATTTCTGCTTATGAATATTACTTAAAATCATGATAAATTTATCAGCGACTGACTGATTCTTGTTTTGGGGGATCAAGTATACCGGCACCGCTGATTCTTGTTGAATTCGTGAAGCAAAAAATGCAGCGACTGACCACTTTGTGCTCCCTTATCACTATTTGGAATGTTGCAAAGATTTGTTTGCCAATTGCCCCTTCATTCAAATCTAAACTCAAGAAGCTCGTGCACAATCTAATCTCCAAGAGACTAATTGTGGAGCATCCAATTGTTGATCCAGCTTTAGATTTTCCTAACAATCTCGCAGGAGTTTATTGTATGATTTACTATGCCTCATTGTCATTTTCTGCATTCCAACATTTTGATTTACTGCTGTTTGTTGACATTATATCGAACTACAAAGTTTATCTTCCTCTAAAAGGTTTAATCACAGAAATGGTCACTCAACCAAATTATAATATAATTGCACGAAAATCATCAAAAAATGATGAACTTGGCTTGAAATCATCCCATTCCATAGCTCCATTAAAGATATTATTTTAAACTAAAGCAGCCCCCAGACATACATAAGTTTTCCTGATCTTAAACTCGACCCGTGACATTAAAAATCCAACACATTATAACAAACGGGCACAAAGTTAAATTTTCAAAACTTGGTATTTCCTTGAATTTAAGCTTTGTTACAGAGTTACTTTTTCATATAAGGCTCTAGGTTTGCGGCTATTCTGGTTCGGACATCCTACTGCTTTCTAAAAGCAATTGCAAATCCAAGGACGATATGAACCTGAGGAGAGCTTCATAACTACTTCAAAGACTATATAACTGATGATTAGGATCGCGGGCAAGCAAAGAATACCCAGCACTCTCAAAAGCTCAAGTTTTATTTCATAAGCAAAAACCTCAGAAGTCAAGCCAGTTACAGCTTTCCAAGAGGTGAAACCATACAAAACCCTTAAATTCCTAATCAGGCATCAACTACCTTCTCCTCCACACCATCGACCTTAGTCTCTTCAGTCTTCTTTGTTTCTGAAACAGCCAACTCGTCAATCTTTTGGGTCACCTCGCCCATACCATCACTGGCATTTGCAGTAGTAGACCCATTGTCCTCAATCTGACCGAGAGGGCCCAGCTGCCATATTCTAATAGTCCCATCTTCAGATCCTGAGGCATAGGATTCACCTCCTGGAGAGAACCGCAAACAGTGCACAGGACCATGGTGTCCCTTGTTGCATCCTATGTTGTACAAAAATAGAATATAGCATGTGGTTAAAGCTTGAACCTACTTGAATGATAAAAGAAGCATAAACCCCTAGTTAAGTTAAGAAAACGCAAATATCGGAAAAAATAACCCGAAAAAGGAACACATAAACAAAGACACTGATCAGAGTAATTGGAGTTTCTAAACATTTACAAGCCCCACATAACCTACCAATTTCCTCTCCGGTGTGAAAATCAAAGACATGAACCCACATATCTTCTCCTCCAGCAATGAACCTATTACCGAACTTTGGTTCCAGCGAAGCAGATTCAACTTTGCAAGGCAAGTCGTGGCTCTTCACCAATCCAAAGCTGCTTTTAAAGAAATAAGTTAAAATGCAATGTAAACCGTGACAAACTTCTTTATTTAAAACATTTTTGTGTCATTAAAGTATGAAAAACAATACATACTGGTTAGCATCCCAAAACTTGACAGAGGAACCATCAGCAGTTGTTATGTAACGACCATCCTGACTTACTTCAGCACTGGTTACAGGAAACTTAGTTTCAAGGATTTGAACAACTTTGCCACTCCTCACGTCCCATAACCTAGGTTACAACGATCAAATCAAAACCAATTTAAGATAGTGAACAGTACCAGGGGAGTAAAAGTTCATGACGGGAATATGAACCAACATGTGTGGCCTTTGTATCAAGTATCCAGTTATATTCGCAATGAATTGATCTACAAATCCAAGTATCATATTGGCCAAGACAATGATCATCCAATCTATCAAACCTCTGAGCTTTGATCATAATCAACCATAAACTTAACCAAGTCATGTACAATTACTTACAAAGTCTATGTGACCATGAGGCGCTACCCACATCACTAATGCAACCAGCAAGAAAAAAAAATGAACAAAATATACAACTAGAGTAGGAAGACTTTGAAAGCCTACCTCAATCCACCAGCATCTCCAGAGGAACTCAATATAGTTTGATCACTGTGCAGCCAAGCAACTGTCCTAACTGAACCAGGAGAGCTGTCAATTTCCCTTGGAGGTGCATCTGGTCGGTTTAAATCAAATATCCGAAGAATTTTTTCAAAACCACCGGTGAGTAGCAGATTTGTATCCTGCAAAGCCATCACACAATAGTTCATATAAATTATCAGAATGCAAAGGCTAATAAATGGGAAAGATAAATATGGACTGAAGTCCCTTTGACACGTTGTAACGCTAAGAGAAAAAAGGAAAAAAAAAGAAAAGAAAGAGAAGGAGAAGTTCCCATCACATAGGAACTTCCAAGGTATATTAGTTTTGAGAATGAAAGATTTTTGCCTTCCAATAGCAGTAGCCTCTCATGACACGGCAATAATTGAAATTGGCATTCTCTGCTCTTATTTTCAACCTAATATAAGGGGACTTTACATAAGCACCCAAGAGTGTGGCCTACCGGTCAATGAAGTGTGATTCTGCCAATATGCATAAGCCTTGATGGGCATATACAGTCACAGTATTCTATAGTTTTATGAAGGTATTTCATTATAAAGCATCAAGGAGATGCAAAGTTATACAAGAAGAAAAGTACACTTGTTAGCCCCTTTACAATGTGTCAAACAAAGTCTAAGAAATGGTCAGTGCAATAGTATTCTATTAAATCAATATCATAACTTGGTAACTACACCTTAAGTGAAGTTATAAAGCTCTGACCTGAAGGAACTCTAATAGAAGTAAGGGAAATATGGTTGTAAAGGTTTCATTTTTGGTTGTACGTATTACTGGAATACTCCCTGTGTATTCCTTTGTTTATAATACAAATTACCTTTCTCAAAAAACAATATGGTTGTAAAGATACCTCTGAAAAGGCGCATGCTCGAACTATGTGCTTGTGGTCAAATGAGTGTAACACATCCCCAGTCAAAGCATTCCACAATTTCCTGAAAACAACCAACACCAATTACAATATAGAAGATAAAAGGACAATTTTAAGCCATGAAAAATTCTAAAAAAGGATGACGAAGCTTCTACCGTGTTATATAAGATGTTAGTTAATAAATCTATGTAGATAATGACACGCAAGGTCGACCAGTAATAGACATGCCACAAAAGTACTTCTATTGTTCTACACCACTTCTTAATAGACTGATGTCACCATATAAATGTCACTTAAATGCTTATTTTCAAAGTACTGAAGTGAAGACAATAGATAACATACGCGCTGAAATCGGCAGATGCAGATGCAGCACGAAGAGCATGTTTATCCAGACAACAACTCCACACGGCTCCTTTATGCCCTTCAAATGTTCCAATCCAATCTCCAGTCTCTCCATTTCTCAGCATTGGTGTAGAATCTTACAACATGAAAACAGTTCAGAAATTAAGAACAAATAATGACATGAAAACTATTGCAGCGAATGAAAAAATGCAACTAGTACTACGCCCAAGTCCCAAACAAGTTGTGTAGGTTATATGAATCCTCACTAACCATGTTTCTCCATTTAAATTCATCTCGAGCCAATATTATACAAAACAAAAATAAAAATAGAATTACTACAAGTTATCTATATTTTCTACTTGCATAAAAATCTTTGATATGGCCGACTCCTACAAAACATAGGACCTAAAGTACATACTATATTAACATGACTAAAACATATTCCCAACTAATTGATATTGCCTATACAATCTCTTTCCTTAATTGTGCATTATCTTTCATAAGTCTGCATGGACTTGGCAAAAAAACAAAAGCATTTTTGGAAACTGACGAAAAAACAAAAACATTAAATCGACAAATATTAGAAGAAAAAGAGCAACTGGGAATTCCAAAGGCTACTGACAAAAAAATAGTAATAAAATCCCAAAGGCTACTGACGACAAATATACCATGTGCTGCAGCATGCTAATCATTCTATTTACCACCAATTAGAGCATTTGGTGAAAACACTAGGCATACAAAATACTTGAGATGATAAATACACGCCCACACCTACCATAGAATGCATTGAACTTGGTATTATATTTTATAGAAGAGAATGCAGATAAGAGAATTAAGTTTTACTTTAACAAGGTTTGATAACATCTAAACATAAATGAAGTATGCATTTCACACATCAGCACCTTAGACTTTATAAAATACAGGAACATTTTCCAATTGTCTTCCTCAGTTCTATGAGGATAGAGATCCCTTCACATTGAAAAATAATCCTCTTTGGCTTTCTTAGATGCTTCTTGGTATTTTGCACAATCTCTAAGCAGTGTTGTCAAAGGCGCGCTTCAGCCCCCAAGCCAAGCTCAAAACACATTGAGCTCTTCACCTTCACTTAATGTGCACTGAGCGTTTCCATATACTTTACTTTATCGTAAAAAAAAGTTTCTTTCTCCATATATTTGGTATTTATGTTTATAATTATTAAGCTTGGATTAAACATATATATTTGTATCTTTTCTCCATTTGCACCTTTTCTCTTTAAAGCCTACGCTTTATTAGCGTTTTTCCCTTAAAACCCCGGGGGACCTTAAGAGCTTTTTTGCACGTCTCGCTTTTGACACAGTCTCTAAGCAAATGTATGAAATCCTAAGCTCAAATGCAGCACCTACAATTGAAAAGGTGATGCTACTCTATTTGCACGCACAGAGGCAATGCTACTCTAATGCCTCGCATTGCATAATTAAGGTTGTGACTTGCTCATACTTATATGGTAAGATCAAATGCTATAAATGGGGTTGATTGGGGGTTCTAAGAATGTAAATACCACAAACAATCTAAAGGAATTTTTCAATAAGTACCAATCAAAACCTTTATATAGTGGGTTAGCAAAAGAAAGTTCCATAATTTAGAATGTACTAGCTCATTCATTAGTCGAAAAAATGTTTCGATTACAAGAATGTAACACAGCTGTATAAAATTCACTCTAGCTTCAATCTATTATATCAAAACTAACAAAAGGGCAGGCAAAACAATTATAAACGGAATTACCCTTGCTGGCACTGATGAGGAAGAATCCATCAGGAGTGATTGGACTGTATGACAGATCAACAACAGGACGAGAATGCCCATGACAAACAAGCGGTGCCACAACCTTCTTCTTATCCATTACTCCCAAAATTCTAAATTAAATCAAATCCAAGAGAAAAAAAACTAAGATAAACGATATCTACGAGAAACCCAACCCAGCGCCGAATCGAAATTGATCAAAAAAAAAAGTCCCCAAATGAAGAAACTGACAATTGACTGATCAAAAAAAAATAAAAATAACGCCCAATTGTCTTTGAAACAGAAATTTAGAAAAGATCTACAAATCAGAATGAGATATATAGAAATTATATGTATGTATATATTTATGTGTATAGATGGGGAACTGGCGCGACGGAAAAAGGTGGGAAACCCTAATTTTGAGATTTGATGGATCCACCCCTTTCTAACCCTATCAACAACTCATATAAAGAAGAAGCCCTAAGGATAGATCAGAAACTTGGAATTATTTGGACAAATTAGAAACAAAATAAAAGAAAAAATAATACAAAAAACCATAGAAAAATAAAAATATTATACTGAAACTATAGGGCTTGGCGCAGGGAAGACAATGCGGCAACAAGATCTAATATAGTCTCTCTTTCAACCCCCATCCCCCACTTATTTATTGTTAATAATAAATTATAATTTATTAATAGTGATTTTAACCTTAATTTATCCCTAGGATAGAGTAAATTAATGTGATTTTAAAAAGTAATCGTGTAATAACTTAATCTACATTGTATTGTTTTGGATGATATGTTATTTCATTCCGAAAGTTATTTCTTGAGAATGTTCGTTAATTTGGGTATATAATGAATCGGGGTTTATTCAGAATTTAGTTACAATAGTTATCACGTGGAGGGTCGAAATGATGGTGAATTATTGAGCTTCGAGGGTTGGGATCAGTCAGCTTCATGAGCTCAACCAATTCGATTACACTGTATATGTAGCAGACTAACAGAGCCGGGGAGGCATTGAATTTACATCGATGTATTCTTCCTCAAAATTCTTCTCGTTCTTTTCGATAAATCTCTTCTCTTCTTCTTCCATTTTATGCAAATCTATTGAGCTAAGGAGTCACGATTTAATTTTTCCATTTTCAGCTATTTTCGTTATGAGCTTAGGAGTTAATATTTAATTTTTTTCATTTTCAGTTAATTCTATTATTAGCTTAGGAGTTACTATTCAATTGTTCCGTTTTCAGTTATCGTTATTAGCTTATGAGTTATTGTTCAATTGTCCCATTTTCAGTCATCGTTATTAGCTTATGAGTTACTGTTCAATGTTTTGATTTTCAGTTATTTTCGTTATTAGTTTACTTGTATTTTAATTATGTTATCAATGTAATTGAATATTGTCTCTAAAACACTAGGTGATTTCTTCTTATACGTTCTTATCTTGGTGGACAAAGTTATCTGATACTTATTAATGGTGGAGATGACATGTATCCTATAAAATTAATCGAAGTGCACACAAACTGGTCCAAACATCGTAATTATAAAATATATGTATATTACATGTCACTCCTAAGACCACAAGAGTGAAAAAATATTTTAAAGTATTGGTGCATTACATGTATATTTAGTTTAAGATGATAAAATTCAAAATATCTTCTTATTTTTGTAAATTTCGTATCTAATCAAACTAAAATACTTGAATTGAAATTGATCATGAAGTAATTTAGAATCACTCTGTAAACAACAAATTTCGGCTTGAGAGAATAATCAAGAAATGAAAATTGAGTAACAAAATGTAGTATTTGATTTCAAGAACAATGAGTATTACAATCTCTATTATAATCATCTGATTCGTTCAGCAATAATATAAACTATGTAGAACTCGATTTAGATTCAAGGCCTTGAGTAGCTTGGCCTTGAATCTTTGTCTTAAACTTGAATTTGAATTGTTCATCATGAACACTTGGATGATTACCACGAATTATGAATATAGATTTCACGAACAAGTAACTTGATCTTGAACGCCTTGATATTTGCCTTCGTTCTTGATCTTGAACTTGATTATTTGAACTTTTAGCTTGTAGAGAATTTGTGATCTTTGATCCATGAACTTTCTTCTTACTTCTTGCTCTTAATCTCTCTTTTTGTGAATTATGAGGACCCCTATTTATAGTTGTAGGGAGTGGCGTGATTGTGAATTGGTCGGTTTAAACTGGTCAATCATATTCATCCAATGACAAACTCCAAATTGATTGATCAGAACATGCCATCTAGGCACTTGATATTATTTTAATGACTCATTAATTTAGCATGAATTGTCACATAATTTTGGCACTTGACATGAATTTAGTGGCTTGTTTATTTGACCTGAATTTCCACGTAATTTTGACACATCATATGAATTTAATGACTCATTTATTTGATTGGATTGTCACATCATTTGACATGTGACATGTGACATAATTTCAGTGACTCATTAACCTGATCTGGATCGCCACCTCATTTGACACGTGCCATGATTCTATTGATTTATTCATATAACTTGATGTGGCACATTACCTGACATGTGACATCAAATTGGATGATTTGTTATTTCATCCTGATTGTTCCGTTAATTTAGGTATATAACTAAGGTTTATTCAAAATTTAGTTATAATAATCATTACACGAAAGGACTGAGATTGATGACGAGTTATTGGGCTTCAAGGGTTGGGATTAGTCACTTTTGCTCGACCAATTCGATTACACAATATATGTAACAGACTAACAGAGAAAGAGAGACATTGAATTTGCACTAATATCTTCTTCCCCAAAAAATCTTCTCAATTTTTTCATTCTCAATCTCTTTTAAATGTCTTCTCTTCTTCTTCTTCCATCTCCGCAGATCTATTGAGCTAAGGAGCTACTGTTCAATTTTTTCATTTTCATTTATTTCCATTATTAGCTTAGGAGTTAAAATTATTTTTTTCCATTTTCAATTACTAGTTTAGGAGTTACTGTTCAATTTTCCTATTTTCAGTTATTTTTTTTATTAACTTAAGAGTTATTGTTCTTTTGCCACCTTCAATTATTTTGTTATTAGCTTAGCTTATATTTTAATTCAGTTATCAATATAATTGAAAATTGTCCCGAAAAATACTTGTTATTTCAAATCAGTTTTGAGATCATTACACTTTTCTTTCTAGTTTATTTTTTTAGATAAATGTATCTTTCTAGATTAGTAATTCTTTAATTACACTAGACTACATATCATTTGATCTTTAGTTTAAGATGATGAAAACTCAAAATCTGTTCTTATTTTAATAAATTTCATACCTAATCAAACTATTACTTGAATTGAAATTGATCACAAAGTAATATAGAATAAGTGAAATTTTGATGTGTGTTTTTTTGTTCCCTCTCTAGGAACTCCCACCTCTTTTGCTTTTTTGGTGACTTGAATTCATAATCTTCAGATTGAAAATGAGGAATGCTTACCATCCGAGCAACTCTCTCTTGTCAAAATTTTGGTACATACTTGCTAAAGGTTGGTGTATGTGTAACCTGAAATCTACCACTTGTCAAATGTTGTGAAATGGTTGAATTAGGAAAATTATCTCATATGATCGTTTAATGAATGTGATCCACATCATCTCTATTGTGTTAGTCATGCAGGTCAACTGCGTGAGTTTTCACATGCTTCTGGATACAGGCTTTAATATGAAACAGTACAGTTTTAGTTTTGATGTTGAAGCTTAATATTCAGAGCAAGAGTTGGTTGATTTAGATTGGCCTTGAGCTAGAGATAAAGGTACGATTTTGATCGAGTCGAATTATAATATTAGTCTGATCATTATATTTATTTTAAGAAATGAATTTAAGGTGTACCAATCATTAATATAAAATCTAATAAATTAAAAATCCATAAGCTTTAAAGAGTGTCTCCTCCTCTAAATTTAGAAACATTTGTCCAAGCTCTTGCATCTGTTGAAACTAAAAGCGGCATGGATAAATGGACAAGCTGGATTATCACTAAACAACACTTGTGGAGTTGGGATTTTGGGTTTTCATCAGCAAGTATTTTTTATGGGCCGGGGCCTTAGTTTTGGCCTTTTGGGTTTTCATACGCAAGCACATTTATTGGTACAAATAGCGTTTATTGGCAACTTTCGTTCATCTATTTATAAAATAGCCAGTATTACGGAGTTTTAAGTTTCACAAGTAAAATTCATACTACAATATTCTGGTTTCACATTTACAATTTGGAACTTTATGATAATTGATCTCCTCCCATTCATTGTTTAAATATGATTCAGTTAGAACATTACTAGATTTTAAACAAAGTCTAATTCCTCTATTCAATGATATCTTTTTTTCTTGAATTTAAAATTTCAATATTCAAATCAAAATGCAACCGATGACACAATAGTTTAAAGTTGATATGGTAATAATGATAAGCAACATGAACAAGAGGAAGCAAATGCCTGTGCCTTCCTTATCATAGTGTGTATATATATATATATATATATATATATATATATATGTATAGAACTAATTTTCCCCTCCACACCAATTAGTATATGAATCAGTCCAATAATTTGGTTGGTAAAATAGAGAACAAGTATCAAGCCTTAGAGTCTTTTAAAATAATAAAAGATAATAAGAAATAAACCTTAAGATTCTCGAACAAGAATATAATCAACAGGTCATCCTCAATTTATTTTTTGACTTACAGTTGAAAAAGGGAAATGGTCCCCCGGCCGATCAATATTCAAGTTGCTCCCATTTGATTCTCTTGATATCTCACTTATATTTATTTGGAATTTGATTTAATTACTGATATTTGAAATTTGATTTAATTACTGATAGCACAGTCCCTGGCTGTAATTAAGTTTTATCGTTATTACTAGAAGATAACATATGTGCAGCCCTAATATTTCCTTTTCTTTTCGAAAATTGAAGATGCCGCCAGCAGGAGTGGACTTACCGTATTAAGAGGGGGTGCACGAAAAACATTGTACATATATGTGTATATATATTTTGAAGAATTATCATATATTATAAAAGAACCTTCAAACATATCTGTTGAATTGGGGCATCTGATTGTCATACCCCCTTAGGCCCTTGAGGGCTAGTGTGCGACCAGGAAATTACATGGAGTGTCCCCAAAAGTGAGTGGTCTTCAATTTTTGCCCCCATAAGAAAAGTCTTTAAAAAATACCCTTCCTTCCTTTTTATGTATAGAACAAATACATTTTTTCCCCTCTACACCATAACTCTCCATGTTCATTTGTCTATCAACTTTTTAATTTTCATTTTTCCTTTTTCCTTTATCTTTTTAATTTTTTTTTCTTTTTTCTCTATTTTTTTTACTTCTCGTTTTCTTTTTTCTCAACCTTTATTTTTATTTTTTTTCTTTTTCTCTCAACTTTTTCTTTTGTTCTTTTTTTTCTCAACTTTTTTTTTATTCTTTTTTTTTCGCAACCTTTATTTTTTTTAATTCTTCTTTTTTTTTTTCTCAACTTTTTTTTTTTTTTCTCTCTTTTTCCTTTTTTTTAATATTTATTTTTTCCTTTTCTCTTTTTTCTTCTCTTTTTTTCTTTTTTCTTAACCTCTATTATTTTTTGCTAATGAACAAAAAGTTGGATAATCCACAAAGAGGATCTTCTTTCTTTGAAATCGAAGTAAACTTAAGGGCGTGCTTTGTTGTTTGGAAGTCCTTTGGAACAAGTCTTGCCTCTAAGGCAAATGTTATAGAACATCTCATAAATCAAGACACAATGAGGTAGTGCCAAGTCTTACTCGTGGGGCATAACTTGTTATTTGAAAATTCTTGAGCTAAGTCTTGCCTCTAAGGCAAGAGTTATATAGCATCTCATAAATTAAGACACAATGAAGTAGTGTTAACTCTTGCCCATGGGGCATAACTTATTTTTTGAGAGGCCCTTGGGCTAAGTCTTGCCTCTAAGGCAAACGTTGTAGAGAATCTCATATCAAGACACAATGTGTTAGTGTCAACTCTTGCCAATGAGGCGTAACTTATTGTTTGAAAGTCTTTGAGCTAAGTCTTGCCTGCAAGGCAAGAGTTATAGAGCATCGCATAAATCAAGACACAATGTGGTCGTGTCACCTCTTGCCCATGGGGCGTAACTTGTTATTTGAAAGTCATTGGGCTAAGTCTTGCCTCTTAGGCAAGTGTTATAGAGCATCTCATAAATCAAGCACAATGTGGTAGTGTCAACTCTTGCCCATGGGGCGTAACTTGTTGTTTGAAAGTCCTTGGACTAAGTCTTGTCTCTAAGGCAAGAGTTATAGAATGTCACATAAATCAAGACACAATGAGGTAGTGTCAAGTCTTGCTCGTGGGGCATAACTTGTTGTTTGAAAATCCTTGAGCTAAGTCTTGCCTCTAAGGCAAGAGTTATAGAGTATCTCATAAATTAAGACTGCCCATGAAGGGTAACTTGTATTTTTTGAGAGGTCCTTGGGCTAAGTCTTGCCTCTGAGGCAAGGGTTATAAAACATCTCATAAATCAAGACACAATGTACTAATGTCAAGTTTTGCTCATGGGGCGTAATTTGTTGTTTGAAAGTCCTTGGGCTAAGTCTTGCCTCTAAAGCAAGAGTTATAAAACATCTCATAAAAAAAAATAAAGGTCGACAAAAATGATTAAAAAAAAGAGAAAAGAAAAATTTAAAATCAAAGAAAAAATAAAAAAATAGAAGTTGAGAGAAAAAATAAAAACTGAGAAAAAAAAGGAAAAAACGAAGAAATAAAAGACAAAATAAAAAATAAACGAAAAAATAAAGGTTAAAAAAAATAAAAAAATAAAAAATAAAAAGGAGAAAAGAAACAGAATTGAGAGGAGAAAAGGAAAAAAAAAAGATTGAGAAAAAAGAAAAAAATGTAGAAGAAAGAATAAAAGAAAAAATAAAAGAAAAATAAAGGTTGAGAAAAAATGAAAAAAAAAGATAAAAGATAAAATAAAAATAAAAAAGAGAAAAAGAAATAAATATAAAAGTTGAGAGGCAAATGAGCATGGAGAGTTGTTTAAAATATTTCAGGTATAGAGGGGCAAAAAGGTAGTTGTTCTATACATAAAAACAAGGAAAATTATTTTTGTAAGACCTTTTTTATGGGGGACAAAAATACAAAGTCACTCCCTTTCAGAGGCATTAGTAAAGTTATCCCGGGTGCGACCCGTGTTAGTAGTCCCTAGTTGGGTCGTGCTCGTGATAAGCGAACATTACTAGGATATCTAGGATTTTCGTAAACAATGCTCGTATTTAAAAGAAATAACAGAGATCAAATTAGCATATTGCCTGATTTGAACCTAATTAAAAAAAACATAATTCAAGTAGTACACTATTACTTCTCTTCTTGACAACTTTTTTCACTTTTTAAAAATAAATCAATGATAGATTTATTGGAAATAATACTAAATAATTCATCATTAGACTATAAGTTTGTTCTAGTCTCATCTAAATCTACATTTTTCAAGACATTGGTATGTGATAGTCAAAGCTCAAAAGTAGAGCAGGCAAAAAAGTTGGTGTGGGAGAAACTCCATTCCTAGCCAGAAACAATTTATAAAAAATTGTGTAATGATACAATTTTTTTTTTTGTCTTTAAGAACCTGTAGGAACATATATTATCTGGCATAAAATGTGTAGGGTTGTGCTAGTCACAAGTACTAACAAATAAATTTCATGTACGTACAACTCATAAATAACAAATGAATGAAACATCCATGGGCCATGGTAATAGATATAAATAAGATCTTGTTCGTCATCATGGAATATATGCATATTAAAATGGTGAAATTGAGTCATTTAGAAGGCTCTAGAATTTATAAACCAATCATATGTTCAGATAACATTTTCTTAAAACAACTTCAATTTATGCCATTCATTAGTATGTTGACCAGAAAATAGATAAATCAAAGTATCTTTAATTTATCAAGTATATTTGTACTTATAAATCAAATAGTGTCTATAATTCAACGTGATATTAAGAATATCCTAATATCCTGGGTGGTCCTGTCATATATATGCCTTAACTATGTAATGAGTATGATGTTGTAATGTTTTCACGAACACTTTGAACTAAGTTTCACGTGATCTAATAACACGACTCAATCACAAGTTAATTTTTGAGATTCACTGTGACTCACCTACGTGACAATATTTATGGCCATCAAAGCCCAGAGCTAGCTTCTTCTTGTGCTCAATCGTCTCCAACTCCAAGCTACCTTTGGCATAGTCCGAGTCTCAACCATCATTCCGCCATCACCATATTCGTCCAACCGAATCATTGGTTCTGATACTTAGTTGTTGGGTTAAGTCAACCCAAAGATACCCGCACTACCATATTGTCCGGTTTGGCCCAAACCCACAATATTTTTCCCAAAAGACCTCACACTGAGTATACCTGCACCTTACATGTAGTGTTCCAATCTTTTCAGCTACCAATATAGACTTTGTTCATACACCGTAACATATTAATGAATTTCTTAATACACAGGGCAAAAGCTATATAATGAATTTCCCAAAGTCCTCACTTTGATGTTCGACAAGGTCCCATACATTAACAATGCTTTATGCGGTTATGCAATGACCATGATTTTGCAGAATTTTTGTCCTTAGACAGTGAAATTTTATCAAACAATTGCATTAGATTAAAGAAATACATAAACATAATCATAGTCTATGAGGAAACTTAAAATAATTAGCTCAAATCGTCATGTCTGACCTCTGAGTTTTATACCACTATATCATTTTTGTTTTAGTTGAAAAAATAAAATAAAAATTTTGTTCTAAACAAATTTAATTGTCTTCTTCTGAGAGACGTGGCCAGCTAGCCAATTGATGCAGAGTCTCAGAGATTTTCTGTCCCAGAAAAGCTCAGGCACAAGAGTACAAGTTTTGGTAAGGTGTTTTAAGGCCCTACTAGCAAGTAACAGTTCCTGTCTATTCCTATATAAGTAGTCACTGAGAACTTTTGTTTGAGTAACAAATAAAAGTCTCTTGGAAAACTTCCCCTGCATAATTTCAAGCCATTTTCTTGGGAAAGTGAATCAAATATCAGGTAACTAGCTGTTCTTTCATATGGTTTCAACTCATATTTAGTCCCCTTAATCTTTGAAGAAGTGTGGATTCATATAGTCGACCCCAACTAAGCGAGCTTAATTAAATATAATGAAGCAGTAAGGATTCATATAGTTGACCCCAACTTGTTTGATATTGAGGCTAGTTGTCGTTGTCGCTTGTTTGATATTGAGGCTAGTTGTCGTTGTCGCTAAATCTTTGAAGAAAAGATGAATGCATGTGGTAGTGTCTTTGTATCCTGTATAAAACCAGAATTAATTGAGATACATTTCCCCTAGTCCATTAATTCTTCTTGTTCTGCTATTTTTGCATATAAACACTTTTTTCTTGTCCGTCCATATTTTTACCCAATAGAAGCAAGTCTTCTTGTTTAATGCATGTTCTGTCTTTGATTCTTAGACATAACTAGAGTTAAGTAAGTCATACTTTACATGCCATGTATACTGTCAAGAAATCCCATGATAAATCAATAGTAATACTACTTATGTAACAGTTTTAAAATTGTATGTTTTCTGTATTTTGATTGATGAATACTTATTTTTCCGTTATATTTCTTGTGGTTCACCAGAGATGAAGAGTCATCTCGGAACTCCATTCGAAGGCATCTCAGAGGATATTCGAGGACGAGTTTCTTGCTACAAGCAGGATTGGATTGCTGGAATTAGATCCGGAATAGGGTAATATCATTTTTCTTAGTTGTTCTTAAACAATTTTTGTAAATGAGTTACATTTTATGTTTTTTGATTCTGTTCTAACTGCTATTTCTGTGTGTATATGGCAGGATATTAGCTCCAACTACCTACATATTTTTTGCATCTGCTCTTCCAGTGATTGCTTTTGGAGAACAATTGAGCAGAGAAACAGGTTCTTCTACATTTCAAACTTTTGATGAAAGCATTCTAAAGGCAATCAAATGCATTTCTGATCATTGGTTTTCCTATTATATAACTTGAATTTGCATTTTAGATGGGAGCCTCAGCACTGTGGAAACTTTAGCCTCTACAGCAATTTGTGGTATAATTCACTCGATACTCGGTGGGCAGCCTCTTATGATACTAGGAGTTGCAGAACCTACTATTATCATGTACAGTTACTTGTACAAGTTTGCTAAAGGGAGAGAAGATTTGGGACAGACACTTTATTTGGCTTGGGCTGGATGGTATGTTACAATATGTTCGATTTTCGTATAAGTGTTGTTTGATAGACAATATGTCATGATTTCTCATATCTATGATGAAATTTTTGCAGGGTTTGTGTCTGGACAGCTCTCATGTTGTTTCTTCTAGCAATATTCAATGCCTGTTCTATCATAAGTAAATTTACAAGGATTGCTGGGGAAACTTTTGGCATGCTTATCGCGGTGCTTTTCATTCAAGAGGCAATTAAGGTACACTTTAGCTGCAGAAACAAGAATTCTTCTTATAAGATATTCAACTCTTGGCAGGGTGGAGCCACAATGGTAGTTATGGGTTCGGCAGAACCCAGTAACTCTGGTTCAAACCCTGCATTTGTGTTTAAAAAATTCATAAATGTACAAATAATCCTTATCTAGAACCTAGTAAGCAAAACAAATTGTGATTTTGCCTCTGAATCTCTTGGTGACATCTGAGAGAATGGATTTGTATTGTAATTTCGTAGGGATTAGTGAGCGAGTTTAGCATTCCTAAAGCCGAGGACCCAAGTTTGGAGATATATCAATTCCATTGGCTTTACACGAACGGGCTACTTGGAATCATATTCACCTTTGGGCTTCTCTACACAGCCTTAAAGAGCAGGAAAGCAAGGTCATGGTGGTACGGCACAGGTTTGTAATCCAAACATTTTGATGGTATCAATATGTTGTCACTTCATCAAAGTACAGGTCTCACAACTTTCCGTTCACATTAAATCAGGCTGGATTAGGAGCTTCATTGCCGACTATGGAGTTCCTTTAATGGTTCTTGTGTGGTCAGCTCTCTCATTTATCGTGCCAAGCAAAGTTCCATCTGGAGTTCCTAGAACTCTCTATAGTCCCCTTCCTTGGGAATCTGCATCTTTATATCACTGGACTGTAATTAAGGTGTGAAAAATAGGTGAAAGGTTCCTTCTTCAATTAGTTAATGAGAAATCTTGAACTTTAACACATACCTCAACTGCAGGATATGGGGAAGGTTCCTTCAGCAGACATATTTGCTGCATTTATACCATCTGTGATGATAGCCGGACTTTATTTCTTCGATCACAGTGTTGCATCGCAAATGGCACAACAAAAGGAATTCAACCTAAAGAACCCTTCTGCATATCATTATGATATCTTACTCTTGGGATTTATGGTATCTTATCATCTGTCGATTTCTTCCCTTGTTTCTGATTACTTGTCGCTGTTTCAATAATTAAGATTAATGACATGGATTTGTACTTCTCCTCAGACTTTGCTATGTGGTTTGATTGGATTGCCTCCTTCAAATGGTGTCCTGCCACAGTCCCCTATGCATACTAAAAGCTTGGCTGTACTTAAGAAACAGGTAAAACATAACTAAATTTGGCGATGATTGTAGTGCGTGCTACTGATACAGTGCTAAGTTGAGTTCCTAACACTGTATGTAATGCTAATCAGCTGATTCGGAAAAAAATGGTTGAAAGTGCAAAGGAGAGTATCAGGCGCAAAGCTAGCAATTCTGAAATTTATGGCAATATGCAAGCTGTATTCATAGAGATAGATAGTTCTCCTATTGTAAGTCCATCTTCTTAGTTTCTTTAGCACTTTCAAATTAGCACCATTGTTTTGAGTTGGATAAACGTAACTCTGAGTCAATTTGTCCAATACTTCACCATCGAGACTGAACATCTTACACGTCGTTATGGAGATATCTAGAATAATAGTATTGAGCTTTATAAAACCGATTTTTCTTGGCTATGCAGAGTACAGTAGCTAAAGAGTTGGAACACTTGAAAGAGGCAATAATGAAACGTGAAAGTGAAAATGCAAATGACGAAAAGTCTAGTAGTATATTTGATCCTGAGAAGCACATTGATGCTTACTTACCCGTTCGAGTAAATGAACAGAGAGTCAGCAATCTATTGCAGTCACTACTAGTAGCAGCATCAGTAGGTGCTATTCCAGTTATAAAAAAGATACCAACCTCAGTTCTTTGGGGATATTTTGCCTACATGGCTATTGACAGCCTTCCAGGAAATCAACTGTGGGAAAGGATGCTGCTTCTATTCATTGCCCCTGTCAGGAGATTTAAGTAAGTTCATTCGTGGCATATTATCATTGAAGTAATTAAGTAAATAGATCATCAAGTCTTGCTCCTCTTGACTAACATTTTACAAATAAAAAGGAACTTTTTGTAACGGTTTAAGCCGCTTAGACTTTAATCCAAAGGGCACCTCGACATTTGAATTTATGAAGCCGCTCTTGTGACTTGTTCAACTAACCAAAGTGATCATGATGGCAGGGTCCTTGAAGGGGTTCATGCATCTTTTGTGGAATCAGTACCATTCAGATGCATTGCAATCTTCACAATATTCCAATTTGTGTACTTACTTGTTGTCTTTGGAGTTACTTGGATTCCTATAGCTGGCATTCTCTTCCCCTTGCCATTTTTTCTCCTCATAAGCATAAGGCAACATTTGCTTCCCAAATTGTTACACCCTCGTCATTTGCAAGAGCTTGATGCAGCCGATTATGAGGAAATAGCTCCACAACGCGCACTTAGCTTCTCTTTCAGGGTAATCCTAAATTTGTCATTTGTCAAGTCCATTTAGTTTCCAGATTATCATTTGTCAAGTCCACAACGCGCACTTAGCTAATGAACTGTCAAATAATGTGATTAGGAAACGGAGACTACTCTTCCAAGAACTGAAGGTGAAATAGAAATTTGTGATGCTGAGATGTTGGATGAACTTACAACCAGCAGAGGAGAGCTTAAAGTCCGGACTGTCAGCTTTAGTGAGGATAAGCGCCCACAGGTACCCTTGACAATGAATTTCATATTTATTAGTAATTAATACTAGTATTAGAACCTGCACGATGCGCGGCCAATATTTAACAAAATTATTTGTAACCATTTGAGCACATTAGTTCTAATTATTTTGATTAAGTCTTAATGTTGATGGATGTTAATGATACCTATTTGCAGGTTATTCATCCAACTGCAGACACAGAATCTGAGTGAAGGGGGGGATAGCTTTTTAGTGGTTTAAAATTGGGACAATTTGACTTATATAGAGATGAAACAGGTGTTGAGTCTTGTATAAACTATAAGCAATGGAAGTTAAGATAAAAAATATATCAAAATTTCCACGGCTTTAGAGTGTATTGAATCTTGAGTTGGTACCACTGTTATGTGTTCATACATGTAGAGTGTATAATACTATAAATTGTAGGTCTAGTTAGTATACTATAATATAGGATGGACTTTCTAGATGTATTTTACCAGCAGACGTCGGTCTGAGAATGTAAGTGTTATGATAGTCGAATGATTATATGGATATTCTTTGACATTTCTACGCAGACTGAATGCTTCTAAGTCAGAATTTCGGGCTAAAACGGACGCATGCACAAAAGGAAAAAAAAAATCCTTTGATGGATGTTAATGCGAAAATATTTTTGAAACATTATTGCCTAGATTTTAAAGGTTGCATAGAATATAATGCTTCCCCCATCTGTAAAGTTGGTTCCTCGTCTGATGACATCTTATTTCTCAATAATGAGTCATCTTAATTGGGAAAGCGTCTTATTCTGCACATAATATTTGGTTTCTTATTTTGTATTCGATATACGCATTGAGTAAATTAGATTCGAATTCCCTTTGCATAAGGCCCATTTATGTGGTGGGTGGGTGGGTGAGTGGGGGGGGGGGGGGGGGGGGCAACAAGTCTTTTTTCATTGCAGGGTTTGAACCAAATACCTCTAATTAAAAATAAGATGTACTATGTTTCACTCTGCTGATCAACTGATATAGGATCTAGTGATATAGGATAAAAGAATGTGAAGGATATAATTTGATGTTTGTCTTTAAGAACCTTCAATAGGAAACTTCTGGTTGACAACTAAAATGGTAACTCTGCTACAACAACAATATACTCAGTGTAATTTCAAAAGTGTAATTTCACAAGTGAGATCTGGGGAAAAGTAGTGTGTACGCAGACCTTATCCCTACCCTTAAGAGGTAGAGAGGTTATTTCGATATACCCCGACTCAAGAAAAAACATAACAAAGCAGTCCGAGAAACAGAACACCAGATGGTAACCCTGCTAATAATTTTAAAAAATGAAAAATTTCAATATATCATAAACAGATTGATAATTGATTAAACAGATTAGGCCACCGTGTTCATGTATTACTCTACATAAAAATAAAACCTACAAGTTAACTATCAAGAACTTAATAAAACACTTGATGACTAGATTAATCCTCCCCAAGTATAATAATTTCTTGAAACCAAAATCATTACAAGGTAAGTCACATTAATTCTATACTTTAGTAATTGGAAGATATCCAGTTGCCCTTATTCCATTCTTGATGAAACCTCAGGAGTTGAGGAGGATATGCAACATTATCCCCAGTTGTAGGGAAATAAACACAATAGTTTTCTTCAAGTCTCCCAGAAATAAACCCGATCCACCATCCACCATTGTCAAACACATCAACAATATCGTACAGACGAATATTTTCTGGCAATGATGCATCATGTTTAGGTGGCAAGGGACGGATCTCAGAAGCTGTGATCGTTTCCTCTAGTAAATCAGACTTATCCCCATTCTTGACTTGCAACTTCAATTTTATCACCCCTCTGAAACAATTTTGTTGTGTCCTGTTTCTTGAATGCCATATTATTTATTCTTGCCTTTAAGTTATCAATCAAGCTTCCTGAATCATATTTCTCAAAACCATTATATGCTTTTAGGTTGTTGATGTCCATTGTTGTGACTCGAGACAGAGAAAAAGAGATTGATTTATTTAGTCGAATGATGAATTGAAAGTGAGAAACTAGTGAGGCGTTACATATGAATTTATAGGGAGAAAAAATTGGTTTCCTATAGTGATTAGGACTAGGAATACAAATTTGTTTCCAAATACCGTTTTGTATTTAGGAAATCGGATTTGTATTTAACTTTCCTATTTTGAAGGAATACTACTGGAAGTAGGCTTTGAATATTCAATTTTGAGACTACGGCTGGGTTTATTTTTACTTTCATAATTTATTAGTACGCGTTTTTTGGTTTAAGAAATTGTAAAAAATATTTTGTGCAAACAACGCGTACTAATGTTTTGCCTAATTTGTTTCACTTTCCTAAACAATGGTTGTAATCGACCGGTGTAACTAAAAAAAAAAAATTATGGGAAAATTAAACAAACTAACCACTCGGATATAATTTTTACAAAAAAAATGTCTTCTTCTTCTTCGTCGTCGTATCTTCTTCCTTTTGCTTCAGCTTCTTTCTTCTTCTTCTTCTTCTTCTTCTTCTTCTTTCTTCTTCTGCTTCTTCATTCTGCTTTTTCTTCTTCATATGCTTCTTCTTCATTTTTGCTTTATTTTTTTAAAAAAAAAAATCGACGTACCGTAAACGTGAATCGTTTTGAGCGAATTATATATCAAAAAAATTGAAACATCGAGAGGAACTCATATCTAAATTTTGGGACTGTTTAGAGGAGATTTTGAGTTGGTCAGGATTGAAAGAACTTGTTTGGAGAGGTTGTATTAATGGTTGAAAGTTTTGCTGTTTATTATGCTTCCATTTAAAGATTTAATGACTGGGACAAAAATTGATACACTTGTACACACTATTTATACAATATCGATACATGTTTTTGGACCATTTATATAATATTGATACACGTTTGTGCACTATATATACAATATTAATACACGTTTATACATCATTTATATAATTTTAATACATTAAATAACTTTTAGACAATATCGATACACGTTTATACACTATTTATACAATTTTGATATATTACATAACTTTTATACAATATCGATACATTACATATACATGCGGCTATTTTTTTTGGTGGCTAGTTCATTTTTTGGCTATTTTTTTTGTAAAAAAATCTTGGCTATATTTTTTGTAAACTAATTAGTTTATTGTACATATTTAAAATTATACCTAAAATTAGTCAATGAAATTATAACTTGTCTACAAAGCTGGTCAGAGAGTCAAACCACTAAAGCGAGGGATTTAGTCCCTTTTGAAGCTCTAATTTTTTTATTCGGTATCCGGTATTTATATTGAATTTCCGAGACACGCAAGATCGACTAAAGAGGAAAAATGTTCCCTAACAATTTTTTATTTTATTTTAAGCCTCAAACTTGAGATCTTTAGTTAAGGGAGAATGATGCGCAATTTTTACCTATAATAGATTTATATGTTAATATTTAGCAGAATAGATAAGGCCTTCTCTTAAAGTTGGTTTTAGGCCATCCGATCTTATTGAACTGCCCTCGCTTGTCCAATCCGTTCAAGTTTGGCCTTATTATTGACTCCTTCATTTATTAGCCCGACTTGATCAATGAGAAATCTTGTCATAATATTTTTTAAAAGACATTATTTTTATTTAATATGTCATATATACCCAAACAACAAGGTAAGAGTAAGAAGTAGTAAGGGACTTTTGTGTGGGTATATAATTCACTCATTTATTAACTTAGCCAATTTTGACATTCTCAAATTTTACAATTGTAAGCAAATGTCGTGTTGGGAATGTAAAGTGTTTGATAGTCGAATGATCTTCGAAGATTTTGAATCACTAGCATATATGAAGATTCTTTGTCATTTTTACGCAGACTGAACGCCTCTAAATCAGAATTCCGAACTGAAATGGACGCATACACAAAAGGGAAAAAAATAAAATCCTCTGATCACATCTTGTTTTCTCAATAATGAGTCATCTCTTAAATGGGAAAGCCTCTTATTCTGCTCATATATTTTTTGGTGTCCTATTTTGTGTTTGGTATTCGCATTGAGACAGACTAAATCCGAATTTATGCCGCATAAGGCCTAGCTAGGAGGAGGGCTACCAGCAAGATTTACCTTGGGAAGTAGAGAACTATTTTTGATAGAGCCTCGGCTCAAGAAAAAACATAAAAACAAACTGGGAAAAGGAATACCAGATGATAACTCTGCTAATAATTTAAAAAAAATTGAAACGTTTTATTATATCATAAGCAGATTGATAGTTGATCAAACAGATATAGCGACCGAGTTCATGTATTACACTACATAAGAGAAAATAAAACCTACAAGTTAACAATAAAGAAAGTAACTTAATAAAACACTTGATGACTAGATTAATCCTCTCCAAGTATAATAATTTCTTGAAACCAAAATCAGTACAAGCTAATTCACATAAAATCTTTACTTCAGTTGGAACTTATTCCATTCTTGATGAAACCTCAAGAGTTGAGGAGGATATGCAACATTATCCCCAGTTGTAGGGAAATAAACATAGTAATTTTCTTCAAGTCTCCCAGAAATAAACCCGACCCACCATCCATCATTGTCAAACACATCAACTATATCGTATAGACGAATATTTTCTAACAATAATAATGAGTCATGTTTAGGTGGCAGGGGACGGATCTCAGAAACCGTGACAGTTTCCTCTAGTAAGTCAGACTTATCGTCGTTTACCAAATTCGTATATCGGACGAACCAATGTATCCCCATTCTTGACTCGCAACTTCAACGTTATCACCCCTTTGAAACAATTTTGTTGTGTCCTCTTTCTTGAATGCCATATTATTTATTCTTGCCTTTAAGTTGTCTATCAAGCTTCCTGAATCATATTTCTCAAAACTATTGTATGCTCTTCGGTTGTTGGTGGTTGCCATTATTGTTACTCGAGGAAGAGAAAGAGAGATTGATTTGTTTAGTTGAATGATGAATTGGAAGTGAGAAACTAATGAGGCGTTACTTATGAATTTATAGGGAGAAAAAATTGGTTTTCCTTTAGTGATTAGGATTAGGAATTTGTTTCCCTTTTTCTTTTGGTTTCCTACTAGGAATTGGAATTACGGTTTGGTATATTTAGTTTCCTAATTTATTAGTGCGCGGTTTTGGTGCACTTCCCCCGCAAACATACGAATGTTTTGCTTTATTTGTTTCACCTCCTAAACAACGGTGGCAATAGGTCCGTTTAATTTCTCTTTACTCAGAGTTTTATTGCGTAGATTTCATATATTGCATTTGTTGTTACCTGATCTGATCTCTGGTGCTCTTTGAAAACGTTTAAAGATAATATACCAACATGTTTTTGGTATTCTTCTACCAACTTTAGTGTTGCAGTTGACAGTATGATTTGGTTGCATGATTGGGAGGGCCTGGACTATATTGGGCTTTTGCAGACCTTAAAACTTAAATCTATTATTTGGGCCGTTTTCCAGGACGTCCTTCCCGCGACTTCGTAAAGCCCAATTACGAGCAGGAGGGTGGCAACTAACTTCATAAATGTACTCCTTCCGTTTTATTTTATGTCTTAGTTTGATGGGACGTACAATTTAAGAATATGCAAAAGGCTATTGTATCATACGATCTTAAGCTAAATGTGTGCATGACATAACAAAAATACTTGATGAATCTTGTGGTTTTAAGCATGCATGTCATTCCTATAAGGGAGTGTCATTAAATGTAAAATGAGAGTATTTAATAAAAAAAAAATATCATTCCTATAACGGATACTTTTATATAGATTTCAAGTTTCACGAATCACCCCAACTTATATAGTCCCTGTTGTTACGGGTTGACTTCAACAATATTGTCCTAATTTAAGGTGCAACAGAACAACGTTTCATCTCTGAATTTCTTGCAAAATGCCCAACATGACACACTTCTAAGTCCCAGCTTACTTACTAAAGATGGAAAATTGCTTACATACTACACCTCCATGCTGATGCACACCTCACTTTACATTTTTCTAATATTATTTTTCTAATAATCGCGGTATTTCAAACTAGCTAGCACACATCTTATATTTCACTAGCACAAATATAAAATAATTCTATTTGTGAGAAAAAATCACTTATTTTTTCCTCTGTCCAATTTAAATCTGAAATATCGTGTTAACTTATTTCATTGATCAATAGATCACATCGAGGGTGCTCCATACTTCTTTGTCTAATTATGAATTGCACATGTCTTGGCAATTAAACATTTTTCGATTATTGCCGAACAAAAACAAAGTGTCAATCCGAAGGGAGACAAATAAAAAAATAAAAAGGATAATTGAAATCACTAATTGGACGCTAATCATGTTATAACAACATTGGAAGTGAGGGTGCTGGGGCCCGGGGAAGGTTTTTCTCCCATAAAAATGCACAGATGACCCTTTTTGAAGTTGAATTATGTCTAAATTAATTCAGTAAACTAAATTTGTCTCTGAAAAAATAATGATAAAAATAGACCTTGAACTTAACTTAAATCAAACAGTTTGTAGTGAGGATTGTTCAAAATGATATAAAGAGATCAAAAAATTTATTACTCATCGAAACCAACACTCCCCCACACGTTCAAGATTGGACATATGAAAAGTGAGTGATATAAAATGAGGCTTCAAATAAGGCGAATCAAAAATTTTAAATTTTGGATAAAGCTGATTGTGATATCATAATAAGAACTGGACATTGGATTTAACCCAGCTCAAAAGGTAATTTACTGTATAATGTTCACACAAAATCATATAAGAAGACCAAACAACTATTCCCCCACTAATGTAGAAACTCAATAATTACACATCAAACTCGAATAAATTAAAGTCGGTTTCATAAATTATCACATAACAACAATATACTCGGTGTAATCTCACCGATTATGTTTCTTTTAGCTGATGATATAAAATAGGAATAAAATTTAAATAGTAACATGAAAAACTGGGATATGGTGCAAACAATACTGAAAATTAAATGGGGAGGCTGCACATGGGGTTGCTTCAATATCAGATCTTCCTCTCCTATTCCCCATTTCTCTTGTTCACGTTCCTTCTTTCTCCAGTTGACACGTCCATTATGTACAATTATTTTTCGTAAAATTAACTTAATTGAGAATGCAACAACAACAAAAAAAAAAGAACTTTGATGAAATTAAATTTCTGTAACCTAAGTAAAATATGAATTTTAGACTGTCACTGCAATCCCACCTCTATCATATATAGTATGATCAGTTTTGTAAATTTTAATTATCATTATTAAATTATTTATAGCATATACAGTATTATAACTAGGAGGATATTTGGCAACTACCTTCCTAATTAATGAACCAAACCAAATATTATCCTGCCACAAGCCATGTGCTCAAAGGTAGGCTGCCATGCATCTTTGAGGTTCGTTGTATCCATTTCTTATGCATATTCAACTTCCTTTGGAAGATTTCATTTTGCTATTACAATGTATTTTAATTATATAATTAACTTTTTTATAGGAGATTTGTAAATAAAACACATGAATTTTTGTAACATTATTTTGTAATTTTATCAAATTAATGGTAAGTAGGCACAGGAGATTATTTTCTTAATTCTTTTCCAAATGAAAAAGGGGGGGGGAAATGCATGCAAGCGGGTTGGCAGAACTCGGTGATTTTGGCTTAAACCATGACTCCAAAAAAGTTACTTATTTAATACATGTAAATGTTAATCTGTACGCATATCATAAATTAAAAATTCTAGATCCGTTTTTGCCCGCTCGTAGGAGAAACATAAGATGACAAAACTTTATGATGCCAACTAAATTTGCGATCAAAATATGATAGAATAGGGGTATACATGGATTATATATTTGCCACGAAAAGTAAATGAATGAATCGAGTGAAACGCAATATGTATGTTAGGGGATTAATATGTTAATTGCATGGCAAAATTTTCAAAAATATGCAATAGAACATAAAATATTATATCATGTAGCTCAATGTACAATATTATACGTTGAGAAAAATATTATACATAATATATCAATCTTGTGTATAAAAGTGTGTTAAAAATGTTTATACATAAATTAAATATGGACTAAATCGGATAAGAAACTCATATTAATATATCAATCTTGTGTATAAAAGTGTGTTAAAAATGTTTATACATAAATTAAATATGAACTAAATCGGATAAGAAACTCAAAATATGAGCTACGTGGTGTAAATTTTTTCTCCCAATAAAAATAGAGCCTATTCCCCCCCCCCCCCCCCCCCCATTTTTTTATTGATATTTGAAAGATGCAGAAGGATCAGAATGAAAATGTCAAGGCTAGCTGCCCTCTAGCTGACCATCAGATAAGACCTTCCCTTTGACTCTAATTCCAATTACTATGTAAAATTAATTAAAAGATAATAATACAAATTAATTATAAGCACGCAACAATAATAATAGTAATCACTTAATTCAAGATATTCCATTTGCCTAAGATCAATATCATGGCTGTCGTTAAACGTGCAAGATGCTTGAACACAAAATTATCTCCTTAGATTGCTTTTAGCTTAAATCAAACATTATTGGACATTTTGTCATTACTAGATAAAAGGCTTCTCCCACAGTGAATTAGTGAAAAAATTGTGCAACAAAACATAATTTTTTTACTCATTTCTCACCGAATCAATTCACTGAAAAAATGCATGATGAAAACAGATTCTCACTATTTTCTTAGTAGTCTGTTTTGATTAAATGAAAGAATTTTATACTTTAAAAATATTAATTGAACTCAGAAACCTTTATACCTTCATAATTCCATTTAAAAACTTTAAATAAATTAAATGAATATTCCGACATTTTACGATTAACAAGGATATTGATTAGTTCTATTTAATTATTTTATGTTTTCTTTATTAGCTTTGTTCCTCAGCATGGGAAGTGCACGTGCAGTCTGTTGTTTCCTTGGACCAGCTACGAAAGAGCGATAATATGGTGGCAGTCACCGTAAATTCCTTCAATCTAAGGGGTATTTTCACTAACAGAAATTCATAAAAGCCAGTCGAGGCATTTGTGAATTTTCATCCAACATATCTCTCTCTCTCTCTCTCTCTCTCTTTCACAATATATGAAAATGAAGAAAATGGAAATACTGAATATTGTGCTGCTCTTTGCCACCATAAATGTTGCTATATCTGTACAAGATGGTGAGTTTCTATTTATTCTCTCTTTTTTATTTCCTCTACTTAGAAATATGTATGAAATTCTGTAATAACTCATTTAGCATATGATTTTAACTTAATTACAGTAATTACAGTAATGTAATTTACCTTACTTTAGTAGGTTATTTGTGATCTTATATCTTAATCAACTAAAACTATATATAAAAGCTGTTGAATTCTTCAACGTAGGAGGGAATTTCAGTGAGGTTATAAAGGATACGAATATTACTATAAGTCGAAAGTTTAATATCACGTACGATATTTTGGTATTTTTTTTTAATTCTCTTATATAATTTTCTATTTCTGTGTGTGTAACGTATATTGTGACATGCATATTACGCTTACTCGCTTATAGTCGTTTGGACTTTTGGAACTCTGGTTTTGTTTCTGTAGCAATGATAGACATATAGATAGAAGAAAAGATCTTAAGCCACACATTCAGAACAATTTGTCTATTCAATTCTGAATAAAATTCTTATGATTTACGGTAAAAATCAGTGACATATATCTGCACATTGCTCTTTTCATTTTTTGAGCTGGTTCCTAGAAGATCTATGATTGAGTATCGTACACAGATACATACACACATAAAGAGGAAAAAGATGGAAAATTTTGTAAAAAGAAGAAAAGAATACTATGATAGGTGTGGTGAAATTAAACATTCATGGACCGTCCTATTTACTTACTTAGAAGGCAATTAATGCTAGCAATAGATAGATGCAGGGGTTATATCTTCATACGAGATTTTGGGTATTCTTTCATGAACAAGTTTCAGCTTTTTGCACATGATTCTTTATGACGATTGGGGCAATAACTGCTTAGGAATTGGGAATCGGAATAATATATACTCCCTTCGTCTGTCATAATGAAAATGTATATGTAATCTTCAAAACAATTACTATTGAGGAAAATGAAAAAGAAAATAATTTTCTCTGAATCCATATATGTAATTTCTCCTCTCAATATTCAAGGTCATCAAAGGTATTTTTAGTATCAGTCTTTGTCACACTAACAATCATTTTATAGAATTACATATGTACCCTGTACATTTTTATAGAAATTAACAATCAATTCAATCTCCATAAAGTATAAATGTCACTCAACAATTTCCTAAATTTCATCCTGAATGTGTAATTACACCTTTGATTTTAACCAAGTGTCACCTCTCATATTTAATTGGAAAATCCAGCCTTGCCAGTTGCCACCGATCTCCCGATACCAAGTTGTCACATCATATTCTTTACCCCACTTTTGATTTCTTCCATAAAAAAATACTTAGTACTCTTATTGCTATGTAGTGCCATAGTGGCCCAAACGGGAAAACATAGCTGGTAAGCTTACTAATCTTGGCTTATTGCTCATGCAAGCCATGTTACATGAAGTTATTAAGGTACAAAAATGAGAAAAACAAAAGTACCTAATGCGCTGGTCTTACTTTGTTCACGTGATTACTGAAACACAACATGTGATGATCCGATGGCAATTGCCAACCCAACATGACATTCCATTTAGATTAAAACTTAAAACTAAATTAATTTGTCTTAGTACATAGCTAGTTCATTCTTCAACAGGCATGCGGTTAGTCAGAGCATGAGTTCAAGTTCAAGCAAGGTCTACTTGGTATGTTAAAGAACATTTGATGATAGAATCTAACTTGTATACACAGATAACACAACATTTTTTTTTCATATTAGTGTAGCTTTACCTGCTTTAAGAGGTCATTTACCATGTTTTGTAAGTTATGAATCCACACTTAATTGTAATTGGCTTTTAATAACCTGATAATAAAAAATTTGTAATGTCAGTATATATTAGTTCTAATCTTAAGTATAACCTAGTAATATATGTAACTTTTCTACCTTGTGATTGATCAGGATTATTGCCTAATGGCAACTTCGAGCAAGGTCCAAAAGCATCACAAATGAAGGGCACAAAAGTGACAGACCCTCACGCAATACCTCACTGGGAAATATCAGGCTATGTAGAATACATCAAAGCAGGACAAACACAAGGTGACATGTTGCTTCCAGTGCCTGAAGGGGCTTTTGCTGTTAGGCTTGGGGAAGACGCCTCCATCAAGACCAGAGTCACGAATGTCACTAAAGGGACTTTCTACTCTCTGTCGTTCAACTTCGCTAGGACCTGTGCTCAAGAAGAGAAACTCAACGTGTCGGTGTCACCTAACACTGAGCCTAATGACTGGGGAATGCTACCTATGCAGACTATGTATAGTAGTGATGGCTGGGACTCCTATTCTTGGGGTTTCTTGGCCGAAGCCAATGAGATTGAAATCATGTTACACAATCCAGCAATTGAGAAGGACCCAGCTTGTGGCCCACTCATTGATTTCATCGCTCTCAAGGCTTTGAAAAACCCACATAGAACAAAAGGTAATTCCGCCTCTCTTGTCCATGTGCATTTAAGTTGGTAGGCCACGTCAAACTTTTATACTATGTGTGTCTAAAAGTTAAAACTTCAAATTCTAATGCATAAATTGAAAGCAGGCAACATGTTGAAGAACGGAAACTTTGAAGAGGGTCCGTACATCTTCCCCAACACAAGCTGGGGCGTTCTAATTCCACCAAACATTGAGGATGATCACTCACCTTTGCCCGGATGGATGATCGAATCTCTCAAGGCAGTAAAATACATTGATGCTGCACACTTCACCGTGCCAGAAGGAAAGCGTGCCATCGAGCTTGTGGCCGGAAGAGAAAGCGCAATAGCACAAATAGTGAGGACTCAGAAGGGAAAAGTCTATGACCTTATGTTCTCAGTTGGAGATGCGAGCAATTCATGCCAAGGGTCTATGCTTATAGAGGCATTTGCTGGAAAGATTACTTTGCGAGTCCCCTATGAATCCACAGGTAATGGAGGATTCAAACAGGCCAAGCTTCGGTTCACAGCAGTTACCGAGCGCACCAGGGTCAGGTTCTTGAGCACATACTACCACATGAAGAGCGATCACTCTGGTTCCTTGTGTGGTCCTGTGGTTGATGATGTGAGATTAGTTGGAGTTCGCCATCCATAAATTCCATAGATCAATTAATTACTAGTACTATAGAAGCTTTGATGGTTATTACTTAATTCGCGTTGCCTTTTCTTTTCTTCTTACAGCGTTGCTTATGCGAGGGAATGAGTTACTATTCCATGTAATGTTACTATAGCAGAGTTGATTCTTTCTCCATATTGCAAAAGAAATTAGAGGGTTTAAGTCATCTAGTCTTTGGTGTCATATCTTACATGTACGTACAAAATTTCAAGAAATCAAATAAAATTACCTTCATGAATCCGCTCTCGCTGTCAATATTTAATTTGATGAATCCAAACTCTATCTTCTTTATTTTTTGATATATAGGTAATCCAAACTCTTATCTTAGACTCCAAAGAAGAGATAAATCCAAACAAACATTGCCAGACATACTTAACAAGGTGTGGTCAAAATATTAAGCAAGGAGCACATACATTTTTCTTTACTCGTTATCCATTCTAAATTGCTATTCTAGTATGATTATTTTATCTGATAATGCAATTTAACTCCAATTTCTATTCTTATTGATTTGTTCAATCATCTGAAACTGAAACTCACTTGGTCTGGTAAAAAATTCACTAAGCGAGGGAAATTAAAGGTCTTGTTTCTAAAGATTACCTAGTCATAAGACATAGGTTCAGGAGGATAGTCTCCTCCATTATCAAAGCCAGCAGCTGCTTCATTAGCATAAGGCTGTAGAAGTCGATCACTCAGTTTTCCACGTCGAGCGAACATCTAACCTTCATCATTAGGCTCATAGACCACCTCAATTTCTGCCTCCATGACCTTAGTTTCTTCCTCAATTCCTCAATGTATGTCATTCCAGCAAGATCACAATATAAATTAGTGACATGGAGTGGCAAGATCCACACGCTTGGTGACCTTGACGCATCCTATCACACTTACGGAGCTCCATTTAACTTAAAATAGAAGATTGATATTTCTTCTATATATTGACCAGAAAAGGTTAAGCAATATGCATAGTAACTAGACCTAGTTTCATGCAAATAAATTGGTCTATGGTAAATAAAGCTGAAAGACAAACACACCATTATTTTCATTTCAGGAACCGATTGCTGAAGCACTAGCTCAACCAGATCTCAGTAAATAAAAATTGAATGTAACAGCAGAAGTCTCCAATAAGCATTATCACATAGTAGCACACAATTAACTTAGGAAACATGGTCATAAAAATTGAGAATACCTTTGTGAGGCCAGGGATAGCTGGACTTTTTTTGGGCTCGGCAGAATAAGCAATGGTTGCAAAGCTACAGAACCAAGGACTCCAGCACCTATAACTGCAAATTCTCTGAAAGACTTTAATCCCGGTAGATCTAAGCATGGATGGATGTTCATGCCCTGTGACAAATCATGGAACAATCTAGTTGGGCCATATACACTTCTATAGCAATATAATTTGCAAAGCAGCAATGCACAATATCACTACCAAAGAAGAAATTAGTACAATCCCCCAGCTTCAAATGATGATGGTATGTACACTCTCTTTATATCAACAACAGGATAGTGCTTGCTCGTTTTAACAAGATAGTCCTGCTTCGAATATAAAGGGATTACTCAAATTTTGAATTTGAAAAAAGAAAGACGTATCTCATTCAAATTTCCCACATAGCTTTTGATATATGCGTCCCAGGACTAATCCAAAGAAGGAGGATATTCAAAAATATCAAACAAGGATTCCCACCATTTCACTCTTAGCAAGGGAATGGAAAATCTTCGATTTTTCTAGTTAGAGTGGATTGTTAAATATATTTGTAAGCACAGGGTCAACAAAAATTCAACAATATACATATGTTAATGCTAGGAGACAAAGGCAATTCTAATTTTAAAAAATTTAATGACTCTGAACCAGAACGATGTAGTGCTAATTTGCATATAATTTTTACATTCAAGCATTATTCCCTCAATAGAAAGAACAATATAACAAACAATTGTTTAAAACCAAATACAACAACAACAATTACATGTCAACATAAAAAACAAGTTGGCAAAGCTATTTGATAATTTGAAACTTCAATATGCAATTTAGCTCTAATTCGACGTCTTTCATTCCAATACCTTACATATAATCTAATTAGTTCTCTAACACTAGACTTCAATTATGCATTTAGCCTATTGCTGTATTCAACATGTTCGAAGTTGTTTAGTTAGCAAAATAACTAAAGACGAACACCGATCGGAAAAAATAATGAAATGAAACAATACATTTCGACGAGAAGCAAAAAATCAACAGTGATTATAAGCTAAACCTCCGAGACATAGAAACAAACTACTTTTGCAAAGTTGCAATTTCGAGAATCACCGAAAAAAATAAAAAATAAAACTGCAATTTCGATAATCACCGAAAGCTAGAAGTCGTCGCTCCGCCGTCTACGGTATGCTGCTCCGGCAACTACAGAATTGATCCATCAAAACATTCAAGTTTCGCGCAAAGAATGACAGTGAAGTGAAACCTGGACACTTAATTCAGATTCGGGTCAATTTGAAAAGCCCGCTAATTCCGTCATATTGGACCGAGTTGCTACACTCGGTCCAATGGTTATGTGCTTTCTTTGGACTTGTTACATTTGGGGCATCCCAATCAACCTATGGGCTTTGCAACATTTTGATCTGGCTAATTTACACAAATACCATTTAAAGTTTGTCCATATTTTATACATTATATGAAAATAATAAAATATTATACTGTCATCTATTGTCTACAAAAAATTAGATTGTGGTCTAATATTTTCTCATATGATTTTTAGTATTTTCTTTAAAAAAAAAAGATCTTTAAAATCACATCCTAAACCCCGAGAGCCAGAAGTATTAAAGAAATGGCCACAAGAATGAGCGCATCATGATATTATAAGATGTCTCGCCTGAATGAATTAGTTGGTACTAGAAATGTTAGAAAAAAAAGAACGAAAGGAGTAATAAGAAGTGAAAAGGACGTTTCAATAGAAATTAAAAAAACAAGACCATTTACTAAATAACTATCCCACAAATTTCATATAGTCAATCAATTAATTATAAAATCTTAAGGAAATTTTTGAAAAATTACACGTTTTCCTTTTTTTTTTGGGGGGTATTCTATGAATTCTTTCTTTTCTCAATAGTCTTTGTGCCATTGTGTGCACAAACTGTTCTTCTTTGAAAATTTTAAAACTTTCATGTTTTAGAAAAATACTCTATTCATCATGAGAAAGTCATTTTCAAGTGTCTGGTTATCATAAAATGTTTTCCAACAAGAAAAATATTTTCATTAATATGGAGAAAATAACATTTCTCATTTATGGACGAAAGTCATTTCTTCATAATTATATTTACTTTTAATCCATGTCTATTAAAACTATTTTCACCAAACAAACATCGGAAAACATTTTTTTTTTTTTAAGAAAAAACATGTGTTTCATGAAAAATATTTTTTGAACAAATATTTTTCGCACAAGCTAAGATGACTTCCAGCCTACCAAAACACTCTAATTTGGTGGTACTTGAACCGCCACATTACAAAGTTGAATCTAATTCCTAATCATTAGCCTTTCTATCTCAAAATATTTATCATATTTTTTATTTATACTCCCGTAAGAAAATGTTAATTAGGAAAATATTTGATTATTTTACCCTTATTTATACTTAAGATATAATCTCTTTATTTACTCTATTTATATGTCATAATTGAAGTGTTGGTAGTCTTCGATAACATTTCTTATTAAGTGAAGGAAAAAAATAATAATTAATTGTCTTAAACTTTTAAAATGAAAAGTATTTTGAAACAAATATTGTTAATAAGGACAACAAATATTTTGAGACAGATGGAGTATAATTAGAGAGTTCTCCTTTTCCCATGTTAATTATTTATGTATAAACTGATTCCATAGGCAATGTCAGAACACTCTTTAATCTCATAATGTACCTTCTTTTTATACTTTATCTCATATTGTACTTGAAGCATTGAATTGCAATTTTTATCAGAAAAAAAAGGTTATTTTTTTATCAATAAAGTATCCAGCATTGATAGGTTAGTCCAAAACCGATCGAAAAAGTTTAAAAAGTATAGAAAGTCCAGCGAGAAATGAAAGGAATATTCAGAATTATGGAACAAGAAAGAAAGAAGCAATAGGCACAATATTGACTCTTTATTTAAAACGTCAACTCCTATAGCTATATACGCAACTTTTGCTTTCTGCCTCCAAAAATGCCAAAGGGGAAAGTATCTATAGAATGTTTGTGGAAAATACTGCTCCACTTTTGACAATTTGAGGTATGGTTTCTCATATTATCCCCACTATGTGACCCCATTTTTAATCATCACGAGTTGGAAAAAAAATATAAAAGAGAACTTTTTATTGCTGTTCCAAAATATTTATAGTAAATATAAAAATCATACTCAATAGCATGTTCATGAAGGATAAAAAGTGGGCTGTCCCGAAAACGCGGGGACTAAAGGGGAATAACACGCAATATTTGACATTCCAAATTCCAAACCGGCAAAGCTAGATGGACCACTTTAATTCATTCTTCTCTTTTTGTCACTCTTTCGTGTTCGATATTTATTTTGGTATTTGAGTAATCTGGATTTCTATGAAAATATCTTAGTTTTTCTTATAAAAGACGACCTCATACTCAACATTTTAAAGAGTTTTCCATACGTACTTAATTATATGTATTCCAATACAACCTTTAGTAGTTCCTTTTCCGAATTGCCTTGATTTTTTTTAATTTATTTTTTGATTTACTATCAACAAGTGACAATTGGGATAAAGGATTCGTATCTTTTGTCTACTCATTTGATTGTAACACCCTTCAAATTCTACTTGAGCCTTTGTTCAGGTCAAACCCATCCCCTATTTCACTAAGGCTAGAAAAAATGCCCACCAAGTTCAATCAATCAATTATTTGACACATACGATTCATGATTCCTCAAAGATTTTCCAATAACTTATTCGATATTGAGTTGATTAATAACTAATAAGTTTAATCAGATTTGCACTGTTTTAATTATTTTCTATTAATCCGTGAAAATGGATATCTTTAGTAACGTACTATGCCTACGTACGTATCTAGAGAAAGTATTTTAGTCCGTGAAATGAATAATCTTTAGTAACGTACGTATCTAAATCAGATAAATTATATTATAGACAAGGAATGAACACCATAATTAATGTATTGCTTCATGCAAATTACAAGCTAATAAAAAATGAAAAAATATTTAAATTATCTAGGCCAGAAGACACGACCTAAAATGGAGAGACATTACAGCAAGGATGGTTTACATGAGACAAAACATTATTAGATATATATCAGCTTTAATTTCTTTGCATTTTTAAAATTAGATATCTATTTTTCTGCCTAGAAATAAGTAAAAGGGTCCTAGCTAGTAGTAGGTAGAAATTAGGGAAGCTGTTATTGGCCAAGTGTAATTAATATTGTAAATGTAAAAGATAAAATAATTTTTCTTTTTAAAAAATAATTCAAGACATGTTGAGAAAAGGTGATAATCATGAAAGAGGAGAAGCCATGTAGATTCAAAGTGGGCAAAAGAGTACATAGAAAATGGGACAACATGGTGCAAAAACAAATTGTTGTTACCCTGGTCGGTAGAAACAGACAAATATTCCAACTTTATTCCATTTGTTTTTAGAAAACCTTACCCTCAACGTTATTCAGAACATTGGAGCTAGCTACCACGATTTAGTTTGGTGAGTTAATTACTAATTCTTTCTTTCTTTATTGATTTCTTACACTTCCTAGGTTATTATCCATGTTGTCCTTGTTATGCTCTTGTTGGTTTGTGCCCAACATGCATAATAATCTTCTTTATATACTCCTCTTGTGTCATAATAGGTGATTTTAAAAAGTTTGAAACACTAAAAATCACTTAATAATATTTGTTAAAAGGTCTGATTTTAATTTTTTTTAAAGATCATAATTTGTAAGGCTCTTTGATGTGAGCATTGTGTATATTAATTCTTGACTAGTTTGTACCTCAAATATTAATTCATATAAATTGAAATTCTGGATTAGAAAATTTTATAGTCTGCACGTCTCCTCCACTACAGCTGTAGAATGTGTTAGGTTAGGTTGATCTCCCAGCTTTCTCCTGCTCATATGAAAGGAACAAGCACTACTACGTACATTCTTACATGCCTAATTATCGTAGGCTTTGCGTCTCACAAGCATGTATCTGTGTCATTTTTTCACTAAGTAATTCAATTCACCATCACAGAATAATGTGGTGAAATAGATAGGATCCCGATATACTAATTAATCAAAAATCTTAATTTCGAGTCAGGAAAATGAATTTTTTTTATATTAGAAACTAGAAAGCACTTGATCCAGGGGCAGGAGCTAGTGTGTATGTTATGGGTTTGATTGAACCCAGTAACTTTCATCTAGATCTTGTATTTGTCTTAATATATTCATTGAATTTTGTATAAATTAATTATTAATTTAGAATTCAATAATGAGAGTGGACTAAAATTCCAAATCCACGAGCTTCAAATTCTAGCTCCGATCCGGAGAACTTGATCCCTTTGTAATCAATCATATACAATGCAAATTCAAATTAATTAACAATAATATAGCCAATGAAATCTCACAAGTGGAGTCGAGAGGGGTGGATATAAGTAAACCTTACCTCTATCTTTGTGGGATAGAGGGTAAATTCAAATTAATCGAGTCACTAAATTTTGAATACCGAATGGACAAACCAAAAAAAGAATAACTCGATCCATACTACACAAGTGTCACAACAAAATTACGTCAACGCAAATGACATATATAAATTCTTATTATTTAACTTGAACGTATCATTGTCCGTGTGTTTTAGTTAAATTTCAAAGACACACGTACATTAAGTTAACAAAAACAAAAGAACGTATATTCTCAAATCAAATATATGTATTCACTGGCCTATACACATTACACAGCATGCTTTACGGGATTTTTTGTTCTTTCATCTAGTTAGCAAGCATTTTTTACGTTTTACATTTTCCTCCGTATTTTACATTTTTTTTGGGTAGGGAAAGATATTGCATATATTAGTTAAATATTGTAGGGGTCGTTTGATACATGCGATAGGATAAGTACATAGGGATAACTCATGGGACTATTGTATCCTATTTTTCATATGGGATAGTAATTCCATAATTTTATAGTATAAATAGTGAGATAAAATAGTCCTAAAATTAGCTAATAACTCATATCAAACATGAAATAAAATTAATTTTAAATTTTATGTCGAGATTATTATACTTATCCCACGTATCAAACGAACCGTAACTACAGGGTACAGGGGAACATTGGACATTGGCCTGTCAGAGTTGCACAAAAAGGTTGAAAGTGGCGGATATATACAAAACTAGAGACTGACCAAGTCTACTATTTTTTAAGTTTGTTATTAATTTCTCTGTTCCTAAATAAGTGGTTCTTTAGCATTTTCATTTTGTTCCTAAAGTGGTTCTTTAGCATTTTTATTTTATTTTTAAATAAGCGGTATTTTAAAAAAAAGTAAGAAGACATTAATGGTGTTCTTTCAATTTTACCCTTCTTTAAATAAACAGATTTTACATAACCAAAAAATTATCAAAGAGTTATATCTTTTTCAAAGTATTTATTAAGGATAAGTTAGTAAAAACATTCTTTATTTTTTAGGAATGAATAAATTTATTAAGGAGTGTGTCTAAGCTAAAATAATTACTTATTTAGGAATGGATGAAGTATTATTATTTGAACCAAGACTACAAGGTCAGGGGAACAACTGTTTCCTTGCAAGGTCTCGATATAGCAAATGTACCAAAAAAGAGCAAATAGCTATAGTTTTCACATGTTTAATGGATTAACTAACCACTTCCAGTGGCCAAAGGAGACAACTCCAAATGCTTATTCTTTCCTTGTTTGAAAAGAGCACGTGACATCACATTCAAAAACTCTTTATTGACGGTCCAAATTTTGAAGAGCCTCAGGTCCAAACCAACAGAGGAGGAATTGCTACTTATTACACTGTCTACAACTCCCTATCATGTATTATATGCATTGCTTCTTTTCCACTCAACACAATTGCAGTTAAGTTGGCCTCTAATATTAATTAGGTTTATACCACTAACAATAATTAGGGAATGCTAGGCTGCTAGCTAGGTCTGTAGGTGATATATTGAGGCGTGTGACTATCTAGATCTCATCTACGACTACATGTTTAATCATGTTATGCCTCGATACATTTACTTATGTTCGTGTTTAATCCTTTTTTATAGGCCAAGCATGTGAAAAATAATATTTTGCATTCTCTCTAATATAATATTGAATTATGTAGCCAAACTCATCTAAGAATTCAAGTTATTAAAGAGTGAATTATTTACTACGTTCCAATAGCCAGTGTCACTCATTTTCGTCTTTGGTAAACTTACCAATGGCTATAGTCAGAGTGATCCTCCTATTCAACTACTTCGACTATTTTCGAGCACCTCATATCTTTTTTGAGGTGTCTGAAGATTCGATCATTTTTGTATGATTTCTCTTGCAATGCTCTTTCCAATAGGCTCGTGGGATTAACGTGAGGGGGCGGGGATGAGAATATTTCTGGGAGCAAACTCTGGGCGTTAACACCCCTCGTCACCTTTGTATCCGATACATATATGATACGCTACCCAATGCTTAATATCTCGTTGTGCCATTATCAATCGCGAGTAACTCTTGGTGTAGTCACACCTAACCTAATTAGCAGAAGAACTACTATTCTTATGACCAAACAAAGAATTAGCTTCTTATTTTTTGCGAAGCAATTCTACGATCCCGGCCAATAATAACTTCTTGGGAGTAGATCGATGCATTAAAACTTGTCCAACCTAGTAAAGTGGCTCTAATAGAGTACTATAACTCAATTTAGTATTATTCTTTAACAAACTCAAATTAAATTCCACGTATGGTAACAAAGATGGAGAAAAAGGAGAAAGAATCTCTTATCTTCTGCTACAAAAAGGATATTGTACATATACTTGAATATTCTAATCTTCCCATATCTTATTAGTTCGAAAGGATATATCCAATCTCCAAAGTTCCATCAACTACTATAACTAAAGTAAAAAACGAACATAGTTACGAAGTACTCCCTTACTATAGTTATGAGATGTTGTATAGGAGATAAAGAACATTATAGAGAGGTGGACCAATGGCCCATACATGTCTTGCTACTACCAAGACAAGATTATAGTGTGGGGCACCTATGGTTTGTTACAATCAAGGCATATCCCCCCCGCTAACATCGAGTGCTAAATAGAAAAAAAAGGAGAGGAGCCATCAATAACAATAGACAGCCTTTTTTTCTCCCCTTCCATGTGCCCAAATTTAAGTGCAAACTTCCAAAACAAACAAAAAAAAAGTTCCTCCTCCTCCTCCTTTCAAATTCAATTCCCCTCAGCCAGCTACCTCCTTTTTGTTTCTTTCTTTTCATCTCTTCTCAACTAAAATCATTTACATTGTCTCTCTTTGGACTTTTGAATAAAGCAGTACTCATCACTAGTCTCCCAACCAAATTAGAACCCTTTCTTGTTTCTTTGTTTTTCCTTTTCTTTTCCCCCTCCTATGAGGCTAATATGTAGGAGAGAAATCATGATGGAAACTGTCTCAAAGACTCAAAATACCTATAATTATCTCTATGAATGCACGTAATTTAAATTTAGCAAAAAATAAGATAATAATAAAAATAAAATGATCTATATATAGATGATAGATATTAGTAGTTGAGATTACGTACTTTTAATCGTTAGTATGTATAGTTTACAGGTCTTACGTTCTCTAGACTCTAGAGTACTCTTTATTAATTAGTCCTATCATAGAGTTATTTGGCAGTAGAAAATATACAAAACTTCCGTTAGGGGAAGGGTAGAGTGTAACAACAATGAAATAATGCAATATGGAAAGCAGTACATATCATTCAGACAAGAAAAAAAAAGAACAGTTACGACAACAAAATAATGTGATAACCGCAACACATGTGGTAAGAGAAATTGAATTACAAGATAGTACGAGAATTGTTCTAATACTAAGTATTACTATTATTATTATGGGTCTCAAATGAGATTAAATGAAATAATTGATCAATGAAAGTTGTTTAGATACGTAACAATTGTTGTTTCCTGTGATGCTTATAAGAGATGAATTCAAAATTTGAAGTTTAATTTATGGGTTTCTACAATAATCTCAAATTAATTTACAATAATAAATAGATTCACAGTCAAATATTTATAAAATTTTAATAAAATACATATACAAGGTACGAACAAAAGCTATTGAATTCTCGAAAACCCGTACCAGAAGAGTTTGATCCCCCCTCATGAGTCACGAGGCTTATGGCAGCATTGGCTCCATAGATTTTGGGGGGATGAGGAGGAAAAGAGGGTGTGATGCCTCAAAAGTAAAAAAAGGAAAGACATAATGTCGCTGGAATTCATGAAGATTTATTTATCCTCGTGAAACTCTTGTATCCACATGAATGGTCCCTCATTTTGACTAAATTTGATACTATTAATTACCTCCATTTACCCCACTGAGGTGGCAGGTATCCCGTGGAATTAGTTGAGGTGCGCAAAAACTGGTCCGGACATCACAATAAAAGAAAATAAAAAAAGAAGAAATTTTGCCCACATGGACATTACATCAAATTTAAAATGTTTAAGTCCAGAAATTACAACTGAAAGAGAACTAGTAGTAGTAGTAGTAGATGTCAGTTGCTTTTACGTGCATAAATGCAAATGATCTCTTTTGATCAATAATTGTGATATATTTTCCTTGTTTCCGGTACTTGAAAATTGAAACATTGCCTACTTTTATATGAACAGGGTTCAAAACCTTAATTAATTAGGTAGGTAAAGAATTTATTCCAGGGATTATTTTTGATTGGTTAATAGAGGTGGGGATAATAAGTTAGGTCTAAAGTCATCGTAATAGTTTGAATGAAATGAAATGAAAACGATTGAGAGACATATATGTGGAGTCCCTAGTTAATTCACACTTGATATATATAGTATCTATTCTTTTGACTCTTCTTTTATTTTGAAAATGAAATGATTCATGAAGGTTGTTGAGGAGCTAGCTACTGTATGACTAGCACGCACAAGGATGAAGAATCACATGATCCTTTCTGAATTTGCGGAATGTAACCCCCTATTGAAACTAGGGTCAATGCATGTCCCTTGTAAACATTGCTTTAACTAGGGATTACATGCTAAATTGCTAAACAGTTTGGACTGAATTTGAGCGGTTTGGATCATTATTCTACTAAAAACTTGTCAAAAAATTGATGGCCAAGAGCGACGTACTGCGTCGGTTTTTTGAAAAATGCAGTTACTTGGAATCGAACCTGGGTATTTTTTTTATGACTTTAAACAATTTTACTACTCGATCATACATGCTCTTTAATGAAATGTTTCTATCTTTTTATAATTTTCTTCAATTACAATTTTGCACTTTAAAACCGACAGACAAAAATCTACCGACTCCGTCGATTTTCTTTTAAAAAATAAAATAAATATATAATTTTTACGCGGAAAAATAAATTAATAATAGGTCAAGATAAATTAATTTGGATCACACTTAATTTTAATTGTTCCAACTTTTAGATGAACTGAATATAAATAGGTCAAGATGAATTAAATTAATAGATAAATGAGTCATCATTAATCCGTTCAAAATTTGGAGGACTTAGGCAAATCATATTTTCATGATTTATATATTTTGCCACCCCTTGTTGTATTTGTGCAAAACTTTACTTTTTTTTTTTTAGAAAATGGGAAATGGGGAGGGAGTTCCAAAATAGAGGATCAAACTCTCACCAACAAGCTAAAGTTCAGGTAGATAACCAACTGAGCTACTAAGATTTTCTTCGCAAAACATTACGTTTTCTCGTTCCTTGATTTTTAGGATTGTATCATGTTAAATTGCCACGTTTGGCTGTAAACGCACCCCGGCTCCTCGCATGCGAATTGGGACAAACATATGTACATCTTTTGTTGATGAAATAAAAGGATATATATATATATATATACTATTCTTTTATTGTACTATATTATTTGTTGTTGTTACTATTTTTTCCTTCCCTATTTTCTATTTGGCTTCTTAACTAATATATTTCCTTTTAAGCCGAGCTGACTCACACCACTCTCAACATACCAATTAGTTGGAATGAGCTATAAAACCGGAACTAACCTCAATATTTCACATTGTAGTCTTATAAACCAGAGAGACAAATTAAAGAACCTCTCTCTCTCTCTCTCAAATATATAGGAAAAACTGTATCCAGCAAAAGGAGGAATTTGCTGTCAGTGGTTGGTGCATATGGAAGCTTTCTGCTTTCACTGGTTATGTGGTGTTGTATTTTCTTATGTGTTACTGTTGTTTGCACAGAAAGCATTCGTTCATCTCTGGTGGACACCAAAAAGAATTCAAAAACACTTCAAGAATCAAGGAATCACTGGTCCTAATTACCATTTTCTCTTTGGTAACCTCAAGGAAATTGCAAGTTTCACTACTCCATCTTGGCCCTCCCCCTTTACCTCTCATGACATTCTTCCCACTGTTCTTCCCTTCTACCATCATTGGAAAAAAATCTATGGTACGTGTACTTTTCCAATTTCATTCTTCTTTTTATCAACCGATCGGCGATATATTTTTATGAGTTTAGGTTATATACCTCGTCAGTATTACCATCAAGATATCTAAAGGAAAATGTGGGATTTTAAATTTTGAAAATAAGATTTGTTACCTACTACTATAATTTATGCATGTAAAGATGACCTGATGGTATAAGATATCTACGTTTGAATTTCATAAATGTTATTTTGATTCAAAATTTAATGCTTCCTTAATCTCAACTCTTCCTTAAAATGGACTTTTGTCAAGTACTTGTCATCTTTCTAATTTAATTGTACTAATAACTTATTTTTGGTGATATCAGGTTCAATATTTGTCATATGGTTTGGACCAACGGCTCGTGTCACCATATCTGATCCAGCTCTAATTAGGGATATATTCGTCCTAAAATCCGACAACTTTGAGAAAAATGAGTCACCTGCACTTGTCAAGAAGCTTGAAGGTGATGGTTTGCTTAGTCTCAAAGGAGAAAAATGGGCTCACCATAGGAAGATTATTACTCCTACATTCTACATAGAAAATCTCAGGGTAAGACATAAATCAATATCTTGAGGATGCCTACATTAGAACAGTAAAGTTTGCCCTTTACTTTTTCCACGTCTTCCTATATATAGTAGTAATTAGACTTCTAAAAGTGGTGGATTATTAGTGTACGCAAGTTAAGTTAAGTTATCTGCTTTATTTTTCAAAGGTTGATTTCTTTGATGGTCTGTTATTATCTTATGATCTTTTTTCTTAGTCGAAGGAAATTAAAATCGAGAAGAAAAGTGATTTTCTGAGATAATAATTATTAGCTGAATGATCGAATCAACTCTATTTTTCAATATATAACTAATTCTACCTTTATGGACAATCACCTCTATATTTATCTTTTAAGTAGTATTTGTTTGCTATATATGTTGCTCGGGACTCTATAAAAAATCCCGTCTAGTGCGTGTCAGATCTTTTAAAAGTAAGTGTGCATTTTCGTGAGAATCCGTCATGAATGCGGCCGTATTTTTGAAAAATCCGAGTAATATAACTTATCTTGACTCCTAATATTTATGTTTGATTTTCCTACATATAGCTAATGATTCCGATGATGGGGAAAAGTATGAGGGAGATGTTGGAGAAATGGTCAAAAATGTCAAACGACAGCGGAAAAGTAGAAATCGAAGTCTCAGAAATGTTCTCGACATTATCAGAAGATGTCATTACGCGTATTGTGTTCGGAAACAGCTACGAAGATGGAAGAGCCATCTTTGAGTTACAAGCACAACAAATGGTTTACGCCACTGAAGCTTATCAAAAAGTATTCATCCCAGGATACAGGTGTATACTCACTCCTAAATTAATGATTATTATATATAATACAGTTTTCTCTAAAACAATCATCCTCTATATCAATATTTCACTAGTTGTCAATATTGTTGTTTCTTTACCTTAGTTATTAATTTTACTATTTTCACTGTCTGTACCTTTCTTTCTTTATAATTTTTATTATAGCTTTCTACTCTCTTTGAAAACCGATTTTCTTGAGTCGAAGGTCTATCTGAACAACCTCCCTATACTAGTGACGAAGTTAGGAATTTTGTTAAAGGTGTTCAGAAGTATCAGAACTTCAGTATATATCTCTAAAAAGTTGTTTTCGATCTATATATACAATATTATTTTCTATGCGCACAATAATTTTTTTTTACGAAGGGTGTTCGAGTGGTCATCCTTGAGTCAATATAGCTACGCCACTGCTCTACACAAAGGTTAGGTCTGCGTAGACTCACCCTCTTTAGACTTTGTGGAACTATACTGAGATGTTATTGTTGTTGTTGGTCAAGCTTTCTTAATATATCCGAACAAACGACGTTGCTATCGATAGATTGGACTGCCTTTTTATATAATATAACCATGATGCAAATGAGAATAACGCGTTATGATTTGGTAGTTAGTGGTTTGCGCAGAATCTTGAAACAATTGTAAAGTGAAGAGAGAATTTGTTTGATATTGTGTTGGGACAGGTTTTTGCCTACTAAAAAGAATAGAATTTCTTGGAGATTGGATAAAGAGGTACGAAAATCTTTGATGAAGCTGATTGAAGAAAGGAGAAAAGTTTCAACTGATGAACATCAGGTGTTGTCAGACGAATGTCCGAATGATTTATTGGAAGTAATGATCAAAGCTACACAACATCATGAATATACAAATACTAGTTCAAACATGACAGTTAATGACATTGTCGAGGAATGCAAGACCATCTTCTTTGCAGGCAAACATACGACGTCGAATTTGCTGACGTGGACGACCATCTTACTGGCCATGCATCCTCAGTGGCAGGAACTAGCACGTGAGGAAGTTTTGCGTGTCTGTGGAGCACGTGATCCCCCATCTAAAGACGATCTTTCAAAGCTCAAGACGGTAAGCATTAATTAATTAAAGTTAATAATAATACATCATAAGTTTTGTTTATTTACCTGTAATCATGCTTTTCTAAAACAGCTAAACATTATGCATGTCGTAAAAGCCAACGGACCAACACATTGTTCTCCCAAAATTAAGAAAATATTCGCATGATGCTGCCTATTGCCTAATTCTTCACTTTATTTGGAGAAGCTTTGTACACATTTGTCTTACTTATATATAATTATTACTTAGACCGGATCATCAAGTCTTTAGATTAGTGTATTAAAGCAAAGAAATTTTAACTTTCTTTATTCACTTAACTATTTTTCAAGTTGCTAGACTAACAGCCCGTTTGGATAGACTTCAAAACTGCTTTTAAGTTTTCTCAACTTTTTAAATTGACTTATTTTAGCTTAACAATTATTTTTCTTTGATAAATTTGTTAATTTTTTTAATCATAAATAATTATTTTATCTAATAAAAATTAAACTCCAGCCTTGTAGCTTAGAAACTACTGCTTAAATTCAGTCAATTCAAATGGGCTCTAATGCTTGTTACGAGATATATTACCTTTAATAAGTTTTCAAATGACCTGATAATGTACAAAAGTTTAAATTGTAAACCTATTCTATATAAAAGTTAAACTCATGCCTTAAATTGGTGTAAGGATACTAACTCCATAGTTACCTTTAATTACTGTAGTACATTATATATGAGTGATAGTTACATAATTTGTACGTGTAATTAATTTTTACATTATCAGGTCACTCAAAAGATATCTATAGGTAAGCCTCTTCAGCATGTGAGATTTGTAATTTTAATAATAAAGCAGATTAAAAAACTTATATTGATCGTATATATAACTTAACTCTAGGTTAGATTAAAATTTGACGGTGTATGAAAGTTAAACTTGTGCATATTTTTGTATGTGTTAGTTTCAGTATCTTATAAAGATGCTCACTCATAGTTAACATAGTCAAACTTTTGATTTGGCAGCTAGGAATGATAATTAACGAATCAGTCCGGCTATATCCACCAGCAGTGGCAACAATCAGACGTGCCAAAACTGATACACAATTGGGGGATTTCACATTACCTAGAGGGACTGAGCTTCTTATACCAATTATAGCAATTCATCATGATCAAACACTATGGGGAGAAGACGCTAACGAATTTAATCCAGCAAGATTTGGTCGAGGAGTTGCACAAGCAGCAAAACACCCTATGGCGTTCATGCCTTTTGGCCTCGGCGCACGCCGATGCGTCGGGCAAAATTTAGCAGTGCTGCAAGCTAAATTAGCAATTGCTATGATCTTGCAACGGTTCTCGTTTGATCTTTCTCCAAGTTACCAACATGCTCCAACTATTTTGATGTTATTGTGTCCACAGAATGGTGCTCCCATTATATTCCAAAAGTTGTAGTTTTTTGACATCCTTAGCTTATATATAATCTATAGTATGTGCATGCTTGTACAAAACAAAATTTTCCAGATCTAATGTTCTGTGTCTACAATCCAATTCCTTCTCTTTGTAAATAAGAAGTCCATTTATGTTTGCAATGTCAGAGGACCAATTAGTAGGCCCAATTGATCTTTGTCAATTAATAGTGTAGCTTTTGGACTTGAACTTCTTCAACTTTAATCATTGATCTCTTTTGTAGTCTGATAATCAAATTCTCGTTAGGAAAAAAAATAATTCGCTAGACAAAAAGTCATAAATAAACAAGATTACGTGAATTACGAAAGCATTCCAAAATTCAATGTATATGATATAATCTGAAAATTTGAAAGGTACAATGCAGTTAAACCTAGTAGGCTAGTACGTATAAATCAGAAAAGTATAATATTCGTTTGATTTGTATCATTTGAAAATGGCAAAGTAATTTTTTGGAAGAAATGGTATTCATGATCAATTAGGAAAACATAAAACTGCTGGCCCAACCCAACCAAACCCAATCCTAACGGGCTGAAACTTCAACAGTAGCCCATTTTAGCTCTTCATTTGAAAGGGCCTAAAATACTAGTCCAACCCAATTCTAAGTGGGCCACGTGATGGCCCGTGGGTAACCTTGCAAAAGAAAATCTTTTTAGTGTTAAATGTGAATAAGGTTTATTATTTAATTTTTAAAGATTAAAAAGATAAAATACATAAAAATTACTATACTTAATTGTCAATTTCATTTGAATACGTAAAGACATCACATTTCTCCCCAACAATTCATAGTTATATCGCAACATTTTAACTTTTGATGATGCATCAACATTGATATTTCTTGTGTATTCACACATGCTATATTTATTGAAACAGCTGGAGGTAAGTATAAAAATTTTATGCAAAGGAAGAAAATAATTTTTATCGAATTTATCATAATATTAATTAATTAATATAATTTTATATAACATATCCAAATAATATATATAGATAGAATTGAATTAATTATTTTCATCCCGACCTTGATATTGAGTGCGGTTAGAAAGAACTCTAATTTCTTGATATTATTTTTTTACTTTAATTTCTTATAACAATTTTTTTAAACTTATTTATTAGTACTAATATAAAAAAATTATATCTGACCAATTTGTCCTTTGTATCCCTTTTGTGTTCCAATTTGTCCTTTACTTCCATTTGCACTTTCTCCGTCTCCGTCTCAGGCCGCTTTCAGTACTGAGTCCGCCGTCTTCCGCCCATCCATCCCAAATTAACGGTGAAATGCAGTCCGTAAGTTCTCATGAATCTCTAAACCTATCACGACTCATTTTCCCTTAAAATTAAATTGGTCCTCTTTTTTTTTTTTCAGGTATTACTTCTGTCGGAGGAATCTCAGTTTCTTCTTCGGATACTGAACGGTAGTTATCAAACCCTAGACATCATCAAAGACCGCATTTTTCACGATTTTGCCGATTTATTCTGTTCGAAAGCGAATTTGGATGTTATTGAAACGAGGTATGATTATTACATTACATAGTTATGCTTATATTTTTTATTTTTTTTTGTCAATCCATTTCGTTTGCCAAAAGTTGATTATTATTGTTATTATTTTTGATATTTTATGTGTAGACAAGAAAATGTAATGCAAAATGTGAACCGGGAGGAGCTGAGATCCAAAGATTGGTCGTCTAAGGGGAACAATTCGAATCAGGAAGGGGATTCGACAGTGGGTTTCAATGTGTTGGATGCAATGTTAAAGCGGAGTTTGGATCGTCTGAAGAGTATGAGGTTTGTTCGAAAAAATTTCATTCTTTTTTTTTTGAGTTAATAAGCTTGACTTTTGATTTGTAGTTTTTGTGCCTCTAAGGGCAAAAAATTCTTTCTAGTTGTTCCATAATTGATGATTTCAAGTGGCATATGATTGCATACTGTGTGTGTTTATCACAACAATTTGAATATAAGGATATTTCTGAATTTGAAACATGGATATTAGGCAACTACAATTAGGTCAAAGTAGTTGTCAATATGAGTTCTTCTGGTGATTGATTGATTTGATGTGCTAACTTACATTGCTGAATGTAGACAAATGGGTAATTTGTTTATCCTGTCATTTCCTTAGTCCGCTGTGTAGGCTGATCAACATTACATTTTGAAGGATGGCGAATTTCTTAAATGAATCCACAAAGGTGCTTATCAAAATACTCATTATTTCCTAGTTCACAGAGTTTGCATACGAATATTGGGTTTCATATCCTTGATAATGTGAATATAAAACCAGAATCATTTGTGAAAATCTATGCTTTTTGTTTCTTGTTCCTGTCACGCAACTGTACCTCGCCTGATCATAAAGTGAAACCTTTGAAAAGAGTAACAAACTGATAATGAGAAGATATGATTTTACAGCTTTACTTTCTAATATTGCTATATGTTTAGGACAATAACGGTCATAAACTACATACTGGATGCGAACAAGTAATCTTTTCGGTTAGCTACTTGTCTGCTGCATTGTAGCGTTGAAGTACATAAGTTAAATATTCAGCATGAATTCAATTGCTGACATGTTTGCTCTGTTTTTCCCTGCCAAACTTACCTTTCCTTTGGATGTTATTAGCTTCCTTTGCAGTTGTTGACTGGCTAAGGGAGTTAAATTCTAACAATGAGCTCTATCCACTTAAATCATTTCGATAAATCCAAAATGTAAAAGAAGGGATAATTCGGAGAACTGACTTTAACATTACCAGAAGTTGTATATCAAAGTCTTGAAGCAAGCATTCTATGATGATTCCTTAGGAAATAAATCTGTAGTGGTGTTAATGATCATTCTCAAGGGAAGTAATCTATTAGGCTGGACGCTAGTGATCATGTCAGCAACAATTCCATCCTGACTACTTTCCATGAGCTTTGGCTAGGGAGAAACCCCCCCCCCCCCCTCCCCCATGACCTCATGATCCCTGAACTTAGCTCTAGCTTCATGTTGACAAACCACAAGATTCAAGTTAAAAATAGGCACACATAAAATAGAGTAGGTCTCCAATCCCTCCCCCTTGCTGCTTGCGTTGAATAAATATGCTTACTGATGTCTAAACAACTGACTTCTTGTGTTTTTTCCATATAACTTTTCTTGGTTCTGTTTGATGCTCGAGTCCAGATTCCATCCCTTCTCATTTTTTTCTGAGGACAAGTCATTAAATGTGAGAGAAGACTTACTTTTCTTTTGTTCTGTAATGTCGATGGAAATTTAACTTCAATCCCGTGCCTTTAGACTGTTGATTGTTTCTTGTTGAATTTTAGCCCGTTGGCTTCTTTTTCAAGTCCCTCATATCTTTAAAGGTAATTACCCTGAACTTTGCAGGGAAAGAATATCGTCGGCTGAAGCAGGCATTAGTAACTACACCTTGGAAGTAAATTTCAATAAAGATGCATATGTTGTTAGAGCTATGTGTCTGGATGGTAAACTGGGAGCAGCTTTATCGCTTTGGTGGAACATGATACAGAATAGTATTGTTCCTGATGTTATCACACACAATTACCTAATCAATGGACTGTGCAAAAATGGTGAATTGGAGAAGGCAGAATGGATTGTTAGCGGTATGTTAGATAGGGGTCCTTCTCCCACTTGTGTCGTGTACAACTCTTTAATAAGGGGTTATTGCCTGATGAATAGAGTTGATAAAGCTCTAAACACCTTTTCTACCATGGCCAACCATGGAATTATACCAAACAGAGTAACTTGTAACATCCTTGTTCATGCGCTTTGTAAGAAGGGGTTGTTGGAGGATGCCAAAAATCTTTTTCATAAATTACTAAGCAAAAACTATGAGGGGGGGAGCTCAGATTTGATTACATCAACCATAATGATGGATGGCTGCTTTAAAAATGGAGATACTGATCAAGCTCTTGCTTTTTGGGAGAGGATGTTAAAAGAGCGTTTCCAAGTTGATAAAATTTCTTACAATGTTGTTGTCCATGGATTCTGTTTGCGCCATGACGTGGGAACTGCATATAAGTATTGTTGTGAAATGTTAAAGCTTGGTTTCTTTCCAGATGTTTATTCTTACAACAGTCTTGTTGGAGCACTCTGTAGACAAGGAAAGACCAGTGATGCTTGTTATATCTACGATGTTATGACAAGAATGGGTGTCATCCCAGATCAAATCACATATAGAATGATAATACAGGGTCTATGTATTAACAAGGAGATAGATAGAGCCAATTGTGTTCTTGATTACATGTTAGAGAATTCCATTATACCTGAACCACTTGTTTGGAATGTTATAATTGATGGTTATGGAAGATGTGGTGATTTACAAAAAGCTTCATATATTAGAGAAAAAATGGTTGCATTTGGTGTTCGACCTAACATATATACATATAATGCATTAATTTATGCCCAGATACAGTCAGGAAATCTTTCTGCAGCTCAGTCCTTGGAGAAGGAGATGCTTTTATATGGTCTTACCCCTGATTCAGTCACTTACAATCTGTTGATTGGTGCTGCTTGTAATCTTGGCCTGATTCACTCAGTACTTCAGCTACATGATGAAATGTTGAGAAAAGGTTGTCAACCTGATGTTATTACCTACACGCAACTACTTAAGTTGTTTTGTCTACAAGGTATGATGAGAGAGGCAGACAAGCTCTTTGGCAAGTTAATGGCATCTGGTTTAGCTGTTGATCATGTTCCCTTTCTGATACTCATGAAAAGATACTGCAGAATGGGAGAATTTAATAAAGTCTTTGACCTTTACCAAAAGTGGTTAGTGACAATGCCTAGATGAGAATGTTTCCCCAAGAATTATTGTGAAGTTAAGGGCGACTCTAAATGTATCTATTCCAGAAGACAAAGCTACTCAGGCTTTTGCACATGGTTGGCTTACAGATTTTAGGTCCAGAAGCATCGTCCTCGTAGCAGCAGCTGTCTTTCTCTCCTGGAGGTATGTTTAGTTGCTGTCTCCTTTGCACTGCATGTTGGATTTCCTTCACTGCATGTAAGATTGAACCTGGACAACTCTGACTTGGTCTGCATCTTATTCCAAGGTTTGTAGGAGAACTTTCTGATGACAGTCCTGATGATTTTGAAGGCTTAGATGCTTCGGTTTCACATGTCATGAACTTGTTGTCAACTGAACCTGCGACGCAGAAACTGGCTTTGCCTAGGGAAAATATGGAAATGGAAACCCGTAACCCCTCAACTTAAGGGCTATTGTACGTCCAAGAGGTTGGCTTCCATGTTAAAGGTATGCTTTCTAATCACTTCTCAAACAAAAGTTCTTCCAATATATCTTTGTTCTCTGTTATCTAAGTAGTGATGTGTAGTACTATCTGCACTAGATAATGCAAATTGACTCTATGGACTGTGCGGATATTTGTCTAAGTAATAAGTTTTTGTATAGATTTTGGATGCCCTGCTCTTCAATAGCTATAAAAATGGATAATAAACATAGAGCAAAATTGACGGATCACACGAGGCCTCAAGACGGGCTGTATCTTTGCCAATTCTACTCTATCATGGAATCTGTAAGTACTTGCAATTATTGATATCAGCCATTTTAATTATTTATAGTATCAAAACCTTGTTCATTATGCTTACCTCTCATCCATGGTAGGACTTGAATTCTCAAGGGTCTTAACCTCTGTTCTGAAATACAGAATTCCCCGAGTCAACCTTAATCACCTTTTCACTCTTTCGTACCACACAAGAGATACTAATGATGAAGAAAGCTGCATGTTAGACAAATAGTTTTGCCCTTTTTGTGAGTTAATAATCAGTGTCCAAGTTGCTTAAATTGCATTTTAGTGTTCTTACTCTGTGAAGGATATAAGAACTCTTGAACTGGAATTATTCGTCTTTATAAAACCAGACTAGTAAATTGGGCATATCCGGTTGAGACATTTGTTCTTTCCATTCTTGGTGCATTCTACTTTTTTAGATATCAGGCATCTCAAGTAGTCCTTGAACTCTCTTACAAACAAAGCTATGTTGATGTTGATTCGGAAAAAAAACTCTTGTTGCTTTCAGCTTGTAACACAAACAATTGTACATCATCTGAACTTTGTAGTAAATGCAATTCTATATTTACCAGTCATTGATCATTTGTAGGTGATGAAGTTGATCCTTATAGATATGGATAGAGGTCTACTTTGTTCTGTGCAGAGCTAGTTTCAGAATCTTGCACTACAAACCTAGCCGGGTATCCTTCGTGTTTCTCTTCCCAAAGTTGGTTCTTGTGGCTTCGGAAGTGTTATGTAAATTACTATCCTATTCTCCAGGCTAGATCATTACACTGTGCCACGGGAGATGCACGAGGTCTGTAATTGGCTAAGTGCAAGGCTCGGACTTGAGGGTTCCCGGTGATGAACTCCACAACATTTTCATGTTCCATATTAGCCTCGGACAAGAGCGTGGGAAGACGATAATACAGGAGTAGTGTACACAGTTTCATGTGGTTGATAGATGCCTTTGGTGAATTTGGGAAGATGCGGGAAATGGAGTATATTCTCTTCGCATACTTAGTGTAGGCGTTTGGCCATCAGATTTGAGACCCTAATTTCAAGTTTTCATTTGAAATCAACATTTATTTATGAAATTTGCATAAAATCTCTACTTCAATTTCAAATCCCAAATTCTCCAAAATGTAGCTATATACGATTTCAAATTTCAAATTTCAAATTTCAAATTTCAAATTTCAAATGTGACAATTTTCTTTAAATCTTAATTTTGACCATAAGTTTATATTTTACAAAAACACACATCTAAATTTTGCAAAAGAAAATTCATGTTCGACTTGAAGAGCTTGTCTGTATAATATGGAAGGATATATTAAAGAATATCTAGTTACTACTATTGTTAATTAGTGAATCTTTGTAAAATTATGTATATTTGAAAATTTATAATAACATGTAATTGTAAATATTTATTTATAAAGAGAACATAAAGATATACGATACATTAAAGCGGTGCTTTAGGATATATTCCAATAACTTGTTTATAGATTTTTTCATTTGGTAAGATTGTACAAGATTGAAGAAGTTTTAATATTTTTTTAACAAATTGTATGATTTTAATGTTTATTAGAAAAAAAAATATAATTTCAAAAAATTCAATTCATATGTTTAAACATAATTTCAACTTCAAATCAACACGATCTTAATAACTGATTTAATATCATGTCCAAACGGGCCCTTAAAATGTAGTTTACAACCTATAATCGGGTTTGACCCAGAAGACCAAAAAAAGGCAGAGCCTAGGGTTTAAGAAACGCCCATCTTCCGGCAGGGTTTAAGAAATCTCGTTTTTGAGCTACTCTCTGCAAACACTTGCATTCCCGGAGCTATTCTCATTATTGTATAGCCATGAATTACAGGTTCCAGAACCTTCTCGGAGCCCCTTACAGAGGCGGCAACGTTGTAGTAGTGAACAACAATCTTCTTATCTCCCCCCTCGGTAACCGTGTTTCTGTCACTGACCTTGTCAAATCCGAAACTATAACATTGCCATCTCAGTCCTCCTCCAATCTCCGCCGTATCGCCGCCTCTCCTGATGGCGTATTCCTCCTCGCTATCGACGAAAACAACCGTTGCCTCTTTATCAACCTCCGCCGCCGCGCCGTCCTCCATCGGATTACCTTCAAGCATCCGGTGGCGGCTGCGGAGTTTAGCCCCGATGGAGAACTCATTGCCGTTGCTGCTGGTAAGCTCCTGCAAATTTGGCGCTCGCCTTGTTTTAGAAAAGAGTTCTTTCCGTTTGAGTTGATCAGGACGTTCACTGATTGTAATGATAAGATCACGTCACTGGATTGGAGCCCGGATTCTGATTACCTGCTGGCGGGGTCTAAAGACCTAACTGCGAGGCTTTTTTGTTTGAAAAAATCACCTAAATATAACAAGCCGTTTCTGTTTTTAGGCCATAGGGATGTGATTATAGGTGCTTTCTTTGGAACTGATAAGAAAACTAATAAGGTTTGTAAAGTTTATACCATATCCCGAGATGGCGCCATTTTTAGCTGGGGATGCAGTGAAATGGATGGAAATTTTGATGAACCAGAATCACCAGGTACACCAGAGCAAGGACAAGGGAACAATGCAGAAGGTAATAGTGATAGCAAGGTCAAAAAAAGAAAGAATTTTGACGGGAAAGATGGTACATTGGACCTAGAAGATAGGTTTCCGTTGCACAGACTGAAATGGGAGTTGATAAAAAAAGACTTCTTCATGCAAGCACCAGCAAAGTTAACAGCTTGTGATTATCATAGGGGTCTTGATATGGCAGTAGTTGGTTTTTCTAATGGCGTTTTTGGTCTTTATCAAATGCCTGATTTTGTGTGCATTCACTCTATGAACATCACCAGAGAGAAGTTAACAACTGCTATTTTTAATGATCTTGGGAATTGGTTGACATTCGGATGTGCAAAGCTTGGACAGTTGCTTGTATGGGAGTGGAAGTCAGAGACTCACATACTGAAGCAACAGGGACACTATTTTGATGTAAACTGCCTTGCATATTCACCAGATTCTCAGCTCGTGGCCACAGGAGCTGATGACAACAAAATTAAGGTAAGATGATTTAGATTTGCTTTTATGTGAACTAGTTTATGCAAGTTAACTAAAACTTTTCAGAAGTAGTAATCACGACCAGTGAGGTAAAACTTGGAAGTTTGCATCTATTTCAGTTTGCTAGGGACACCATGTTATAAGCTTGTGTAGAGTTCAATGCATCAAATTACTGAAGCAACTGTTTCTTACAGGTTATAATTTTAAATTGTTTATACTGGAGGACTTTGTATGTATTGTAGACTGCTGGATGCCTCCTTTTCTACCTAATAATTCCCACTTCTCCCAAAAAAAAAAAAAAGAAGTCCCCATTTTTCTGCTCCTTCAGCTTCAGTTAACGTTGGTATTCACTAAAGCAGAAAAATTCATCTATGTTTTGCAGGTCTGGACTGTTTCATCCGGTTTCTGCTTTGTAACATTCTCTGAGCACACAAATGCAGTTACTGCGCTTCATTTCATGCCTGGCAACCATTGTCTCTTAAGTGCCTCTTTGGACGGGACAGTTCGCGCGTGGGATCTCTTTAGATATAGAAACTTTAAAACTTTTACTACCCCTACATCTAAGCAATTTGTTTCTTTAGCATCTGATCAGAGTGGTGAAGTGATATGTGCCGGAACCCTTGACTCGTTTGAGGTACTACAGTTCTGGTTGTATTTTGACCATATCTTGTACCCTCATTTGTTGTTAAATGATTATAATATCATTTCTGCTTTGTTGTTGATACAAATATACTATCTTTGCTTTTCTTCATAGATTTTTGTCTGGTCAATGAAGACGGGCAGATTGCTAGATGTTCTTAGCGGTCATGAGGGTCCTGTTCATGGGCTAGTATTTTCTCCGACTAATGTGAGTCTTTATCTAATTTTAAGATTCTGTAAATAATATATGTCAGGTTTTCTCCCTATTTTCAATCCTCTACACTGGCATTGACGATATTTTACTAATGCACCATAAAGCAAGATAGTCCAATAATTTTGTAGAGCTTGGTTAACTTTTCTTGCTTTTCCATAGGCTACTTTGGCTTCCTCGTCATGGGACAAAACTGTTCGCTTGTGGGATGTTTTTGAAGGAAAAGGAGCAGTTGAAACATTTCCTCACACTCATGATGTCCTCACAGTTGTTTATCGTCCTGATGGAAAGCAGCTGGCATGTAGCACCCTGGATGGACATATTCATTTCTGGGATCCAATTGAGGGTCTGCTGATGTACACTATTGAAGGCCGCAGGGATATTGCAGGTGGACGTCTCATGACTGATCGTCGATCAGCAGCTAACTCGACATCTGGGAAGTGCTTCACAACCTTGTGTTATTCCGCTGATGGGAGCTATATATTAGCTGGTGGAAATAGTAAATATATTTGTATGTATGATGTCGCTGATCAGGTTTGTGGCTTCTTTCAATGCTACATATTATTGCTTAAGAATGCTGGTACTACATATAAAGTGTGCTCTTGGTGAATTACTATATTCTCTCCTAATTAGTAATATGCTTTCTATGTGACACCAAAAGAAACACTTTTTATTGATTGCCTTCATTCTCTCTTCAAATTAGCTAGAACAATTATAGGGTATTAAATGTACAAATTCAAATAAGTTTGATTTGGTAGTGAGTTAGTGTCTTCTTCATCTCGTAAGTAGGTTTGTTTTGAACTTGAACTTGAACTCAAAAAATTGTAAATTCTTTGATTATATGTTGCTCTTTGTGTGTACTTGGTGTTTTAGTAAAATGTACCCTAGTTTACAGATTACTTCTTACTATTTCTTATAAAGAACTTGGTAACTAGTTAAAGAAGGTAGAAAGCAGAAAATATATTTTTGTAGAACGAAGGAAATGGGTATTCATGAAAGATAAAACAAAAGGAGATGGATCTCTCTAGAGAAGCTTCATATGACAGCACTCTTTCTTTAGCTGAGGTGCGGGGTGCCATTGAATTGTTATCCTCAATCCATTGTTTCTGCCATTTCATTGACCCAACGCATACTTGTATTGTGACTTCCTATGAGATGGCACTCATCAGGTTACAGAAGAATATTTTTTACTAAAATGTGACATTGTTGATTATAACGATAAATGCATCACACATGGTTGAACAAATACCTAATTAATTGATAGAAAATGAAGTATATGATACACAAAAGTCAACACCTCGTGTAATCTTCGGTCTCTTTATCAGTATTCCCTGCTGCAACTTGATATGCGAACAAGTAGATGGGATAGTTCTTTATATTTTTTCTGGTCATGGAAATAATGGCAGACTGATTAATATAGCCTATTGAAAAAAAATGCATATTGGCTCTTTTGAAACATGTTCTTTCTGCAATGACTTCCAAATGTCGGTTCAGTGTACATGGCACAAGTTTTTTTTGATAACCGTAGTGTCCGGGCCAGCTTGCGCGCACCGCACTAATTCCACGGGATACCTGCCACCTCCCAGCAACAACATGTATTAGCTAACTCTGTCCACCAAGGCTAGCACAGATGGGAAGAAATCGCCTAGCGTTTTGTCTCTGCTGGGAATTGAACTTGAGACCTCATGGTGCAATCCACCTCATTGTCCACTAGGCCATACCCTTGGGTGCTTTATGGCACTGTTTCCTAATCTCGTTTCTTATAAAAAAGGCAGACTGTCCGATATATGGCCCGATTAGAAAAATATATGGTTGGTCTTTGGAACATGCACTTTTCTGATTATCATGTGGTGTATTTTAAGTTGGATTCTTATAATCTACTTCATGTATTGTATCTCCTACATGCTCAATCCTAGAAACTGTGAATGAGTGTAAAAAGTGAACAGTGTTGGCTTCTTTTATAAGATCCTGCACTTGAGGTGCTTAATTGTTCCATGCATTTGAGCTACTGTTGAATAGTTAAGCAGGTGGAATGCTGTTGATCTTCTTCCTAGGAGAAATTCTGGGGTTTGTAATTATTTGATGGACTGGTGAATGAGTTTTCAGGACTCCTCTGATCAACTTAAAACACATCTTAGCTGTTGTTAGATTTACATTGTTGTATAATTAACAGTATTGACCTCACTTGTAAAAGTTGGTCTGTTTGTTCTTGGAAGATAGTCTTTGTAATCATCATAATGTTCACAGTAATGCAACATTTTTTCTTCACATGTGTGCTCTGAAATCAGAAAGCTTGAGAATCATCGTAATGTTCTGATTGTTGATAGTTTGTGTACACAACTACTAATAGTTTTCTTCCCACGTTGGTTATTAGAGATGGATGGAATCTTTCCTTATAAATTTCGTTATTTGGTCCAACTGTTGTTTTGCTGATTTGATATTTTTGTGCCGTGAAGCTGTAAAAGTTATTCTCTTGCGTTCAAGTGCATCGTTGCTTGACAAAAAAAGACCATATTACCTTGCAGGTGTTGCTGCGTCGCTTCCAGATAACCCACAATCTTTCCTTGGATGGGGTGTTGGACATTTTGAACTCTAAAAACATGACGGAGAGTGGTCCGCTCAATCTGATTGATGATGATAATAGTGATACTGAAGAAGGTGTTGATAAGCAAGTGAGAAATAAATTGGCATATGACTTGCCCGGGTCAATGCCCAACCATGGAAGACCAGTTGTTCGAACAAAATGCTTGAGAATTGCCCCGACTGGCAGGAATTGGGCAGCTGCAACTACGGAAGGGGTCTTGATTTATTCTATGGATGAGTCTTTTATCTTTGACCCCACTGATCTAGACATAGATGTTACTCCAGAGGTAAGTCTTTGTTTAAAATAGTGTTCTGAAACCCAGGAATTGGTTATGGAATGAGATTAAAGGAAGTAACTTTCAGATTTCTTGTATCTCGACTTTCCCAAATTTAAAAACATTATGGCATTTGTGCATTAGACACATTTCCATTACACTTATGTATGTACTTTCCTTTACAGGCCGTTGATGCAGCACTAAAGGAAAATCAGACTAGTCGAGCATTGATTCTTAGCCTACGTTTAAATGAAGATAGTTTGATTCAGAAGTGCATTATTGGCGTCAGTCCTGCAGATATACCAGCTGTAGCATCCTCAGTCCCTGTTAAATATATTCAGAGATTATTTGAGGCATTAGCATATCTGCTGGAGAACTGCCCACATATGGAGTTTTTTCTCCAATGGTGTCAGGTTTCCTATCAAATACAAACTCCTCTTTGCTCTTTCTTACCTTGACAAGTGTTGTTCATCATTTGTCAGTTTTTAATCCTTTTGCATGTCTGGTAGGAACTTTGCAAAATCCATGGCCATTTTATTCAGCAGAATTCCAGAAGCTTGCTTCCTGCTCAAAAATCCTTACTGAAGGCAATTACCAGGTTGCATCAAGATTTGGCTGATACAAGCAACTCTAATTTATATTCCCTCCGCTATTTTTGCTCTGCAAGTGATGCAAAGTGACAGTTCTCTTTGCGTCGTTGTTCTTTGGTAAGTTCTTTCTAGGATTTTTGCTTTTGTTCGTCAACTAGTATAGGACTGTTTATGACATTTGTTTTTATGAAGTACTATAACCTTAGAATCTAAATCTTGAGAATGCTCACTAGTTTCAGGATAATAGCTTACATATGATTATTTGCTTCCTGTCCAGTTGGTTGGCCAATCTTGATGCTTCCTGAATCTTTCTTTTGGGTTCTTTGAAACCACTGTGAACATGTTCTAGTGACGTATTGCAGGACTAATATGGAAATACGGTTGTAACAATTTGATCATGCTTCCAAGATTTAAGCAACACGAAAACAACCTGTTCCGCACTATCGTCTTATGCTGCAGACAGCTGCATGTACTTGAGACAGTAATTAGGGCCTAGCAATTCTTCAACATTCATTAGCTATTGCAAAACCAAGCTTCAGACAATGAGAGGATTACTCAACGTTGGACCAGATGGTAATACTTCTGTCTAGGGGTGCGCATCGGTCGGTTTGGTTCGGTTTTGTATATTATCAGTTTGGTTTATCGGTTTTCGGTTTTCGGTTTGTCAACATGCAAAACCGATAACCAAACCAACAAGATATTCGTTATCGGTTTTGGTCCTTAACGGTTCGGTTTTCGGTTTACCCGATAAGAAAATGCTTCCAAAATATTTTTTGCTTTCTCTTATTTTCATTTACATATATACACTATCTTCATACATAAAAGTCTATACAAATTACAAGCATAAGCAAATTTAAATATGTTATTACTAAAACAAATTTATTTTCTTTCTTGTTAACTAACAAACTTGAATGTAATAGCAACGCTAGCAATCCTTCAAAAAAAAAAACAAACACTGATAGGTAGATCTCCACCAAACCAATATTTTTAGAAAGAAAACACCACTAAGACAACAATTATAAAATGCAAAAAAATAATGGGGCATATATTTAAAATTTAAAGTCACTATTATAATTATGGATAAAAATATAGTTTTAATATAATCTTATTGCGTTGTCGGTTTAACCATTAACAATAATCTTAAAATCTAAACCGAACCGATAGTTCAATAAAAAAAATTACAAAACCGTTAAAAAATCGTTAATCTAATAACCCGATATCGATAAATCAATAACATTTTTATCGATTTGATTTATTGGTTAAATTGGTTTTTGCACCCTCCTACTTATGTCCATGTCTTAAAAGAATGTGTTGTTACCTGGCTTGCCAAAGCAGGCTAATTTTGTAATTGTCATTTTTGGTTTTGTTTAGAAATGGAAGTTTTGGGCTTGTATTGGTACGCCACTTTTGTTTTTGGTTTAGATATGGAAGTTTTTGTTTCAAGTTTAGGAGTCATTATATATATAACTCTACTAGATTAGGACACTTCTTGAAATGCCTAAGTTAATCCAAAATCTTATTTATCCTCTCTCGTTTATGAACTACTAAAGCAATTCGTTTCTTAAGGCAAATAACATCTATATTTATATTTATTCTCTTTTGGAAATTGGAAGGACTATTTGAAACGTCATTAATTTAATGTTGATTCCAAATTTATCGTTTGGTATGCAGGATTAAATCTAAGATAAAATTTATATCATGTTTAATTGATAATATAAATTTGAGATTATTTTATCCTAAATTACTTTAAAGATTATAATTTCAAAATAGTTTAGTCTGCTGATCAAAGGACCTTGAAGAATACATATCACTGTATATAAATGATATAAATTTGAGTCAAACACTCTGATCTTTTATATCTTCAAAATTTGGAGTTTGGACGGTACAAAATCCAAAGCAATGACAGTTATGATGAAATTCTCGTCGCAAATAAATATGTAATAATAAATTTAAAATCAAAGAAAACAAGCAATTAGTGTCTTCAATAAAAACTACGCTATAAAATATTATATTATTATAGAAATGTTACTCTCTTTAATAACGGTGGTGTTTGAGCCAATTAGTATTTTTGTATTTGCTGAAATTTTAAACTAAGACCTCATGCTTCTTAATTCTGATGATCACTGGGTCGCATGTTTAGATGCTTATAGAAATGTTACCTTATCAAACATCATTATTTCAACGAATATTTTTTGAAAAGATAAGTTATTGGTGGTTTGAGATGAAGATCTATCGAAAATGGTCTCTCTATTTTTACAAAAATAAGAACAAAATTGCATATACATCATCTTCCCCATGCCACACTTGTGAATTGCACCAAATATGCTACTGTTGTTGTTAAGTTACTGGTGCTCGCCTGCTCGGGTTTAATTGTTGTTTAATCATCATTACTATAACTTTACTATAACTTGTCAGTTGTCACTCACTTAAAACCTTATCATAAGATGCATTAATCTTGTTTACTTATTTTATGAGTTATTTTGAGCCGACCTAAACGTTATTTTCTTATGTCAAGTATATATAAACGTGCTTTTTAACTTGATACTAATTGATATTTGTATCTTTAATTTTAGGTGTGCATATGTGGATATTTAAATTTGTATAAGTAGACAGATGCGTTTTTTATAGCATCATACGTGATATCTTACATGAATTATCATGCATGATGCGTGTGTCTACTTGTTCAATTGTATACAAATTTAAATATATACTTGTGCACAATTAAAATCAGAGGACATAGATATCAATTGATGCAAAATTAAAGAGTATGTTTGTATATTATGTCAATAAGAGCCTGTTTGGATCTTTTTTAGCTTTTTCAGGTGTTTAGTAAAGCAAAAAAACAATTAAAAAAAAAATCTAAAAACTGATTAAAAAAAGCTAAAAGTTGGATTCCCAGCTTTTTGCTTTAAGCTTAAATTTTTTTTTAAGCTTGACCAATATATTTATCCTTTATAAATTTTCCTAATTGCAACACTACCCTCACTTTTCAGCCCTAAAATATCTGGAAGTACTCTTTTTTTCTCTTATTCTCATAATAACACTTGTTTATTAAGCACTTTAACAGTTTTTTTTTCAATTTCAACACTTATTTACTTATTTTAAGCTTTTAATCACATTACTTAAAATTTTTTTTTTTAAGCAAATCCAAACGGATCTAAATAAACAAGGCTAGATGTGATCCCCTGGAATCGAAACCATCCGAAGTTTCTACATTTTCCACCAAAACAGTAGAGACACATCCTGGAAGTTTCTGGAACAAACTAAATCACACCGCCCCATTCCCCCACCGGACTTCTCTTCTGCCCCTCTTTATATCATTCTGCGCCATCAGATTCAAATCTCGCCGCTCCAACCTTTCTTGTTTCCACAAATTGTTATCTACTTCTGGTTCAGGCATTTTCACAAACAGTTTTGTCAATGGAAGAAGACGGTGCCGTTACAGTTTACAGTGGCAGCGCAATTACCGATACCAAGAAGAATCCCTTCTCTATCAAAGTAGGAATTGCTCAAATGCTCCGTGGAGGAGCGATTGCGGAGGTTACCACCGTCAACCAAGCGAAGATTGCCGAGTCTGCCGGCGCCTGCTGTCTTGTAGTTTCGGAACCTAAAGGACCCGGAATCTCGCGCATGGCCGACCCATCTCTAATCAAGGAGATCAAGCAAGCCGTTACGATTCCTGTAATGGCGAAAGCCCGTGTCGGTCATTTTGTTGAAGCCCAGATCCTTGAAGCTATTGGAGTAGATTATATAGACGAGAGCGAGATTTTAGCTCTCGCCGACGAAGATCATTTTGTGAACAAACACAATTTCCGGGCACCCTTTGTATGTGGATGTCGAGATCTCGGAGAAGCGTTAAGGAGAGTTAGAGAAGGCGCTGCCATGGTTAGGACCCAAGGGGATCTATCGGGTACGGGGAGTATTGTTGATACAGTCCGTAATGTGAGGAAAGTGATGGGTGATATTAGAATTCTATCTAACATGGACGATGATGAGGTCTTCACTTTCTCTAAAAAGATCGGAGCGCCTTATGATATTGTTGCACAAACAAAGCAGATGGGTAGGCTCCCGGTGGTTCATTTTGCAGCTGGTGGAATCGTCACGCCTGCAGATGCGGCGCTGATGATGCAGCTCGGTTGTGATGGGGTGTTTATTGGACCGGATATATTCAATTGCTCGGATCCTTACAAGAAAGTAAGGGCAATTGTGCAGGCTGTTAGGAACTATAACGATCCCCATATTTTGGCCGCGGCAAGCAGTGGTTTGGAGGAAGCAATGGGTGGTCTAAATCTGAATGAGAACAGGGTTGAACGATTTGTTAGTGCAGAGACTTACTGATGAGTTCAAGCTGAGCCTTTTTTTGTGTGTGTCTGTTGTTGATCATAGTATTATGTATTTTGCAGTTCAGTATTTGTGAACGTTATCGTTTTCTTGGTTTGCTTTTGCAATAACATGATGATGAGTTAACAAACTGTGTCTTACGATTGTTTACATGTTTGTGGCACCAGAAGAAAATGGCAACATTGACTTGAAATGACTCTAGCTAGTATTACATTGTGGAGGCACGTTGATCAATTTGGTTTTAGTTATTGTTTACATGTTTATAGCTCTGTGTGTAATAATGAATATAGAGACAACAGATGACCAAATCCAATCTTGTCAATTCTTGCATTTGGATGTATTTGCTGAATAATTGCTATTATAGTGAATGAATGATCAGTGTTTCAGAGCCCTACTCAGGATGTTTGATGCACATTAAAGAGGAGTTCTTTAGTCTTGTTTTATAATGCATTTTCAGATTGGACATTTGTATGGTCCTTGTCATTGTCGCTGCAAAGGAACCTCAGGGCAGTTTCATAGGCAGTGAATATAGCCCCATTCACCAAGAATGCTCTGCCAACTGTAGTTCCCACGCCTCGCCAAAGCACTCTCTGTCCCTCTTTTCTTACACTTTGCCTGAAACAATCAACAATACCGATGTATTTTGCAGGTTTAGACTGTGATTGAGCTTGGAGTCTGGTCTTAACAACATCTAAGGGGTAACAGCTTATCCAGCTAACAGCCCCTGCAAGACCACCTGCTGCGAGCATCGTTTGGAAGCTCTCTTCACCGTTCTTGCGACAGCCAGGGTGAAGTTTCTCCTTAGTATACTCGTATACCCAGAAATATAGACCGTGAGCGTGTGCATCTCTGAGGACAGTAACAGTTAATCCTCGGTAGATTCCTCTCAAACCTTCCTGTCTGAGTATTCTTCTTGTGACATCTATTGGACCCTTTAGACTAGCTGCTTGATTGTTGCATTGATTGGTTTTGCTTTGCAATTGTAGTTGGATTTTCACCAATTCTACAGGGCTGATAATTAGACTCTGAATTGCTCCTGCTGCAGTGCCACCCAAAGCCACTCCTTTGTATGAGGGTGGATTGCTTGCTGGGATATTTTTGTCAAATGTTCGCGATAGCGTTGCGTAGATCTGAAATACCATGGCATTCTGCAATAGGAAGGAATAATGTTTGAAATTCCATTTGATTCAATAGTTGCCAAATTTAAAATCAATTGTTTTCTTGCATAAGATCATAGAACTCTTTGCATATGTCCTTTTACAGTTTCTATATTTCCTTCATTTTTTTCTTCTAAATGGCCATTCTGATGGTTAGCCTTATTAAAACAGTATTGTGGAATTCAAATCAAGTGTACATGTGTCTATTCAACCTCATAAATCACCGCGATAACTGAAAATCGTGTAAACAGAGTAGAGGGATACAATGATGACCTGAAAGGTGACGGATGCTAGAGGTGCAGCCATGCCCCTGTAGAGAGACAGGGGACCTTCGGTGGCGACTACATGGCGGAAAACGTTGAAAGCAGAACCACTCTTAGAATTTTGCTGGCGAACTCTGATGCTGTCGAGTGGATAACCAGAAATGAGACCAGCTATTCCTCCAAATCCACCAGCCACAAATTCTTTGCCCCAACTACTTGCAAGAAACTCTGGCCAAAAATCCATGCCCCCTTCATCCCCTAACCCAAAAATACCTTATTTTCTCCTTCAAATCTGTTGATTCTTTTTTTTTGCTTTTACCCCTCTGGACAGCAATCAACGTGTGCTTTGCCAATTTTGCTATAAGAAACAACCTTTGCTTAATTATATGTGATGTAAAAAATGAGCTGCTCCTGCATTGCACCTTTTTGTTTGGTAATTAAAGAAATGAGGAAGTGTGCACGGCCTTGAATCTTGAGAATGTGATTTTCTTTTAGTGCCACCAATGGTATTTTGTTGGTAGAGGCGTACAATAGGTAACGACCAACCACCTCTTTCTTAGGAATTCAACTATATACCATGTGGACCAATCAAGGTTAGCATGCAGTTACCAATGATCTAAAGGGTTGATTTGGGTCATGAATCAGCCCATAAAAGGTGGCAAATCTAATTGAACTGGTTGGATCAAATGATAAATTTTAAAATATTTTATCATTCTTAATTTTGAATACCAATTTTAATGATCTAAAGTTGAAAATCAATCAGGAAATTTTGCAAGGAATTTTTTTTTTTGATAACCAGCTACGAAGTAAGAGATATGAGTGACTGAAAAAAACTTGAAAGACTTTCTTTAACAAGAGGGGAAGAGCCCAAGCTGATAGTTTTGACATTGAAAAAGAGCACCAAGTCTACTCTTTCAAATGAACATATGGATAACTTCATTAGCCTGAATCCATAAAAAAAAGAAACGATTTATGATTTAACTTATACAGGGAAATGCTTAACAGTGTCAATGCAATTTAGCTTGATGTAAGAGATTACTTGCCATATTTCTTCAGGTTATTAGTTTCACTTATTGTAAAGGGTTACTTGTATTTACTTTCTCAATGACATGGTAGTGTAAACTCTTTGTGCACTACTAGTATATAAAACTACAGCAACATACCCAGTATAATCACACAAGTGTGGTCTTGGGAGGGTAGAGTTTACGTCGACCTTACAACTACCTTGTAGAGATAGAGAGGCTGTTTCCGATAGATCCTCTCAAATAGTATATAAGAGTTAAATTATAAAAAAGTTACATCCTTGGAGTAATCCAAAACAGGTGAATGACCCAGTCAACTGGGATTTGAAAATTCTTGGTAATCAATTAGGGTGGATATACAAAGAATTTTCCACTTAAAAAAGTGTGCAGGTTTGAAATTTAAAGCATACATAGAAACAATCCTGGTCAACAAAAAGAAATCAAAGCCAACATCATGCTTGTCCCTGTTTTGGTCATTCTATTTTGACTGTGATCATTCATGTGTGGATTAGAGAGCTTCAGCTTTGTGTGCATCTCTCACATGGCTACCTACAGAATTCTGATTGCTTTTATCCTCGTGTTATTCTGTCACCTTTTGCATGCAGTTGCTAATTACAGCTCAATATTGAAGGGACAAAGTTTAGCCGATTACCAACAGTTGGTCTCAGCAAATGGCTTCTTCAAGATGCAATTTTTCAGTCCCGGCAAGTCAAGAAACCGTTACTTGGGTATATTTTACACTCGGCCAAGTCTTGATATGTACTCTGATGTTAATGGAGGAGGAGATGAAAAGGCTTTGTGGATAGCTAACAGAGACGATCCGATAACTGATACATCTGGAACTCTTATGATTGCTCCTGATGGCAGATTAATGATTTCTCATAGTGAAGGCAATGTTATTTTGTTCAGTGCTACTCCAACAGCAGCCACTAACTTAACTGCTATACTACTCGATAATGGTAATTTTGTGCTGAGGGAACTGAATACCAATGGCTTTATTAATCGAACACTATGGCAAAGCTTTGATTATCCAACCGATACACTTCTGCCTGGAATGAAGCTTGGGATTAACTTGCGAACTGGGCATAAATGGTCATTGACTTCATGGGTAAATGATCAAGCACCTGCTTCAGGGTCTTTTACCTTTGGTCTTGACCCTAATGGTACAAATCAGCTGATGATCTTGTGGATGGGCAAGGTCTATTGGAAGAGTGGCCCTTGGCCTACCGGCCATCTTGCTCTTAAATATGTCTCAAATGAGGATGAGAAATACTTTATGTATACTGTTGATTTTGTTTATGAAAGGTACTTTGTGAGTCCATTTGGATTAATTCAGGATGGTGTTGAAGGAAATGCAGTGTTTGGTAATTGTAGTAGTGAGACTTCTCATGCTGGCTGCGTGAAACAGGTATTGCCCCAATGCAGGGCAGCTAAAGATTACTGGTTTGAGCTTAGACAAGTTTACATCTTTGGAGGCAGCTTTAAATTTGATGAGAACTATACCTTGAGCCTCTCAGATTGCAAGGCCAAGTGTGAGAATGATTGCTCGTGTGTTGCCTATGCCTCAGTCGATAGTGAATCCGGAATTGGCTGTCAAATTTGGGGGAATGACACGAGTTTTGTGACAGCACAAAACAGTCTAGCCAGAGATGTTTTCTTTCTTACAAGAAAAGGTAATTCTTGAGACCAAAATTATTCAATAGTGATAGACTTAAAAAAAAAACTTGTGGTTTCTTGCATCAAAAGACATGTCAATAATGTTGCATCTCATGTTATGATTACTTAGCTTTATCCAGCTCAAGATAAATTGTTGGGAGGGCACCACAATAATATCACCAATCTGCATTACTCTCATTTGCACGTCATTCCAAAATTTACTAGTACTATAACAAGCAATTTTCTCCGATCTTGATGCTGCAGGATTTAAGTTAATAGAGTGTCATCTACATTTCAAAATTGCACTTGTGCAAATGAACAACCATACCATACAGAATCTTGTCTTGGAGGCTATTAAATTTATCTTTTTTGGATTTCTAGAGCACCGACAATTATGATAGCATCATAGTGTATTCCCAAGGTAATTATGTGGAATTTTTATCAGAAACATTGACTTACAATTTTTGACAGATAGGAAGCGAAAATGGTGGATATGGTTGACAATAGCAGTGTCACTAATGATATTTGCGTTCATTTGCTCCTTATTCTGTCTGATACAAAGAAAACTCAGAGCAAGAGGTGAGCAATACATTCGCTCTAGCATTAGTCCAAGGTGACATTTATTTGTCTTTGAAATCTTCAATTTTGCATTTGTCACCTAGGCAAAGTCAGAGAAATGGAGAAAGTGTTATACGAGCTAGGAGGTCCTAAGACCATTTCTGGCCAGTACAATACCAATAAGACTACTAGACTAAGCAAGAAGTTCAGGCATGATATACACATTTTCAGCCTAGAAACTATGAATATGGCCACAAACAATTTCTCGTCTTCCAATAAGTTGGGAGAGGGCGGTTATGGACCTGTTTATAAGGTAAAAATTTAGAAGCTTTTTGGCTTAAGCTGATTTTTAGATTTGCTAAGTAGCCAAAATTTCAGGGGATGTTGCTTGACGGGCAAGAGATAGCCATCAAGAGACTTTCAAGAAGTTCAGGGCAAGGATTGGTTGAGTTCCAAAATGAAATTATGCTGATTGCTAAACTCCAGCACACTAACCTTGTTAGGCTTTTAGGATGTTGCGTTGAAGGGGAAGAGAAGATATTAGTTTATGAATACATGATGAACAAAAGTTTAGACTTCTTCCTATTTGGTATGGACTTCCAATTTCATGCCTAAATTGCTTAATTGATCTTTTTTGATAACTAATACCCCCTTCCCATTTTGATTGAACAGATCCTAGCAGAAAAGATTCACTAAAATGGAATACCCGTTTGAACATTATTGAAGGAGTTGCTCAAGGACTACTTTATCTCCACAAGTATTCAAGGCTGAGGGTGATTCACAGAGATCTAAAAGCCAGCAATATCTTGCTTGATGACAATATGAACCCCAAAATCTCAGATTTTGGTTTGGCCAGGATATTTGGAATGCAAGAATTTGAAGCAAACACGGAGCGAATTGTTGGTACCTAGTAAGTCCTTAATAGGTATAACTATCTAACAATGGTGATTCATTGTATCGCTTATTTTTTATGTACTAAGTTGCTACCTTTTCAGTGGCTATATGTCTCCAGAATATGCCATGAATGGCATTGTGTCGACAAAGACAGACGTATTCAGTTTTGGAGTTCTAGTACTCGAGATTTTGAGTGGCAAAAGAAACAACAGCTGCTATAACTTAGAACGCCCACTAAACCTCATCGGATATGTAAGTTCCTCGCTTTAAAATTCAATATAGCATGATCAAGAGGCGGATGGAGTGTCTGTTCAATGGGTTCAACTAAGGCCAGTACTTTCCACACGAAACATAGATATACAACAACAACAACAACAACATACCTAGTGGAATCCCACAAGTTGGGTCTGGGGAGAGTGGTGTGTACGCAGCCTTACCCCTACCTTGTGAAGATAGAGAGTTTGTTTCCAATAGACCCTCAACTCAAGACACGAAACATAGATATATATGTGAAAATTACTCGAATTTTAAAATTCTGAACCCATAATTCTGAAGTACAATGCGTCTAGTGCTAAAAAGGATATTTCATACTTGATATGTTCAATTTGTCTCAGGCATGGGAATTGTGGAAAGCAGGTAGAGTCCTTGAAGAACTAACAGATCCTGTATTGTCAAATGAATCAACACCAACGAACGAGGTAATGAGATGCATTCATGTAGGATTGCTCTGTGTTCAAGCCAATCCTATGGACAGGCCATCCATGTCAAATGTGGTTATGATGCTCACAAATGATAGCCTGCAACTACCCGTCCCCAAGCAACCTGCATTTTTCATTGAGACGGCTATGGCAGAGACTGAAACTCATGAAAATGTTGGACATTGTTCCACAAACGGGCTATCAATTTCAGACATGGTAGCTAGATGACTTGCATTAAGTGTCCATATTAAGTATGAGTTGTTGACAAAATAAAGTAAGCTTGTTAGAGCCTTTCAAGATTATACTGTGTCTAAGCAGTTTTTTAGAGTTAATTCATTTTAACACATCTTTTTTGAATGCAAATGAAGTTTCAGAGTATCAATTGTAACTGAATTCAGAACTCATAAATGTAGTAATTGTAACTAGTCTTGCAAAGATGACTAATATTTGTAGACTATAAAATCAAATGGATGTTTCCCGTTCCTTTTTGCTTGTCCGAATTATGCTGTGTAAAAGAAGTTAGACGCATGCAAATGAACCTCCTACACATTTTCTTGGTCGAGCTCGTCACACGGGGCTTGTCTGGTGCAATTTACCTCTCGTATGTGATTTACAGACTATTACATTAAAGCAAATTTACCTTGTGTGCATCCAAAGGGTAGTGGCTACGGGTTCTCTTGTCATAAAAAAAAGTTAGACGCATACATTAAAATTACTCAAAGACATTGTTTCAAAAAACCATTTAGAAATTGGACTTTATGTAAATTCGGAAGAACTTAAATCTAATAATTCAAGTAAAAATACATTAAGCTTCACAATTTCTTTTTTCCAAAAAGCAAAATAAAAGAGGAAGGGAGAAATTGGGTCATGACCTGTTATTAGACACATCTTGATCAGGGATATTTGGGTCCACAAATACACTTGTTCAAAAATTAACAAGCCTCATATAACTTGTTATACTTATTCCTATACATATAATAAACTTTGGGACATTCTCACAAATGCCCTAGTTCAAAAATTAACAAGCCTCATATAACTTGTTATACTTATTCCTTACATATAATAAACTTTGGGCCATTCTCACCAATGCCCTAATCTAGGGCGGTGTTTAACTTTTGTCCCTTAAATCTATAGTCTTTAATTTTTGCCCTTCAGCAGTTTAAGTAACAAATAAGTGGTCGAATATATTCCTTCAAAATAACAAAAAACTTTTCACACGGCATACATTTATATTTTAATTTCATATCATAATATTCCACAAGTTATGTCGTACAAAATAACGAACAACTTTTTCGCGGCATAGTTTATATGTTTATATCATAATATCCCATAAGTTATGCCGTAAAAGACATAACAAGTTAAGTCGTACTCCTTGACACCGAAATAAATAACATTTTTTTCACATTATAAGTTTATATGTTCATATCATAATATTCCACAAGTTATAATTATTCCATAAAATGCATAACAGGTTATGGTGTATGCCGGGATGGCATAATGTATTTCCAAAAGGAAAAAAAAATCACAAAATTCAAATTTTTTTCTCTAAAAATGACGAGGAACATACGCAAAAAATAAAAAACATAACTTAAGCTCTGACACTACAATAAATTCTGGAAAAATAAACTACACAATTTATGTTGCATAACTTAATTCCTGCAAAATTTGTGTTGAGCGAGACAAAAGTTTTTAAAATTTATGTTGAGAGAATTAGATCTGGATAGATAAGGATATTTTGATCCATAAATTTTTATTAAATAAGAAACAGAAACAAAAATTAAACACTTGAGATACGAGGAATAAAAATTAAACACCAATCTGTTTAATGGTCGATTCGTGCAAAAACTTGATAAACCTTCTCCATCATACATGAGTACATGAGGTTGAATCTTCAGGGCCCAACTTAGCCCAATCCACTCAGGATCTTAGTGCAATAGTAGCCACTTTTAGTCTGTCATTTAAACAATATTTTTATTTAAAATATAGCCACAACTAATTTGTGTGTCAGAAATCTGTTTTTTTTTTGGTTGAACTTCAGGAGGCCGTGTTAACTCTGTGTCTTTGTGTAAGTTCAAGCATGTGTCCTGAAGTTGAGTTGTGGAGTTGAAACTTGAGGACAAATTTTGCTTTATCAATCTCAAAACATATTCCCATAACGCTAAAACTATAAGTTTAAACTTCAAGCTTGGTACCAAACGAGCGAGTAATTATTTCTTTAAGTTATGCATTTACACGATCACTAAATGTTAATATATGATAGTAGATTAGTTATTATCTTTACCAAATCAAATTTTTTTGTTTATTACTCTTAAGAGATCATTTACCTTAATAAATGTTATAATCGTATACATATATTTTAGACCGTTAATACATAAAATTTATATTCTTTTTTCTTTCTTCATAATAACTCAATACATGATAATAAACAAGTTAACTTTAATCACCGTTGGTTACTTAATTTCAATTGCATTATTCCTTTTGCTCAGCAGAGACAAATTTAGAATTTAAAGTTTATTAATCTTATACATATTCGGTGAATTTCTCAATAAATAAATAAGCTTCGGACAAAAGTTACTGAGTTATGCCGAGCCCCTACTTCCCATGCAGCTCCTCCATGTTGCTTAAGCTTACTAGGAAACTATTTTGACTAGCAAAACAAAAATCATGGAAGCTCATTAAGCTTTTAGTAGTACTAGACATCTACAATCGACAAAAGAGTGTGACCAAAATCACTTTGAACTGCTTTTTAAGCTCACATCTTTTAATTAGCTAATTGATGGGACAATGTTACTACTCATTTTGTTGTGTTAAGTACCATCTTCTTTGTTTGTTTCTTAAAAACCTAATTTTACAGAGAATTCAGGTTAACAACTCTTTGAACCTCATTCAAGGCATGAACATATATACTGCCTCTGTTTCAATTTGTTTGATCTATTTTGACTTGGCACAGAGTTTAAGAAAGTAGAGAAGACTTTTGAATCTTGTGGTCATAAATTAAAGATATGTTAAATGTATCAAAATGCTCTTTAATCTTGTGGTCTTAAACATGTCATGTGGAAAGTTAAAATTAAAGAGTTGCTAAAAAAGGAAAGAAACATTCTTTTTTAAACGGACTAAAAAATAAAGTAGATCATACAAATTGAAACGGAGGGAGTATATATTATGTGGCCAAATCCACCAGAGTGTGTCATTTCTTTCACCTACAGTCAACCAAATCCTGATGCATTATTGCCTATTTGCCTTTGACTTGGTTTCAGTAATTTTTAAAAGAAAAAGAAAAACGTCGGTGTACTTTTATTTGTCTCCAAAAAAAACCAGATAATGAAATTGGTTTAACCTCTCCATTAATGCCTATTGGCCCACTGTAATATCGAATTATAGGAGAAATAACAAATTCAACTAATATTAATTTCTGTTAAGTATTAGCTATTTGAAATCCACTGACTCGACTATCACATCAGGTAAAGCATTCCTTCCCAACAAGATGACTAACTTTTAGATGTATTTTCATTTTAATGAACGATATTCAACCTTATAGCTAGTACATCGTGTATATTTTGCAATATACTAAAATTAATTATATATGTCCAATATAGCTCCAAATTCGATCGAACTAACTATTCTTATTTCCCCTTTATTAAAATTTGAGGAATCAAACAAAATCAACTTCCACTTTTATTTTACTGGAAAGGAAATCAACTTTTTCCTTTTCCTCTTTTTTCCTTCGTAAAAAGGAAAAAAAAAGAAAAGAAAGGGAAGCAAGGTTTTGGAATTTGTATTCCACAAAAGAATCTCATGGCTTTTTAAGTTACTTTTCTTTTTTTCTGTCTTTTTCATTTTGTGGAGTCGTTGATTCTTTATTGCTTTCATTCGTTGTTCCTTATAATCTCAAAGCATCATGTGCTTTGATAATTAGGTAGATAATGAATGCATTATTAGCAATCAATTAGAAGAAAACGACATTATATTAAGTATAAATAATTGTGCTAAATAGAGGGAGAAGAGGGCACGTTGCATTAAGGGTAACCCAACATAATTCACATGGGTGACCAATAGGTCAATGGTGTCTCTAAAGATCGATTTGGAGATTTTATTTTATTTTCTCCATCCGAGGTTCGATATTAGCAATAGGGCTCCAACTAATCTAAATTCGTGTCAATATTTGAGCTAGTCTCTATCCTTTAAAAAATGAGGTTAAATAAAATTAAACGCTGCACCTCTTCTAGCTTAACTAGACTCGATTAAACCATGGGCAAATACTCTCCATGTTTGCAAAAGTAGTATATCTTTTTGTTTTATTTTTAACTCGAAATCTCAAATTCGAGTTTTGGGAATGTAGAAATATTAAAAAGAAATATGTTTCCATTTTAGTCGATCTTATGTGACACAAATTAAAACTAATCAGGTATTGAGTGGTTAATTTTTTTTAAAAAATGCACCCAAAAGAAAAAAAAAAGGTTTGATCCTAGTTCCATTTTCACAATTTCTTAGCAAAAAAGATTTAAAACGCGTATGAATTATGATAATACGACGATGACTCTCTAACAAAACCTCCTATTCTGGCACTGTTTGATCAAACCAGATCCTTCTCCTAAACACAAAAGTTAATTATTTACTTGGGTGGATTAGTTTTAATTATTTAATTAGAACAAATTAAATAGGTATTATATTTTAATTTGCTTTTGTGGTTAAAGCTAATGCTTGCCAGTCATAATTCTATACTGGGAAGCTAGAATCATATTCACTTTAGCACGCACTAGAAAGAGTTGTCGTTGAAGGAATAAATTGAACTTCTCAAATCTCAATTTAATACTCTCTCCGTTCTTAAATACTTGTCATCCTTACTAAAAATAGATAGTCATTTTACAAAACTAAGACATAATTAATTGTTTGTTTCCAACTTTACCCTTATTATAAATATGGAGAGGTATTAATATAGTGCAAAAGATAGAAGTATTAAATAGATATGAGTAATAAATAAGGGTATTTAGTCAAATTATCATCTAGTTAATATTTTTCTTAAGAGACTGACAAACCAAAAATGTGACAAGTATTTAGGAACGGAGAGAGTAATTACTTTTCCTTTTTCTATCCTTGTTTTCCTTTCTATTTTATGGAGATTTGTGAATTTGTTAAATGGGTATGGTGAAGAATTTAGGTAGATCCCATTGTATGATTAGCATCAATTAGAAAAATAATACTACCATATATTTAAGATTTGGGAAAAATGAATACTGAGTATATATTCTTTAGGGAAAACAGGACCCTACTTGTGTATTTTATTTTGTTTTTTTCCTAAAGGTTAATGGTTGCCAATACTGATAATTATAGTAATCCTATCATGGGGAGATAGAATCAACACTTTAGAAGCACAGGGAATGGTTGGCGTTTAAGTAATAGATTGGACTAATTAATCCATGCTTATAATATTTTATTAATAGTCTTTTGGAATTTGGCCAAACATTAGAAAACCAAAAATGCTTTTTTCCCTAAAAAAGAAGAAGTGCGTCTTTAAGAAAGTTGAGGTATTTGGTCAAGTTATAATAAATGATTTTAGTAGTAGCAGAAACGGAAAGAAAATAGTTTTTTCCTCAAAAATATTTTTAAAACCTTGGTCAAGTACAAATTGATGTTCTAATATATATTGCCAAAAGTGTTTTTTAAATTGATTAGCCAAATCAAACTATACTCCCAAAAATATTTTTTTTTTAAAAACGCTTTTCCAAATAAGGAGAACTTGGAAGTTTCACCAAACAAGTTATAAACTGAGGCGGATCTAGCCTTAAAATAGTGTATACACATGAACCCACTAGAGTTTGTCCAAATATTGTATTTATATAAACAAAATAATTAAATATTTATATGTGAAAAATCTGAATAATTAAACCACAGAATATATGAACTCAATTATTATTATTTATTAACTCAAAGTCATTTTGAAAAATCATAAATTCAAATTATGAATCCGCCTCCGCCAATATATCTTCATTAGCATTTATAAGTGAACAAACAATGCACATGAATATATCTACAAACCACAGAACACTTTAAAACAAGTGATGCGTGTAATGTGGGGAAGGCTGGATATTGAATTTTAAAAAATTACAAATTTGACTAATTGACCAGAAAAACTGTCTATCAACAATGAATATCCTGTTTGTTTCCTTCTTATAATCAGGCAAACGAATATGGGGCTTGTTTGAAAATGTATTCATTTTTCTAATATCAATAATATTACCTAATGATTCTCAAAGGCTCACTGATTCAACAACTTTAAATTTTCATGTGATTTTAGGTCTATCGCGTCCTCTTTTAACACCTTTAAATAATCATAACTCGCATTCGTGAACGCATCTATAGGTTATTAACACAAAACATAACTAAATTATTTCAAACGGTTTTCTGATTTTATACCAACGTATGGTATACTAAACAATGAGATTTTATTTTCCAAGTCCTTTGGATACAATAAATAAGATCAGAAGAATATAATCACTCTGAAAATCAATTTAAACGTAAGAAAGAAGTTGGACAACAATTTCTATTTGTCCCTTTTTTATAAAATAATAATAATGTGAAGAAAAAGGGTCACGCTTTTTGTAAAGTTGAAGGAAATCTAACACGGGAAACAACTGTATTTAGGTACAGCTCAGTGAACTAATCACATACAGCTGTGATCAATATTGAGCACCTTTTATTTGGCTGAATCATAAAATTGTTAGGGGTCGTTTGGTTCGCGGATAAGATGGGATATCCATGGTTACGTTTGAAATTAAATTTATATCATGTTTGATTGATGGTATAAATTTATCGCGGGACTAATTTATATCATCAATCAAACATGATATAAGTCGAATACTAAACTTAGTCTTGGATATCTCATCTTATCCCATCCAACATGATATTATTTAATACCACCTCTCATATGGTATAAAATAGTCCTCAGATTATCCTGGAATAATTTAGTCTACGTATCAAATGACCCCTTAGTGACTAAGTTAAGGAAGGCCATTACATGGTGAGATGATTGAGATTCTTCCATCCTTTGAGAATGAAAAAAGTTCGGTCAAGTGTGCAAATTCCAAAAATGAGTCCTACAATATGTGAATTCAGATTTAGTCTAATTCTGAGTTAAAAGTTCGGTCAAGCGTGCCAATTTTAAAAATGAGTCCTACAATATGTGAATTCAGATTTAGTCTAATTCTGAGTTCCGGACACCGGATGGAAAGAAAAAAGGTTGTTTTGGCAGTGCGCCACTTGGACATTGCAGTTGGGAATAACTGAATGATCCTTATATTCTGCGTTTAATTTCTTGCCGCTGCTGATTCCTTTTGTTTGTTACATTTTTTATTCGCCCACAGCCCCACACAAATCCAACTGTTTTTTTTTCCAAAAAATAAAATTGGAATTTAAATTGGATTAGTTGTATTTTTGATACCTTAATTATTGATAAATTATAATTTTAGTTTTTTTTTGACAACTAATTTTAGTTCATGTGATATCTAATTAAACATATTTAAACCTTCAGTTAATTATAAATTGTGTACTTCCGATTCATTTGTTTTTTTGTTTAATATTCATAAATTTACTGTAGTCATTAATCGTTCCACTATATAATTACTCATGTGTTATGTTATATTTATATTGTTCCTCTATATATGACGTCAATATAGTTTCATAAATAGTCAAGTATAACATACTTTCTACATGAAAGAGTAGAATACACATTTTAATTAATTAAAGATTAAATATATTGAGTCTTATATCACAAAATTAATGAATTTATTATACCTTTAAACTTGTGGTTTCATAATTTAATATTCACTGGCATTTCAATATCTAACTTCTCACATATAGCGGATTCAATCACCCATTCAAATGTCTAGTCCAAAAAGATGCAAGCAGCAAGATTTAAAGTATGGAGGAAAATTGCAAAAACAAAGTATCATACTCCTCCTATAATTAAAGTACTTGATTCAAATTATAATTACTAAAAACTGAATATTCTAGTAAAACAAATAGTATTAAACTTCTCTTATAACTAAACAACTAAATATTCTAAATAACTATAACAATAACAATTTATTTCCTGCTTGTACAATAAAACCATGATAGGTTATGAAATCATGTGATGACTATTTCATATAAATACTTTAATTAAAGTCATTTTGCAAAAAAAAATAAAACTGTTGAGACTTGAGAATAAGAAGAGTTATTAATTCTCTCTCACAAAAGAAAATAACAGAAAATGACAGCAAGCAGTAAGCAGCACTGAGGTGTTTTTGGGAGGACAAAATTGTCATTTTAGGTCTAGTACTAGTACAGTAGTTAAGCTTAGGACTTAAGCTAGTAAACGGCGGGGACAGCAAAGACCATTTTCTTTCACAATTTTGTACCTTAAAACAAGGAACAACGTTTTTTACTTACCACTAAATTAATACCCCTTTTCTCTCTCTAATTCCTTCCTCAATAGACATCTATCCCGAAACAACATTTACATATTTATTTGAGTAGTGAAGTCAGAAATTTCAATAAAAATATTTAAAATTTAATTTAATATATATAATTAAATTTTTTGATAAAATTGTATTCAACAGACTAACCTTGAATATTGATTGTAGCTAACCCTAATTCATTTAGTCCTTCGTATTTCAAATGATAAAAGGTAAGTTTTTGTTCTTTTGATAACAAGATAACCCGCAACAACTACCATTCAAGTGCGGCCGCTCCAGCATAATAACTCACAAACTATACAGTAGATGTAAAATCACACTAGGCAAGCCTCGTGTAACGAGCTCAATCGAGAAACATATGCAGGTGTTCTCAAACCTAGAACCTCCCGTTTTGAAAATCCTGTGGTCAACCAACTCGACCACCACCGAAGTAACACGGGTAAGTTTTTAACCATTAAAATAATTAAGGTGAAAATAAAGAGTTGGATCTTTCGTCTCTCCCGTTTTTTACTCCCATTTTTTTCATAACACGACCCGCCAATTTCGTATTCTATAAGCGCATTTCATGGCCCCACTTCTCATTTTTACCGTTATCAGACCCGCTAATTACTGACAGTAAAATCCGACGTGGCACCAAAAGATTCTCCATCAGCAGGCAGTCCAGCTGCTACATACTCATATAAAACTCTTCTTATTTCTCTCCCATAAATATAGTTCTCTTTTATGTGCATATATTTAAGGCCATCCATCCATCTTCATGGTTTTCCTCAGCAAAAGCAGCTAAATTTTATTCTTTTTTTTCCACGTCCATTAAGATTCTAGATAAGAAGGAACTTATATTAAACTCTACCTCCATAAAGGTTTCTTTTCCCCTTTAACAAAACAAAGCAGCAGCTTCTTTTCTTTACCTTTTCACCTCTGTTGATTCTTATCGTGAATTGAGTTACAATTTTTTCCATATTGTATAAATTAGTGATCCTTTTCATTTTGGTATTCTCAAGAAATTCAAGATGTTAGACGCATGGCTGAAAAGCAAATTCTACGCCAAAAGGTAATAGTAACAATAATTCTGCAAGGGCTCTGTTTTTCTTTATGTATCTCTTCTTCTTCTTCTTTTTTATTCTGTTAATTTTCTTGTGTTTTTTTTTTCTGGTACAGCAAGTCGACAATAAGGCACACAAAGACTCGAATCGAGATGGTGAAAAGGAAGAGGAATGCAATGATGAAGTATTTGAAGAATGATGTAGCTGACCTCCTTAAAACTGGATTGGATGTTAACGCCTACAGCAGGGTAAATTTTCTTTTGATTTCTGGGAATTCAAATCTTGTAATTGGAAGTATCTTGTTATAAGAAATCTTCCCAAATCTGCCTTTTGTTTTGTTGCTCTTTTTTTTTCCTTTGTGATTTGTTTGTGCATATGTTATATGATCAAGGATCAAGAAATGTTGCAATATTGACATACCATTTTCTTTTTCATGTTCTTTCGATGCAACGATTTTGTTGGGTAGTTGAATTTTGGTATCTCATCAAATATTACTAAGATTTACAACAACAGTAAACTTCTGCAACTGGGGTCTGCGGAGGGTGGTGTGTACGCAGCCTTACCCCAACCATCCGAGGTTAGAGAGGCTGTTACCGATAGACCCTGGCTCTAAATGTTGCATTTCTGAATATTACTTGATTTCAAGCGTTAGTGTTTGGAGTCACTTGGCGTCTATAGATTGAGATGAGAATCTGCTCCGGGGCTTATATGCTAACGTGGACTTTGGAAGGAAAATTAGTTGTATAGGATCAATAGGTGATTGCCTCGAAGTTGGCAGAGCTAAATTTATTTCATGTAATCGCGAGTCTAGAAATTTAAGTGGCTGTTAATTGTTAAATTTCTTCTTCTTCCCCAAAGTATGGTTAGCTCAATTTATTCTAATTTGGGATCTCGGTTGTTTGCAACAGGCTGAAGGCCTTATGGTTGAGCTGAATCTCTCTAGATGTTATGATCTCTTGGAGCAGTATTGTGAACACATCACAAATAATCTTTCTGTGATGTATAAACAGAGGTATGCTTTTTTTTAAATAATTATTTTCGTGCTTTTTTTCTGCGTGTGATGGTCTCTTATGTACACGAGACATAAATTGTTAGAATATTTAGTGTACTGGAATTCATATTGGTTGCTGTTAATCTTCTGGCAGTTTGTTTAGTCGAGATTGCTTAATTAGGTTCATTGAGTACAGTTGTTTGAACACCTTTATCTATATTGTTTGGGCTCTTCAAAAATGTTGTTTGGTGCGTGTCAGATCCTCAAATAATAGTGTATTTTTGGATGATCTGGCACGAGTGCAGCAACATTTTTGGAGAGTCTGGAGAATAAACATGCTATTATTTCATATATGTTATAATTGTGAGATGAGATGAAACATTTCAAATAACTTCCTTCATATATTCTGTGCTGAATACAGTGATCAAATGAATATTCCTCAATCTCTGAGTATTTTTTGCTTATAGGGAATGCCCTGAAGAGTGCAGAGAAGCCGTGGGTTCTTTGATCTTTGCAGCAGCAAGATTCGCGGATGTGCCAGAATTACGCGAACTAAGAAGTCTATTTACTGAGAGATATGGAAATTCCCTGGAGTGTTATGTCAGTAAAGAGGTAGTCACTCATTTTTCTCCATCAGATAACATTTGTCTATAAAATTTACAACTGCAACTTTACTTTTTCTATATCGATCTTGAAAATAAATGCGTTCTCTTTCTTGACAGTTTCTCCATAACTTAAAGCCAGTGCCACCGACAAACGAGATGAAGCTTCAGTTGATGAAAGATATAGCATCAGAATCTGGTATAGAATGGAATTCAAAGGCTTTGGAGCAGAAGCTATATAATCCACTAATGTCAGAACAAGTAAGCCTTCAATAGAACCTCATAACATCCTCCTTTTTGCATCTAAGCCTACTTGAAATTTGAATTGCTAAAAGTAAGTTTGATCTATAAAGAGTCAAAAGTTGTTTAAATTTTTAACATTCTTTTATCCTTTCTGTTTGGAGATTCCGCAATTAGCCTTCATCTGAATCTTATCTGATTCTTTTGCAGGACTGGACCAAGAGTCGGAATGATCAGAAGCACAATCTGCACGGTAAGATGGAAGGATCACCTCAGAAGAAAGATTCTGAAGTTGCTAAGTTTAATCGCGAGAATGCTAGGCAACTTACAACTTCCAAGGATAAATTGGAGCATAATTCATCTTATGGCAGAAAGGTAGTCCCTGATGATGAACATAGTTCGTCAATGAGAAGGAGGGAGAGAAGGAACAGAGATAGCCTTAGCAGAAAATCTTACGATTCACCTCCAGTCAAAGATATTGAAGTGGATAGCACAGACATCGAAAGGCAACAAAATAAGCCAGAAATTGAGATTGTTCCTGAAGACGAATCTGATGACAAGAAGCCACTCCATTATAAGTCAATTCTCCCTCCTTATATCAAAACAAGAGCGAGCTTAACAAAAAACACTTCAGATGCCGCCTCTCCTACTAGTAGTTCCACTGGAGAAGAAAATTGCAAGGATGATACAGCTGAAAAAACCAAGAACAAACCAAGGTCAGCTAGGACGAGACGTGGCAGAAAAGTCATCACAATTGGTGATGAAGAGGAAAAAGTGATTGACAGGCTATTGATGTACTTAAGCAGGAAGAAGCACCAAAACTCAGTTAACACACCTAAAGAAGCTGCAGTTGACAGCCCTAGTGAAGTGCCAAGGCGGAGAAGTATGGGGAACAGATCGACATCCCTTCCAGCAGAACGGGAACAAACAAGTCCAAGGGAGCTAAGTAGAGGGCACGTTCGAGCAAATTCATTTCAACCTGATATGTTGGGTTCAAACAGACATGTCCATCCTAAGCTACCAGACTACGATGACTTTGTGGCTCGACTAGCGTCTCTCAGAGAACAATCAAGAGAATAGATATTTAATTAGATGAACTCATATTCCTTCATACTATATTCCCTAGTTCATTTGTCATCATATTTTTCATTTACATGTTAGGATTGTTGTCTGTAAGCAGTATAAAAGTAGCTCATCTCATGCTATTGTAAATAAACTAGCTAAATAAAGTTTATGTGTATACTGTTGATCAATTTTATCTCTATCTCCCTGACTCGCGCTCCTATCGAACTGAAAATTTGTTGTAAAAAAGATCCTCGGCCCGCTAACTGTTGGTGAAGGTAAGTTTTCCATGTAGCATTGCATAGTTCCTGATAACTGTTACTTATATATGTCAAAACATTTTCAGCTGCAATAAACTTATGTTTTACTTACTGCAAAGGGGTTATATTAGTATGATCTTTATGTAGGTCTTAGTGCAATCAAACATTTGTTTACAGAGGGAAATATCAATGTGTTGGTCACTACTACCATCATCAAAAGAAATTTTTTTCAACGAAGATGACTTTGGACAATTTGAAGCACCATGCAAACTATAGAAATGAACGTCTATCGCAGGATCTATAGTAAAAACATTTGTCTCGGGGCAAGTGATGTGTCTAATTCGTAATTGCATGAAAATCGACAAAAGTAGCAATGCTTTTATTGTGACCATTTCGTAGATTAGTCTTGAATCATTCAAATTCTCGTTCATTCTAATTTAAATACTAAGGAAATTAGGAGATCTCTTCAAAATTGAAAGGGGTTATATTTATAATTAAGTAAATTAAAATAAATAGAAGTGAAATCATCGAAAGGCAAAATAAAATTAAAATTAGAACACTGTTTTCCATCCATTTAAATGTATAATGTATGGCTAATCATTATACATACGTTGAATTTATATAGTTTCTTTTATTTTTACAGAAAAAAATCAAGAATATTTTTAAATTATGTGAAATTGAATAAAAGTGATTTTGATTAATAGTTTGATTCAAAAATCTAATTATTACTCAGTCAAAAGTAATAAGTTAGGAATTCTAACTTTTGGTTTATTTTTGCCTTTTTAACTTAAAAATAAGTGCTTAAAAACACTTTTTTTATTTTATCAACACACTTTAAAAATGCTTAAAAACAATTTTGGCTTAAAAACACTTAAAATAATAGCCTGTTTGCCCAAGGTTTTTTTTGTTTAAAGTGTTTTTTTTTTTTCAAAAGTGCTTATTTCAAAAAATATTGGCCTAGCTTTTGAAATTTGAGAGAAAATAAGTGCTTCTTGGGAGTAGTTTTTCATAAGCTAAAAAATAGTTTTTTCCCAGAAACACGTTTTGAAAATCACTTTTGATAAAAATATACTTAAAAACACTTTTAAAAAGTTTGATGAAATACTAATTGGCCAAACATAAATTATTTCTGACCAAAAGTGTTTTTTTAGAAGCTTGACCAACAGTTATAAGCAAATCCAAAGAGGCTCTCAATGAGCAGCGTGGCAGGAAATAAGTAAAGGAGCAACAAAGAATGGCTGCAACAATTTTGTATTGATTCGATGTCGGGCGAAGACGGTGTTCAACCACCAGTGTCGTCGGAGCAAGTGATGAGCGAAGTTCATCTCGGCTGCCCTCCTAACCACTCCGGTCCCCATCTCTCCCATTTTACCATCTCCTTACCACCTCCCCACCGTAATTCCAATTTCCTTTTTTTCTTCTTCAATTAGCTCACAGCAACATTTCATAGCAGCAAAATGTCTATTTATTTTTGTCATCATGATAATTGCACGAATGAAACACTCAACAGTAATGTCAGTACTTGTGTTAGATTATTAAGTTTCATTTTGATCCGAAGGTCTTATTTCCAATTTTTAACTCCACCAAGTTAAGCACCAAATGTTCTAATTTTGAAATTCCCTTGTTTCTACTTGTTCTTTACATTTTTTTCTTCTTTATTTTCTTTTGATTGTATAATATTTGGCTGGTGAATTTTTTAAAATTATCTGATAATATTCAGCATCACGGATGTCATATGTACTCTGAAAATTAGAGTGACGATTGAGCTGGCTGGATTGTCTGATCTTAACAATTAGTAACAGGTGATGAAATTAACTTGCCTGCGGGCCTAGTGGTGAATGAAGTGGGTTGAGCACCATTAGGTCTCGTGTTCAAATCCTAGCAGAGACAAAACACTAGGTGATTACTTCCGATTCGCTCTAGCCTTGGTGGACAGAGTTACCTGGTACCTGTTGCTGGTGGGAGCTGACAGGTATCATGTGGAATTAGTCAATGTGCGCACAAGCTGGTCCGGATACCACGGTTATCAAAAAAAATAATTTAACTCGTATGCTGGCCTCTTAAAGGAATTGCAAAGCCAGAAGCACTATTACTCTGTTGTTAGAGTAGCCAAAAACTCGGAAGCGATTATGGAAGCTTGTTGGAGTGAATGTACATACTAGGAATACTCTCTGTGTAATAAGGATCTTGATTGTATAAGTAACTTTTTTGAAGAAAAGTTGTATTCTTTTCAACTTTGTAGATAATTCCACTTTGAGAGGAAATACCGATGCAGTTGAGGATATATCAATCTCTTCATCTACCATGTTTGACTTGGATGAAGATGGTGATCTTATTCTAACAAGACGCAAAAGTAAGTTATCTGCACCTCAAAAGGAAGGCTTTATCAAGAAATCTCTTTTGTGTGTGTAATTTTTGTCCACCATATATTACAAGTGACATAATGCCCCCCCGTCGTTTTCAGCACCTTCATTTGGTTTTCTACTTTTATGTCATTGTTATATTTCATTCTTAATTTTTTAGGCAGTCCCTCATCTATTTGAGTAGTTTTTTTCAATGTCCATCAGTTTTCGGTTATGAGCTTTTTCGTATCGTTGCATACACTTTCATGTTCTTTCATCTGCTTTTGTAATCTAATGGGATTACTGGTTAATGATTAAAATGGTGGATGGTATTCCAATGGAACTATACAAAAACATGTAAAATTTGTGTTTAATGTGAACTTAAGATGATTCAGCCTGCAAGTAAATAATCTCTGTCTTCGATTTCTGCAATCGGTTTGAAGATCATTGAGTTTGTGAACCCGGGATCTATGTTGATCATAATAGAAGTGTCTGAAGTTCATCTGAAGTGAACAGCCATAAACTCTCTCTTTTCCCCTTTTTATAGGCAGAGTGAACAAGACTATCATGAAAAAGGACTCCCTCCATCTCATTTTGTTTTAACTATGCTTTAATTTAGTCTGTATTGAATAGAATGGCCTCTTTTCTCAATCTCAAAATGTACAATCTGGATAAGATTTGATGTGTAATAATGTTACTTTTACAATTTAATCGGTATCATCACACTGCTTTCATGTATTCCATGATTACTTCAATATCACAAACTAACTAATACCAACAGCACATGCCGCCTTCGCTTGATCTTCTCAGTATTCAACCTACCTCAATTAATTCAGGAGAAAAAGTTAAGAGAAAGCGCAAAGATTATCTACATGAGAAGTGCATTTTCTATTAGCGGTTTTATAATAAAATAGGGGATATTGGTTGGGTTTCCTAAATTAACTTTAGGTGAATGCTTTTAAGAATGATTTGCATCTACTTGGCTTAAATAGTAAGGCAGAGTCAGTGGTTATGTACCCAAGCTTCTCATCACTCCCTCCACCAACCATTTCATATCAAATAGCCGTAGACATAATATGTCATTTTCCTTTTCCTTGCAGAATCACCTAGCCATCATCTTGTCTTGACCATCCAGCATAATATCACTTCATCCATTCCTAGAGTTGGGTTGCAGGTAATGCAAAAATTGCAGAGGTCGTTGGTCCTTATGTCTTGTCTTGTCCTCATCTATCATTCCTCCATTCAGCTTCTCCACCCCCCCCCCCCCCCCCCACCCCCACCCCCACCCCCATTTAAAGAGAGTATGTTATGAGCCTATGACGTTATCCATGTGCTTTTTCTCCTCAATTTGTACAAGGGAGTACAATAACTGAAAACTGTGTGAGCACATCTTATCTTTCCCTTAAGTGTAAAATATGTTTTCCTAAATGTCTGTAGTCACTATTGTTCGTTCTCATTTAGCTATCTCAAGTTTTTAGTGCTTTATATGCTATTCATTTAGCTGTTTTTTTTCCTAATCAGGTTTGGAGAGCAGAACTAGTACTGGCTGATTTTGTGTTGCATGTGATGTCTATGTCATCTGATTTTGATAAAGTTGTTGCATTGGAGCTTGGGGCTGGTACAGGTAAATTTCATCGTCTTTAATTTGTTCTGGTTTGTTTATAGTATCAGCGTCGATACCTCTACTCATTGCAAACTTCCCCATTACTGAATAGTGATGCCGAGATTGGGTACTTGCCTGATAAAAGCTAACTAAAACCATAATAAGTAATTTAAAATTTAAAAGGGAAAGACCAAAATAAATAATCAATATTGCTTTTCAAAACTTTCGGAGAAAAAAGAAAATTAAATTTTCTGCTCATATTTTTATTTAAACCTTTTATTTTCTGATTTTGATGACCAAGAATTATGTTGTTTCAATTTGAAACCGGAGGATATTCATCCCAGCCTTCTATCCTTCTCCTCTCTAATGCGTAACTTGATGCAACTTCCTGGTTCCTCACATGTGGCATGCGTGTACTATACCTGACGTGTTGTATCTCAGCCTGTTGAACCAAAGCCTTGGGTTCTTGGGGCACTTATTTCCTAAACCTTACAACAATAATAACTACTACTATGCTTCGATCCGCAGCTATTTGAGGTGGGCAATAAATATCTCACTATACATTCTGCTTCCTGTGGACCTATTTCATTTCTTAGCCTTGTTTATGATTAAAATTAATGGACACCTTATCATTTTTTGATAAGGTAATAATTTTAACAAGCTGGCATACAAGAAATACCTGCGTTCGGCTGCAGAACCCTGGTGTTAAATCCCACAGCCTATCAGGTTGCTCTTATCGCAAATCCTATCGGGATCAATAAACAGTATCCTATTGGGTCTGTAAACATTGGGATCAGTCTGTGTCCTTTTGGATTTAGAGTCATTGGTATTTGGTGATACCTGCCCTGCTTCCATCGCTACCACAGAAAAACTAAAATTGTAGTCTTAAGGTTTTCTTTTGCCTATAACTGAATAATTTGCAGACTGAGCTCAAGTATGTAGATTTATTCTAATTTAAAGCATTAGTATCTTCTGTATGACAAGATGTTCTTTCAATGTTTCTGTCAGGGTTAGTTGGTATTTTGCTTGCGCGTGTTGCTAAAACTGTCTTCATTACAGGTATACAAGATTGAAATGCATAAGTTCTAATGTTTTCACCTGATATTCTTTATTCAATATGCTATGGTCTCTCATACATGGTGTATTGCTTTTCTCCAGTTGCTTTAGATTCATATTTTTAAATTCTTACATCTTTTTCAATCGCTTCAGAAGCTTTTCTAATTCATGTCTTTTTCAATTATATTACTTGGATTCCCATATATAATTTCTTGGGAGTTTGATAACTTATTTTTAGTCCTACTTTCTTTGGGTGACTTTAGATTTTACTTTTTATCATGGGAGGAAATATTCCCTGGTATAACCAAGGGAAAATATAAGAAAGAAAGATATCCCACTGCTGGTCATGAGACACACTATATTCTGTAACCTGGGAGAACATTTGGTGGATCTCTTGCGAAAAGGACCTGAGGAAGGTCAAAGCAAACTTTAGATAATTGCCTCTCATTTACAGATTTTATCACAAGATGAAAGAAAATAATTGTTCTCAGCAGAAGAGACCCTCTGCTATTCCATTTTTGCAACAAATAGTTAGCGTGAAACTGCACTTAGTCTCTACAACTGGAACTTCCCTCCTATGTGCCGAAAGCTTCATTTTTTGCAATGTTATTTGGCTAGTGAACATCCTGTATGGCTGTATCCTCTACTTAGTATTTCCAATGCTTCATTTCACATATTTGAAAGTTTGCAGTAGTTACCATCATTTTTATGGTTTTCTCATCCTTGTCTCTGTGGCTGTGTTTATGTCTAATTGTCTATCATTGAGTTAAAAACAAAGGTTGGCTTGCTTTTGTCACGTCATTTACTTAACCCTAACTTGTATGTTGCCGACTCTGGTGATGAATGAACTTGAAAAACTTTGGAGAGTGGATCTTAATGCTGCTTTCAGCGGCTGATTATTACATCTTTTTCAGCAAGTAGTTTTGTGAGACTGCACTTGTTCTCCAGCAATTGGCACTTCCCTTGCAATATATTTAGGTGGCGAGCGTTCCATGTCTAGAAATGTTATTTGGTTAGTGTAGGTCCTTTATGCGAGGTCATCTGCTTAGTATTAACAGTGCTTCATTTAACATGTTTTGGAGTTTAAACCGGTCACCATCAGTTTTATGGTGGTTTTTTTTCCTGTGGCTGTTGCTATGAACTATCTGTCCTTAAGTTAGAGCACTAAGGTTGGCATGCTTTTGTCACATTTTCTGTTTAAGCCCTAAGTTGTATGTGTCAGACCATGGTGACGAAGTACTTGAGAACTGTGAGAAAAATGTGGATCTTAATGCTGAAATATTCCATGGGAAGGCTTCTGTTCACGTACGTGAAATTGATTGGAAAGATTCATGGCCTCCTCAAGAGGTGAATACTTCACCATCTAAAGGAAGGTAATTGATTGGTCTGTACTATAAGAGACAGCTAGAATTAACTACCTGTTGCTAACATTTTGGGTGGTTCTAGCAATGATAAACATTTGAATATAAGCACTAAAGCAGGTCAGCTATATTTGTTCAGGTACAGCTGGACCCAATCAGAAATTGAAGAACTCAAGAAAGCTTCTTTGCTTCTAGCTGCTGATGTCATTTACAGTGATGATCTGACTGATGCATTCTTCAGCATCGTGAAGAAATTAATGTCAGACAATCCGGAGAAGGTACCATGAATGAAGCTGGAGTTCTTTGCACAACTTTTTTTGGGTGACGGTGGTTTTGGGGTCAACTTGCACCTTTGCACGTACCTCGAGTAATACATCGGACATTGTTTTACAACCCACAAGCACCACCACAAATTGTGATATATTCTCTTCTTCATTTTGCACCCTAAGATAATAACCAAGATTAAATAGATCTTTTGGAGAAAATTGAACTAAATCAATAGAAAAGCGTATTGAAAATGAAAGTTCAACACATTGCTTCAAAAGATGATGGAAACCTTCCATGAAGATTGGACGGAGATTCATGAAATTAGCTTGATAGCATGATAGTTAGATTAGGCTAGCAGGTCATTATGTGAGATCAAAGAGAGAAGGGCAATCTTTGAGCCACATTCATATTTCTCCGACATTCCATGAATTTTGAAACATTGGATGAAGTTGAATACTTGAATGTGCATTAAAACAAGAGTAAAATATCCTTAGCGGCAACTGAGGCAACAGAACCTTGTGTCTTGCCATTTTTCTATTTATATTCTGCATATTATGTTCTCTGTTCTTTATTGTTACTTCCAGCTAGTCACTTGCATAAAAGAATTGCTGTATTTTTGGTTTTTATATTGGGTCTCCAAAACCTTTAGAACATTATGTAGTTACCTTGTTGGCAACTTTTCGAGTGAAAGATTACAAAGCATAGTGGTTTATTAATTGTGGTATTGGCCTTTACTTCAGGTGCTATACTTGGCTATGGAAAAGCGTTACAACTTCAGCCTTGATGATCTTGATGTTGTTGCAAATGGATATTCACACTTCCGTAGTTACCTGATCACTGAACAAGGTCAGCACGAAGCTGCAAATAGATAAAAAGTTCTTTTCACTTATTATTGGCAATCCGTTACCACTCTGTTTATGTTATGTTACTATGCAGCAGATGATGCAGGATGTAAGCAGCTCGATACTGCATCCGAGCCCTTCTTTGTTGGCGAGCAGATTGATTTGAGATACATTCCATGTCATGTGAGGGATTACAATAGAGGGAATGATGTCGAACTTTGGAAAATTAAGTTAAATCATAGAGCACTCGTCTGAATTTCGTAAATGCCTCGTATCTTCAGTTTCTATGAACTTCATATTCATCTTTATGCTCTCTATAAGCATCACCAGTCAATTTTGTAAAACAGATTGATAGACCTGCAAGTGGCTTGTTCATGTGGAGAAAAGGAAAAAAGCAGCAAGCAAGCAATTTGCAGGTATAATATATTATAAATAACTCTAAGGGCTCGTTTGGTATGAGGTATAAGGGATAACTAATTCTGGGATTAATTCTAGGATAAGTTTATCTCATGTTTGGTTGGGATAAAATCGCGGAATAACTTATCCCGAGATTGTAGTGTTATTTTTATCCTACATTGAGGTTTCAGAAATATGACTTCTCGACTTTTCCAAAGTATTTTATTACAGATTTATAGATGTCCGAAGACGCGTCACATGCAATATTAGAATCTTTGAATGGTGCTGTTTCCATTTGAGAACCCCCGCTTTATACTTTAGCTGTGCAAAAGCTAGCAAAAAGTTTTCCAGTCCTATCCTTTCTGTTCTGTTGTTGTCGTTACTCACTAGATAAAGGGTCGTTTGGTAGGGTGTATAATAATAGTGTTGAATATGGTGTATTAATTATGTTTGCATTAGTTATTGTTGAGATTATTTCTTATGCAGTGTTTGGTTTGATGTATTAAAAATTACATGCATTGTATAATTTCTAAAAAGAAAATTATTTGTTTATAAAAATACCTTCCATAATATGGTGGAAATGATATGGAAAAGGTTTTGAGAGACAATTGTGTCTTTAACCATGCTAATGCATTACTAATATTATGGATTTTTATATATTAGTTATACATACATTAATACTAAATAGAGTGTAGTTATATATAAGTTGAGAAAGTGTACCAAATAAGGTACTAGTAATACACAAAGTTAATGCGTTCCTACCAAATAATATGTTTTCCCCTTTTTCTTCCATGTTGATGTCCTGGTCAATTTACGTACACCTCAATTATTATATTATGTATGTAATAAACAAAACAACTGGATGCGCACATCTGCTTTAAATAAGTGCACCATTATTCATTCCTACCTAAACTTGTATCGAACGCTTCTGCTCAACCCCTCCAACACACAAAAAAATAACTAAAGGGAAAAGGGAAGTGAAAGAAGAAAACATGTACTAATACATCATGTCCAATAATAAAAGTGTTGCTCCTACATTTGTTCAACAACTGTAACAACTGGAGCGGAAAATTCATTAAACTTAACTGCCTTTTTAGTGAGTTCTAGGTTCCAATTTTCCCAATGTATCAATTAAAGAAAACAAAACAAAAAAAAGTATTTTATGTATGTAAAAGATATGTCGAAAACATTGATGGGTACTTTTGAACATTTATTAACTGTCTGATATTGTAATCATTTTCGTAATCTTATACTATTAGAAGAACATTTCGTGGAAAAAAAGGTTTTCCTGAGAAGAAAACATATTGCCCTAACAAATTACCGCTACGTTAACGTGAAAGTGAGGATTACGGTGCCGTTAACAGCTTGTTTGGATGATTGTTGTCTATTAATTTCAATACAATATTTATTTTAATTGTTATTTAAATTTTATTATATCGTATGTTAAATTCATTATTATGTGACAAAAAGTCTCATTTTATATAACACTTGATTTGATATTATTGCATTATTATCTTTCACTTTTTATTTCTCATTTTGTATTTATTCATTATCTACAATAATCATATTTTATTTTTTACCCTACTTGCTTTGCTTATGGTAGCTTCATTATATAACGGTAGAAAAACAATACTTTCTTCACTCATTTTTACTTGTCCATTACACTAAAAGTCTAACTTTACTTGTCCAGTTTAAAAAATCAAGATATAATTTATCAGTTTGTGTCTATTTTACTCCTGATATTAACCATAGTCATTTTTCGATGCATTTCCCAAAGTATTTAATTTATAGTAAAATTATCATTCTATTTATTAATTTTTAAGAATGTAACAAGTCAATAGTGGACAAGTAAAAATAAATATAAAAAACATCATTTATCTCTAATATTATATTCATCAAAATAACACAGTATAATACAATACATTACGGAACAATCATCCAAACAAACAAAGCGTAAACTTGAAATTTTCATTTTTCCTTAATGGATTCGCCTTTTCTTTAGAAACAAAAAGCAAAAAGAGTATTCTCTCTCTCCGTGACTTTGTACAGAATTTCCATGCCTGCTCCTTTTTTCTCAAATTCTACAGAATTCTTCAGAGCTGATCCGATCTCAATTCTCTCCACTTCAGCTATAAACTCGTCTTCTGTAAATTTTTGGATGTATATGGAGTGTTAAGTGTTGTTTGCGAATTTAGGAAAGAAAGGAAACAATGGGGTGTACGCAATCGAAGATCGAAAATGAAGAAACTGTTACTCGATGCAAAGAGCGAAAACACTTCATGAAAGAGGCTGTATCTGCCCGCAACGCCTTTGCTGCAGCTCACTCTGCTTATACTATGTCTCTTAAGAACACTGGTGCTGCTCTCAGTGATTACGCTCACGGTGAGGTTCAATTCCCTTCTACTGCCGCCGCCGTCTCCGGCGGCGCCGCCTCCTCTTCTTCTCCTCTCTCCGGTGTTACTCCACCCCTCTCTTCTGCCCCTTTAGACATGCCTCCTCCTCCTCCGCTTCCGCCTTTTCCCAACCCCTCTTTCCCACCTTCACCTCTACAGCGTGCTGCTACCATGCCCGTAATCGCTATACCCACACCCGACCCGAAAAGATCCGATATGATTATCGAGGAGGAGAACGAAGATGATATGGAGTCTGAAAGTACGCATAGTTTAAGGCATCGTAGTAGTAAAAGTAGCGGCGGCGGTGGAATTGGGGGTAGAGGTGCAGCATCTTATCGACAGGGAATCGAGGATGAAGAATTGTCTACGCCTCCTTCTCCACCACCTCGGACGCAGCCGCAGAATAATCGAACGCCGCCTCCCCCACCACCACCAGATAGCAAGGGGATGTCCTCCATGTCATGGGATTTTTTCTTCCCTTCAATGGAAAATGTACCAGGGCCAACGCTAGCAGAGGTAGACGAGAGTAGGATTGAAAGAGAGGAACTCGAGCGGAAGATGATGGAGGAAAGGGCCAAGAGAGCTGAAAACGATGCCCGCGCTGAGGAAACTGAAAGAGTGAGGAAAAATGAGATGCCAGAGGAGGCAGAGGTGGTGGAAACGGTGGAGGAGCCTCCGTCACAGCCACCTCCTCCGCCTCAGGCTGCTACGAAGGTTTTGAAAAGAGTGAAAAATGTTGTTCCAGGAGAGACTAAAAAGAAAGTAGGTCAATTTAACCTTCTTCAGATATTCTCTGAGCTGGATGATTGTTTCCTTAAGGCGTCCGAGAGTGCTCATGAAGTATCTAAGATGCTTGAGGCAAATCGATTGCATTATCACTCAAATTTTGCCGATAATAGAGGTACATTCTGGATCTCTCTAAGAAATATTCAGTTTAATTAGCGGTTTCTTTTTATGCAGGATTATCTTCATTGTTATTCAAATGTTCCTTAAGTTGCAAGCCTTGATCAAATTATGGTTAATTGATGGGCTATTTCTTAGGGTGATTTTAGACACAAAATTTGAGGCTTTACTTTCTGGTCAATGGTGCAATGGTTGTCAACACACAACTGGGCATGTTGTTGTTGTTTAAATCTCTGTAACTTTTGCTTCTTAGGACACATTGATCATTCTGCGAGGGTCATGCGCGTCATTACATGGAATAGGTCCTTCAGAGGCTTGCAAAATGCCGATGATGGGTTGGATGACTTTGATTCAGAAGAACATGAAACTCATGCAACAGTGTTAGACAAGATGCTTGCATGGGAGAAAAAACTGTATGATGAAGTGAAGGTGTGTTTATTGATCACTTTCTTGTTTGAGTCTAATCATCAAGAATGAGTTCTATGTAGTTCTCTTATCTTTTCTGTTGCATTATACTGCATTCAGTAATATCTGTTAGGTGCAGTTCTCATTCTTCAGCATTTTCCCCTACAAGTGTTTTGTCTCTTATAATCAAATCTTTTTGAGTGATTATTTCAATTTTAATATTCTGTTTAGCCAAGTAAATCTCCTTTGCTGAATGTTCTTTTCTATTTAGTTGGAAGGGTGACTGTTCCACTTCTATTGCAGCAAATCTTCTAGTTTATTTGTCTTCTTTTGCTATTACTGATTTTCCGTTTAGATTCCTTTTATCCACTTCTTTTCATCTTGTTCTATTCTTTCCCTCTTTACAATTATGTTTTTTCTCTCTCCTTATATATGTTTCTTTCCTGAATGTTTCATGTTAGAGTCTATACACGCTATAAACTATAAAGCACCTCAAGATGATAATTTTAACTAAAAGGCCTCTTGACTCAAGAACATAGGTCAACATTTCAAAGAATCTAAAACTTCTTATAATGTGTCGCATCAATATTGGGGTATATGAGTTACACCATGGTGTTGATAAGTGCTAAATGAAGCATCTGTGTAGCATGTAATTCCTGCTAAACTAAGGTGTCCTAATTGAAGATCTGAAGAAGCAGCCCCACTTAAATATTGTAGCTGTTATATTGAGGCTGAACATGCCCGGTCAGCATGATGCTTTGGCCTCTGGTAAAGATACCCAATATAAAGCGCTTAGACTTATTTCTAAATTCTAAATGCTGCTATCCTGTTTTTGGTTGCTACTGTATAGAGTGCTTTATATCTGGGTATCCAAGAACATAGAGTTTATGTTGTGGAGGTGGGGGTAGAAAATGGGAGGGCGGGCCAAATTTAGGCGGGATGGAATAGGTTAAGTCAATCAACGGGTCAATGACCCAACCATCCCAAAGTTTGCTCGGGGCAATGTGGGCTAAACAATGGTTATAGTCCAATCTCATCATCTGTTTTCCCGCTCTTTCCCATGCAAGAGTTCTCCCCCATAACGACATATAATCTCTCTAGATGGCCAATGTGAACAGTTCAATGAACTTGTATGTGTGAAGCATATTGGAAGTCTTGCAACTGTATGAACAAAAGAAATTCAAGTAGCTTAACAAATTGTTACATATTATTGGCTTGATTGGGTTTAGTTGAGTGCCTTTTCTCACTGGTAGCATACTTGAAGGGATACACACACGCACACTCTTACCGGCATAATTAAAGAGACGTACACGCAGGACTCTTATATATATATTTGTACTTTGAAAGATTGGTTAATATATCCAAATAAACATTTTTTCATTCCAGCAATATTGTGCATTCAGAAGTTGTCCTGAATTTAGGAATATTCTCAACAGTTTCCAGAGTTGTCCTTGTACAGATTCAATTGCTCCAAGACTTGCCTAATTGCAGTCAAATGCAAGAACCATAAAATTTTCCCGACTCCCGTTAAATTTCTAAGTATTGATCTTAAGATAATCAAAGCTTAACCTCAAAGTTCAGACTGTAGATATTTTAATATAAACAACCTAGAATCTTTAAGAAGTAAATCGTGCTTCTAATACAGAACAGATTGAATTCCAACCGCAGGGTATCCTACTTTAACTATATCTAGACACTAATCTTAAGTGGCTCCTTTAACAGTTTAACCAGTCAAAACCTAATTGGCAGTGCAATTCAATTGTTGAAGAAGAGTTGAGTTCTGCTACCAAACTTTTCAAAGAAAATGGACCAGGTTTTCATCAAGAAGATGAAGAGAGGCAAACAAAGGAGTCATCAGGGGAGTTCGAGTAGAGAGATAGAGACTGGATGAGATAGCATTGGCTGTGCTGTGCAGAATGATGGGAAGAACTGAAGGAGAAAATGCTGGGTCTGGCTAATTGGTCAATCCATAGGGTTTGAGCTGGGTTTTAATCCCTGGTTTACATTGGTTAAGCCATTAAAACCCAATAGTTTGATGGTCATTTTGAGTTCACTGATTTTGATTCATCTACTCTATAGTTTCTTGCCCAACCCGCCCTAGTTTGGATAGATTAGGAGGGTTACAAAATTATGGGCTAGAATAGCAACCACTAGAGTTAACAAAGGCTTCTTTTTATTACCCTTCTCCTTCCGGATAAGTTCAAAATTAGGGCTAGTGTAGCAACCACTAGAGTTAACAAAGGCTTCTATTTGTTACCCTTCTCCTTCTGGATAAGTTCAAATCTGTAACTATTTAGCATATGCAGTGAACAAGTGAAACAATTATCTATTTCTCATCCCATCTATTACAGCAGTAAGGTGTAGAATAATAATGTTCTCTCTCTCTCTCCAGCAGAAAATTTCTACGATTGCATTTGTTTTACCAAGTAATCCATCAAATCCTGGCAAAGGTGATGTTTATTTATTATTGCACTTTCTTTCAAAAAAATTCTCAAAAAGATGGAAAGACGCTGAGCCCTATCATGGCACTTTTAAAAATCTTTTCCCTGGGGAGAATTGGGGAAGAAAAAGATATAGATGCCTGAAGCAACCGATGCTTTGATCACTCAATTGACTCCTTGCTGCCTGAGTTTCTGGGATGGAAATGTGGTAAACCCTCTTGAGTTTCCGGGGTGGTAATGCGGAGATGTAGGGAATGGAGGAAGAAACTCCCAACAGTTGTCATGGTTTCACTGTTGAAAATTTCTTTCTAAGGTGCTATTTTCCTGAAAACAAGTTTTGAATTAGTCACTAAACTTCTTGGAGTTTTTGCGACCTTGGCCCTTTACCCATAGATGTTGAATGAATATGATAGTCCCTGAATGAATGTCAAAGACGATGTTGTGAAGCATAATTCTCCTTTAACTCTGTCTTCTCAACAACTTGTCGTCTTTTGAAATAGTTTCTTCTCAACAAGTTATCTTATCAACTGTCACTTTGGAATTCTGGAACCTGAATCATCTTTGGTTTCTGACAAGTACCGAAGTAGAAGCCACTTCGGATTAGGATAATGTCCTCTGGTGCTTGTTTGCTATGTTAGCAACTCGGTCATCAAGGATGTATTCCCTTATTTGTCATGATCCCGGTCCTGTTTTGGAACTCTTCTTTTGGTGTATTAAGGTGCTTTTAAGTCTTAAGTGATTAAGTATGCCAAGTTTCACGCCAAGAGTCTGTGTACCTGATTATTAGTAATTGGTTTTTCGAAAGTTAGTGAATTCAAGTTTACATATGGCTTATAAAATTATATTATGAAGTTGTCAAAGGAAAATATATAATGCTATTTGGGTTTGAACTCTCTATCTGATATGCATGTTTCTCATGGATTTCTGGTGATCCCTCCACAGGCAGGAGAACAAATGAAACTTGAATATCAGAGAAAGGTCGCTTCATTGAATAAGCTCAAGAAGCGTGGTACGAATACAGAAGGCTTGGAGAGAGTGAAAGCTACCGTAAGTCATCTACACACAAGATACATTGTCGACATGCAGTCAATGGATTCTACTGTTTCAGAGATAAATCGGTTGCGTGATGAGCAACTTTATCCAAAATTAGTTGCTCTGGTTGATGGGTAAGTCTTTTAGATGTGTGCATAGGCGAAGCCATATTGCAATCTGTTGTTCTAGATGGATCTCTGCCTGTTTGACAGCTATTTCCTAAAGCAAAATTTTCTTCCGTTGAACTTTCTCTAAAAAAATTTAAAAAAAGCTCTTTCATCTGAGTTGATTAGGCCTGACTGACTAGTTCTGTCAGTCAAGGTCTATATCCCTTCCCATGTCGGTATGTCCCCAAACGTTTGTAATTTGTGTAAATAAAAATGAGAGGGTTGTTGCCGCTGTTTGTTTTAAATGTTCGTTCATTTTATCCACCTTGGCCACTCAAAATTGCCAACTCAGATATTAATCCCTAGGTTTTGTCCTGAAATATTTTGTTATCAATTGCAGGATGGCTATAATGTGGGAGACCATGAAAGGATATCATGTAAGTCAGTCTAAGATTGTGCAAGCGCTGAGGTCTTTGGATATATCTCAATCCCCTAAAGAAACAACTGAGCACCATCATGAACGAACTTTGCAGTTGTATGTTGTTGTCCAAGAGTGGCATTCACAGTTTGACAAATTGGTTCTCTACCAAAAACAGTATATCAAAGCTCTTAACAATTGGTTAAAGCTAAATCTCATTCCTATAGACACAAATCTGAAAGAAAAGGTTTCGTCGCCACAAAGACCCCAAAATCCGCCAATTTTGGCACTTATACATGCCTGGCATGATTATCTCGAGAAGCTTCCTGATGAGTTGGCTAGAACTGCTATTTATAACTTTTCAGCTGTCATAAATACTATCTTTGAATACCAAAAGGAGGAGATGAAGCTGAGGGACCGGTGTGAGGATACTCGGAGAGAGCTTAACAAGAAGACTAGGCAATACGAGGATTGGTATCACAAGCATATGCAGCGTAGAACGACCTCAGATGAAATGGATGCAGAAGCAGCGCATGAAGATAATCTTGTGGTTGATCGGCAGCTACAGTTAGAGGCACTGAGGAAGAGGCTGGAGGACGAGGAGGATGCATACCAGAGGCAATGTCTTCAGGTGAGAGATAAATCTTTGACAAGTCTGAGAAGCCGCTTGCCTGAGCTTTTTGGGGCAATGTCAGAATTTTCTCTTGCCTGTGCGGATATGTACAGGGACTTGAGGTCTATCGCAAAGCATCGTAATAGAAATGGCAACGCATGATTTTGATGATACTGTATACAAGTTGTAGTATAAACTGTGTATCCGTTTGCATTTCCCAAGTTGTAGTATAAACTGTGTATCCGTTTGCATTTCCCTTTGTGGAACAGCTGTGCGAGGCGTAATTTATTTGATTACTTGTACTGTTCTCGTATATGGATCAAAGAAGACTTGAGTTTAAGGCAGAATTTGTCAAGAAGCCAGCAAGTTCAGAATTATGTGCTCTCCGTAGCAGCCCGTGCGAATTCAAGTCAGACATATGAACTTGAAAGAGCAACTAAGGGGAACTTCCCCAACACAGTTTCTTGTCTATAAATGACATTGGCCTAAAAGATACTTGTAATAGATCATCTCAAGGATGTGCAAGTTATAGAAATTAGAGGTCCAAATAAATGCTTGAGAATTTTGAATAGCTAATGTACAATTACAGAGATTTCTAATTTAGGAAACTTTTCTTCTTGCCTCTCTCTTGCTTGAGGTAGACCGTAGATGCAAGCTGATATAATCGATGGTTTATTGGTATTGAAGGCTGGGTTTTGCCTGTTTTATGCCCCAAATGAACACAAATGGATGGGTTTGATGTCAAGTAAATTTGAGTTACAACTTTAGACATCAAATTGTATTGCGTTTTAGTTTAAATACGATGTTTGTTTTGATTGTTGTTTAAATTTTATTGTATTTTGTATTGTTGAATCAATCGTTTTGTAATGATAAAAAATTTATTTTATGTATTTGTTATGATCCTATTGCAAGGCATGGGACTTGAGTCCCACATCGGTTACCTGGGAAGCTGATGTAAGGTTATATAGCCTTCGGCTCTCCCAAATTGATTTGATGTGATGACATTATTACTTTATATGATAGCTCTAATATGTACTTTAATTTTCTTGTATGTTTTTGTTGAAAAATGAAAAATCCCCAAATCCGTGGTTATTTTACGAGGCAATACAAATTAATTAAGCTAGTAAATTAGTATTAATATTATAGCCCAAAATTGAAGACCAATGGAAATTATTTCCTCCCTTTCACAAGTCCCAACCATGAACCACCTAGCTTAATACATAAGAGACCCAAAAAATCAAATTAACTCCAATTGGATCAAACCTTAAAGACATGAATCAACAAATGACCACGCAACAGCCAACTTGAGTGAGTAAAATACAAGAATCTTAATCCGACACAAACACTGAGAGAGGATTTCTGACATTGACGGACGCACCTTCCTCCTCCTCCTCCTTATATCTCCGGCCCCAATTCTCCTTCAATCCTAAAACCCCTCACCAATGACTTCCTCTAAATTCTCCGATCCACCCCCCACCCCCTACGACCCCCTCCCCTCCTATCCCCCCCACCCCCACCCACCCCAATACATCATCGTTCTACCTCATTACTACCGTACCCCTCGTCAATTCCTCCGCCGTACTTCCCGCCGGTACCTTTACTGCGCCGCCGTGCTCATCCTCCTCTCCGCCGCACTCTTCTTTCTATGGCCCTCCGATCCGGAACTCTCCATCGCTCGGCTCCGTCTCCGTCACCTGAAAGTCCACACATTCCCCAAAATTGCAATCGACGTTACCCTAGATGTCACTGCTAAGATTCGGAATAAAGATTTTTATTCGGTCAATTTTCGTTCCGTAGTGATTTCTATAGGGTACAGGGGTAAGCAGCTGGGGCATGTAACATCTGATTATGGTCGTATTAAGGCTAGGGCGTCTTCCTATGTCAATGCCACGCTTGAGCTAACTGATGTTAGCATTTTCTCTGATATAATTCCATTGATTGAGGATTTGGCTAGGGGTTCTATTACTTTTGATACTGTTACTCAGATTGGTGGTGAGCTTGGCTTGGTCCTCTTTGATATTCCCATAAAGGTATGAACTTCAACTCTCTGATGCCATTGCATTTACTTAATTGCCACTCACTCCGTTTCAATTTGTTTGTTTGATTTTGACTTGACACGGAGTTTAACAAAGTTAAGAAACACTTTTGAATTTTGTGGTGTTAAATTAAAAATATGTATATGTATCAGAAATCTCTTAAAACATGCCACATGGAAAGTTAGAATTAGAGAGTCGTCAAAATAGGAAAAAGACTTTCTTTTTGGAACGCATTAAAAAGGAAAGGAAGACGAACAAATTAAAACAGATGGAGTATATTTCTTTTCCATCATTTTTTGGGATTCGATTAGTTTAGCTGTTGTATTAATTTGCTTGGTAGTAGTGGCTAGTGGTCAATGAGGTCTGACTTTCAAATCCCCAGTGGATGGGCAAAAACACTAGGTGATTTCTTGGTGGACACTTGTTTGATACCTTTGTTGTGTTGGTGGTGGGAGGTAACACGTTCGTGGATTAGCTGAGGAGCGCGCAAGGTGGCCTTGATACAACAGTTATCAAAAAATAATAATTTGCTTGCTAAATGACATCTGAAATGAGAAATACAACTGCTTCGCTTCAAAGAATCTAGAAACAGTATTAGCAAGGAGAAAATGTCATTTGAGCTAACAGGATTGAAAGTTCATTATGTGTAGATATGCAATAAACTGTAGTAAGTAGTTTACATTGTGGAACTATGTCAACACATGATTTTATTTCTGGGTGTTTAGGATATCTGAGGTATTTCTTTAGAATGGCAAATGTTCAGTTCTCTGAAGTCTGATAAATGCATATTATGTCTTCTAAAAGATCCCTTGTTCCTGTATGCTCTCTTTGTCCCAAAATGCTCTTTTTCCCATATTGTTGTCTACTTTTCTTTAAAAAAAAATTCAAGGGCCTCATTTTAACTGTTCTCCATACAAGGTCATCTTTCTGCAATTTTACCTCAAAAAATCATGATTTGCCCTTATGTGTTTCTCAACTAATACCAAATTTTCATATTTTTAGAAATAATTCGATGTTGACATTACATGATCTTTATTCATCATTTCATTGTTTGTTGTTTTGAGTTGTTAAGATTTCTCATTTGTCATGGTTACTAGTGTTATACTCTAGTGAACCCACATTTACCTTTGTCGACTAAGAAAATAGCCTGTTATCAGTAGAATAACCTTTGCTTTTGACTGTAGAAGTACTGGGTACAAGAGAATGGTCTTAAGATTTCGTTCATCTATGGATCTGATTCTAACAATTCTTGATGGTGGATTTCGATATTGTACTCTATTTTATTCATGTTGGTGATAGTGTTGGTTCGACTAGTCATTCAGATATCTCATCTTGAACGATGAACTCTATCTAGATCCAGTTAATTAATGATCTTGAAAGAATTCCGTCTTTGACAATTGACGGGCTTTCTGCTCTTTAGTGCGAGTAAGGAGGAATTTTCATCTTTAATGATAAACTCTATCTAGATCACCACTTAATTGATGATCTTGAAAACAATGTCTTTCACGGGCTTTCTGCTCTTTAGTATGAGTGTGGGGGAATTTCCGTCATTTCATTTCTTAACAGTACTAATCTAGTCCCGACGTAAATACCTAATAGAAATCAAGAGTAATGGACTCTTCCTCATGCTTTCAATGCTAACAGTCGGGTAAGTTATCAGGAAAAGAGAAAAGATTATCTAGATGTTGGCTAATCAAAATCTCCTAAACTTGTTGACTCTGCAATATTCTGAGCTCTTAAAACTCTCTTTCTGGCGAGAGGGATTGCTTTTTGTTTGGAACTCAAGTTTCCAAAGCACCCTTACTCCTAAACGCAGTATCCATGTTGATGTGCAATTGGACATGGTCACGCCAGAAAGTGAATGTGTTAATACTGTTCGTTGAGATATTCTGGTCTGTAAATGAGAATAAGATTTTTTATATATATTCTCGTCCTGTTTTTGCAGGGGAAAGTGTCGTGTGAAATTGTTGTGGACACACGCAATGAAACGATTTCTCATCAGAACTGCTACCCTGAGGTATGATATTTTGTTTTGTGTCGTAATATCTAGCTTAGTGATATTTGTTGTCATAGATCAACCAAAAATAGGAGAATCACTGTTTATTTTTTAGCTACTTCCCAGAAGTTTCTGCTCAAGTACTCTTTGTCAATCTTATTAAACCCTGCATTGTTATGTGAAGCCAAAATGTTCAATAGCTGTTGCTCATGTACCATCAATATGTATAACGTAATTTCTGGGAAGTAAACATTGTTGTCTTTTGGTGACAGTGACTCTCCGTTCGTGATGGGAATGGATAGAGGGCAAGTAGCCAGCTCTGCTCGAGACCTTGTAAATGCTCTATGGTCATTATTAAGTACATGTGTGCATTTGATTACGTTTCAAGGGTTTTGATTATCCCAAGTATTAGTAAACTGCATATTGGGCTCCCCATTAATGTAATTATGAAGGCTTTTCGTGTTTGTGGGGAACCAACATTACACGTCGGACGTGTTCTTTCTGTAATAGTAGCATTTACCATTGTTCCAGGAAAACCATGGTAATATTACGACTATAGTATCATCACATACAGATACTCTCTCTTACTTTCTTTTATAGGGGGTGGGGCTCTTTCACAAGTTCACCGATGCAAAACGATGAGCATAATGTTGTCCCTACCGATACAAGTTCACCTCTCATTGAGATGTTTTATGTAACATAGATCTTGCGACGCTTGAACTTCAGTTTAGTAATTACCAACTTTTTAAAAAGAGTGATTCTTTGAGATGTTCGGTCAACCAATGAACGTCACCCTTTGCCCACTAACCACTTTCACAGGGATCACTTAATAGGATAATTTTATCCTGCGTTTGTTTAAGAGTATTACTTATTTCACTATTTGTACTATAATAATGGGATAAGTTATCCCAATTTATCTCATGGAATATCTCAATTCATGGGATAACTTTATCTATCCCATCCCCATACCAAACAACCCCTTAAAGCTATCTTAAGAGATGGTACGGTTTATCCACGTGTAATTGAAAAAGCAAATACAAACAGAAAATATTACAGGATAATGCGGAATTGTTATAGAACCTTGGCAACAGAAGTAGCCAAGTGATTAGGCTTGTTTCCCAATCGAGCAACCCATTTATAATCAGCATGATGGTGCCTGCATCTGAATGAGCCTGGATGACTTGTAGGGGAACAAACACATTGAAGCTTCCTCATTACAGCACCATCAGCTCCTGTTACCTGCACGAGCAGATACAAATCCATTAAAATTGTAACAAATAGTAGTTATAAAACCATAAAGTTTAAATCTTGAATTCCCCCTCAGCTTACCCGTGCCCGCACAACAGGAGGATATTGACCTCGACCTTCTCTTTTGTCATGGTTATCAACCCAATAAGGAACTTCCGAGTAGCACATCTTCTATTTAATGAAATTTGAATAGTGGAGAATAATTCACCAGCACCAATATATAATAACTATGTCAGTATCGCAATTCGCAAGGGAGGGAGGAGAAGAAAAGTAGAAAAGTGGAAACGTATAACCAAAAAGAAGCTTTAGATTGATTCATAGTTGTCACGGATTAGTTTGTTGTATTCTTTGCTTGATTAGAAGCTCCCCAAATTTAGAAGAAAATGAAATTGAGGTTTGGAATAACTATCTTGACTTATTTTCTCCTTTTCTTTTTGCTTACTCTTGTTTTATGTTCTAGTTTGTGTGTTCTAATTTTTCCCATTTTTGTAATCTCTTCTTAAGCATTTAATGTTGAAGGAGAGGAGCTTCTTCCAGCTGCTCAAGAATTTTTGGAAGCTCAATACTACTTGAACATAACGTTGAATCAGTTTAGGAATGTTAAGCTGAGAGAAATTAATTCCTCCGTTTTAATTTGTTTACTAAATCCATATTTGCACAGAAAAATTCCACACTGAGAGGTAAAGCGCTCCCTAACAAAGACGACTTCATACCCAAGACGACTTGAACCTAAGACCTCTAATTGAGGACTAAAAGTACTAATTGAGCCTTGGACAGAGCACGCATCCCTCTTAAACTTTTTCTTTTTTTGGGTTGTTCAGAAGTTCATCAATGCAAAACGATGAGCACAACGTTATTGTCCCTACCTTCTTAAATCCTTTTTGTATTATTCCATGAGGCCCCTTTCCTACTGATAGGTTGTACGTTAGACAAGCGGTACACTGAACATTGATTCACATATCAAAAAAATAATTGCATATCACTTTGAACAGACGTTTTGTCAGTCAATTCTTATTGTACTTGGACTCAACAATTACAGCAAGAGAAAAAGTAAAAGGCTAAAACGGGTGATTTTTAAGATGTTCGATGGTGTAACTAGCACCACAACCAATGACATCCTTTGCTCACTAAGAGAATAGATTCTTCAGATATTTTAAAACTACCCCAATAAAGTATTGCAAGTCAACAGCTAACTATTCAAAATTATTTGATTCACAAATAGTAATATCTTCACCTATTTGAGATGGTGTGAACAAGATCATCCACGTCTTATTGAAAGAACATATGAAACCCAAAACGAAAAATTACAAAGGACAATTCGAATTTGTACAGCGGAATTGTCATAGAGCTTTAGCAACAGAAGCACCAAATTGATTAGGCTTGGTTCCTAGTGGAACAACCCATTTATAATCAGCATGATGATGCCTGCACCTGAACGACCCTGGATGTATTGTTGGGGAACAAACACACTGAAGCTTCCTCATTCCAACAACTCCTCTGCTTTCAGTTGATGCTCCACTTGTCTGTACAGGAACCTGTCCCCTTGCAACATAAACATATCCTTCTCTTTTTTCATGATTACCAACCCAATAAGGAACCCCTGAGTAGCACATCTTCTATTCGATGAAATTCCTGAATGACATTGAACTAGTACAACGTAATATATATAACTACAAGGAAAGGGAGGGAGAAGAAGAAAAGTGGAAACGTATATTGAAATTACTTGAAGCTTTATATTGATTCCTATTTATCACGGATAAGGACTGGGCGGTTTGCTTTTTTCACTTTAGCTTTTGCAAAGTGGGAAATATGGTTTTGTTTTTTTGTTGCATATTATACCTGCTAGAGAAAAAGGCTTATGGGAATCATCAAGTGGCTTTTCTTTTTCTTTGTTTTTTTCTGGTAAGAAGAGTTATCTGTTTGGGAGTACACTTGGCTTGGTTTGGATTGTTTTGTGAGTGAAAGCTTTAGTGACGCGGCTGCCGAAGATTTCTACCACTTGTTGTATATTCGTTAGTGCTCTGTTTATAGTAACTTCGGCGCTGTAGGCAAAATTTTGCTCTTCGTTAGCCCAGATTGTGTGTTTCTCCCTCGGTTTCAATCTGCTTCGCTTGATTGATTCGACTTAAGAGAGTCACACTAATTAGTGGGCGTTTCGCTATGAAAATTAAAAAAAATTGACTTTATTTGAAATTTTTGAAGTTAAAGTTGTGTTTGGTCATATCTTTTCTGGAGGACTTTTTAGAATTTAATGTATTTAAAATAACTAAAAAGTGAAATAGTAAGATGGAAAAAAATGAAAACAACCATTTAGATGTTTCCACTTTTCTAAATACAACTTGTATTTGGAATTTTTATAGCCAAACATCATTTGGGCATTAAATTTTTTAATTTTTTTGGAATAAATTTGACGTATTTAGAAATTAATGAATCCTATATTTTAGCATTTTTCAACAAGGTATATTTAGAATCAAAATTTTTAAAAAAGGTAAATTTGTTCTATGTTTCATAGTTGATGAAAAAATTTAAGCAAGTCCATCAATGTAATCAAAATTTTGGCGATCTGTTAAGATTTTGTAGCTAGATTCTGATGATTCGTCAGGATTCGGTCAAACTTTTAGATATTTATTAAAATTTGATCATAAATCCTAATGATCTGGATTTGTCATAAGACAAGCTTCACCTATCAATTTGAAATTCATCAGCATTTACAATTCTAGCAATTCACATAGATTAAGGTAAAAAATCCTTACAATTTTTATTTTTAGACAAGTTTTATTTATTAATTTAAATATTTGGCAATTCGTCAGAATTTTACTACCTAATACTAATCACAAATCTATTTTTACACAATTTTTATTTAATGGAATCAAAAATTTATGCAAATCTTTTCGTGGCCCATATGCTGATAGATAATGGGCCTCAATACAGGGAAGTCAAAGAAAGTTGGAGAAAGTCCATTAAATTCATTTGGGGCCACCTCTTACCAGCCCACATAAAACTTACATTCCACTATTATGTCTACTTTGATGCCTTCTGCTCTCTGCAAAGGGACCACGTCCGCTGGCCTATTCAATTTTCAATTATCATACTTTTGAATTTCTCGTGTTTGATATTCGTATTACGATCCGAATAAATTCAAATTTACGTATTGTAGGCTTCATTAGGGTCCATTTCTAACTTCGACGCTTTCAATAGGATTTGTTTTCAGTTTCAAAAATTTGAACTCGAAACATCTGATTAATAATAGAGAGATCGCAACTTAACTTTCCATTGATAATTGTCAATTGATCTCTGTCCCTTCCTCCAGGCCCCTGCTAAAGAGAAGCAGACCAGTCTTTGTAAATGTTTCCCCCTTTTTCCCCTTTCGTTTTCTTTTTCTTTTTTAGGCGTAACAGAAACTGAGAAAATATATAATAAGATCAAAGTACAAAGAGAACGTGAAATAAAATAAAAATGATAGTAAGATCCAGTTTCTCTTTCTCTCCAATATCTTAGCCTCGTTAAGCATAAGAATCAGCTCGAGCTAAATGGAGCGATAGAGACAATGAAGATTCATATAGTCAACTAAACAATAATTGTTGTTGATATATTTACGAGGTCAAGTAAGATGCAAAAAAAGTGAGAAATCATACCTTTAATTTTATATTTTTGGAGAATGAGACGTAGTTATTATTATCGTTATAAGCATAAATATTAGCTCGGGTAATATCCAGTGTTCAGGTGAAGACTATAGTAATCTGAGTTGTCAAAATTAAAGTCCATGTGATCTCATCAAATGTTCTAGTCAAACTTATCAGTTTAATTGCATGATATCTGCATGATTAACGATAATAGATCTATTAATCCTAAACAACTTAAAAATAATTAGCAAACTAATCATCAGTTCATCACTACAGATTTAAAAAATAATTACTCCTAACGGATCGTTTGATATGCAAGAATTTAGTGGATACCCACTTGTATATTTTTCAGGATAATCTGATTTTGAACCAAACGTGACTATTTTACCCCTGAACATGTCCCGTGCTATTTTTGAGTTGGACTATTTTATACAAGACCATACAGTTGGACTGTAGAGATACATCGTTTTCGTCTTTATAAATAGTCCACTTTGTTTCCCCCACCTTGCATTAATTTACCCTATTTTATAAGCCATAAAAACTCGAATTCACATTCACAAAAATCACAGTCTGTTTTGTGTACACTCTCATGGAGATGGGCTCATGGTGTGATTCCGACGCCGGAAACATCAGCTGGCGGCGTAGCTACTCCGGCAGAGACAGTGATCCGTTCGTGTCCTATAAGTTGCCGGCGGTGAACAGATCGAGCAAAGGACCGATCTGGAGATTTCTATGGAGGAAGATCAGAAAAGAGAAAAGGCGAGTTTTCGATTGTTCAAATTCAATGCGGTTTACTTATGATCCTCATTCTTATTCACAGAATTTCGATGATCAGAGTTCTATTTTTGCTGAAAACGATGAACTTTCTAGATCATTCTCTGCTCGTTTTGCTGTTCCTTCCAGAATCTTCCCCAAAAATGACTTAGTTGCTTAATGAAGAAATTGGAGGTTTTATTTGTTACAGTGGCATTATTGTCATTCCTCTGTAACAGTAAATGTAATTTTCCCTTAATTTCAGTGTTAATGAAAATACTTCAGAAAATGTGTTTTGACTCTGTTTTACTAGTTTTACATTGTGTTTTAGTGGAGGAACTTAATTCACAAGCAAAGAAAGATGCTTTGTAGATAAAATCTTCTTTTTATTTCTCTTTTTTGTCTTCATGCGCTACCCAGATGCTTTTACACGGATATTTGACTTGGCCCTCTTATCTTTTAACTTTTCCTCTAAATTATTTTTACCCATTTGGTGACTGTTCCATTAATTCAAATTCGTAAATCAATTAAAAGAAGAAAAAAACTCTTTAGTTTTTCATTTCCATAGTTTAGATTCAAATTCTCTGACTAAGGTAATTAAAGTGATCGTAGATTTCACCGTATTTCTTGGTGGTTACATTTTTTAATATCAATTGATGCTAAGGTACCAATACATAAAGTTAATTACAATCTCCAAAGTTTATAATAGATAATAATAATTAAATTCATAGTAAAATATGCATAAATATTTGATAATTTTTTTTATTAAAATTACCTGAGTTCACGTAAATCTATGAATGATATTCTAGATATCCGCCCCTCGCTTTTTCCCTATCATTTTCTTATTTTGAAGTCTAAACACAAGGAATACTAATCCGCCGTTAATAGGAATTCTTGCCTATTAAGTAGTCCTATTCAACAAGATTAGGTGATGATGGAATCTTTCTTTCACGAGTCGTGGCGATTAAATTTGTATTTAATCTAAGCTACTTTGTTTAGTATTATCTCATAGTCATATAGGGTAGAGCCTAATATAATTAATCGACTAATTAAGAAGGGAATGAAAATGATTAATTTAGAATTTAATACTAGTTGGTATTAGTAGAGCACATAGGAAGAGTTAATGGAGAAGGGACAGGGTGGGTCCCTTCAAGCCGCAGTTTCATCCCAAACAAGTGCTTGTATGCATGTGAGGGCTATATGAAAGGACTAAAAAACTCAACAATTTGGAATATATGATGGTCACCTTGAACTAATGTCTATCCTCTTTAATTTAATACTAATGGTATGTAATTAAAAATTCTGAGTTTGAAAATGAAAGACTCTCCGAAAGGTAGAATGTACACAGACCTTAACCTTATCTCATAGAAGTAGAGAGGTTGTTTTTGAAAGACCCTCGATTCAAGTGCAAAGAATATCTAGTTTCAAAGAACTGCTAATTTGCTTTAAAGGTCCAATACTCGAAATGAGCGAAATAACTAAGAAAAAAATGATTTGCAGTAGAGAAATTTGGTATATGGAAAGGACAAACATGACCAGGGCTATTCACTATCGGATCAAAAGGCAACAAACAAGTAATTCAGTGAACTTGACGTTTTTTTCCTTATAAGAGTGGGGTTATTTACTATTTAAGCATGAACCAGTGTTGCTTGTGAGAATATTTCTTATATTTAATCATTTGTCAACCTACTAGGTAACAACTTGATAAGATTAGACATTCTGAATCTCATTATGCATGCATCCTAATGAGTAATGTCTGAACTTGGGAAAAGATTAATCTTAATTGCTTAATCAGAAAGGCCACTAGCTAGTGGCTACTGAATTCCAACCCTTTATATATGTCGAAGAACATGGCTCGTGGCAACAATTGCTATGATAGTTCCCCACCTAGGAGGAGGACATGCTCTATGTCTATTGATTCTATTTAGTACTACAACAACAAATTAGATAAGAATAATACATATTAATCAATCATAGTTGAGTGATAAAAATATATATTGAAAATGTGTGTTATGTATTTATTAGTAATGTAAGCATCGAGTGCACGTAAAGTGAATTGAGCCTAATGTAGGTCATAGGGATAACTTACCGCAATTTAAGTAATTAGCATCTTATTTAGTCCAAATTCCTCACTCCCTCCCGTGAACTTTGAAAATAAGACTTCAATTGCCTTTTTTCCCCTCCTTGAAATATGTTCTCCTTGATGTCCTAAGATAATAAAACATCATATGTCACTTGAAATATAATTTGCACTTTACTTAACAAAGAATAATAAGCTGGAACGTGTTTCAACAATAACATATTCAGTGTAAGGGTGAGAAAAGCTGAAACCCGTTTGTTTGTATCAGAAAATGGCGATCATTAGCAATTCCCGACCAATACGCACAAATACTATAATTGTACTTTTCACCAGCAACTTTACACGCATTAATGTCACTATCTTTCCCCTTTTATCAATACTGTCAGCTTAGGTTTCTACTAATTCAGTGGAGAAGCTAAACATATGTTAAAGGCATAATTTTTTGTTGAAGTGTGTTCAACTGATAATCACCCTTGAACTACTTGAGTAACTTTGAAAGTGTCCACCATGAAAGGCAACACAGGTGGACAGATTTCTAATGGTCCCCCTTTCCATTTAATTAAACCTGGAAACATTACCAACAATATTGTCCTCATGTACAAATCTGATACTTGCAACTAACTCTGACATGCAAAGTCATAGTCATACCCACCAATCTGATCTATCAATTTATCATATAGTACTTACTATATAGCAGCAAATTGTCAAGCTCAAGATATAAAAGGTTACACACTAAACTGGCTAATGCAAAATTTAAACAAAATTTAAACGTTGTGAGTTCTGAGTTGAGCAAATGTATATCCAACTACCTATGTATGTACTTATCTTTTTCGCACATATATATAAGATTCTACCCCACTTCAAATCCAATAGCCCGTGGTTGGATCCGCCACTATATACTACCTCACAGATGTCATATACACAATTGTGAATGCAAGATATATACTCATTTGATTGAATAGTACTGAGAACTACGAAAACTATCACCTCTAAAAACAACTCAAATATCAATTTACAAAGTAAAATTGGAAAACAGAACCGACTACATAGAACATGAGGTTTCATGCCATATTATACAAGCAAAAAGATAGTGAACAAATGGTGTAAAAAATTCTCTTCACCACATTCAAACGAATTAGCAAGATTAGCAGAAAACTATATGAGAGACAGACCACATATGACAATGACCAAATAGAAACTGCAGTCTATGAAGGTTGCGCGAATTGTCTGATAGAGAACCAAGCCGTATTCCAATATCGTTAGAGCTCCATCCCAATTATGTCCGAAATCCTTCACTCCTTGTCGGTCTTCAGCCCTTTCTTCATCAGGAACTACTTCCTTGCGAACTATTCGTGCAACCACTATTGTAAAATCAGTTAGCAACAGTATATAAAGAGGCCTTGAGGCAATGAAGCTATTTGACCTTGCTATACTATGTGGGAGATGGGCATCAGATAGGACCACTAAAAACGAAATCATGACAGAACAAATGATTCGTTTATTCTCGGATATCAAAATGCAAGAATTGATATCTCTAAGAGAAAATAAATGAAGGAAACTATCGCGTTTTCTTGGAAGCACCTCAGCATCTTCCGATGATTTAGCCACTGGCTTGGTTAGTGATGATTCTGCTTCATTCTTAGCCTTTGCAGACATATCCTCTTTAGCTCCAACTTCTCCATCAGATTTTTGCACTTGAGATATTTCTCCTGTTCGTAAACCAGAAATATTAGGTTGAGACAATTCTTCAATCTCATTCTCCTGCACACCTTCCAAGCCAGCTGCAAAACCAACAATTTTGATCACTAGATAAGATGATTTTGATTTATTATGGTTGAAATTATGTCATATATGCCCTGTTCTTCTTGTAACTATAAGATCTTATCTTCTCCTAGCAATAAATCGACAAAAGGAAGAAGAATGAACTAGAATCCTGCTACATTACACACAAGATGCTCAGCCAATCTTTGCTAGGATGTGCTGATAAAACCCTTTCTACCTCTCCATTTAAAATTCTCACTAGTTGTAACAAAAGTAGACTAATCAAAGATTACATAAAACCAAAATTTTCAGCGAAAGGCCCTCCCTAACAAAGCCAATGAAGACTTAATATCCATCCCCTCATGAATATTAACAAGAGTCTAGAAGAATTGAAGAAATGAATCACAGCATTTAACGGAAAGAATTTAGTATGTAGCAGAGGAGGCGACTTTCGAGAAGATACTGGTTTAAAGAAGCATCATGGAGTTCAGTAAAGAGAAGCTAATCTGAATATCTGATTATGGTAAAACAATATCACATGTCAAAGCAGTATCACCTACTATTTGCTAAAGAAGCTGAAATAATAACTAACAGTCTAACACCAATAAACCAAACAAATATTGAACTAATCACCATTATTTTTCAATTTGGATATTCAACTTTTAAGACCGAACTCTTCATTAAAATGGAAATAAAAAATCTATTCGTTAGAGCTATAGAATTAGAAAGGTCATGACAACCCCTTCACATTTACTATGCTTCAAAGAAATGAGCAATGAGATAAGTTAACTCCTAAGCATCGGAATTAAGCCACTTTTTATTTTGCCTAAGTTGGAAAATCTCCTTGATTTTGAATTTTGATAGCTTCCGATTAACCAAATTTATCTTTTTTCATCAAGCACAAGTTGTTGATTGAGACAACAGAATGTCAGGAGAAACAATTATTCAAGTAATAAAAACAAAAAAAAAATGTTTTTTTCTTTTAATATTTCATCAAAGGAAAGCAAATTGCGATGATCCATTTTCATGAAAACAAATGATAACAATGAAAAAATGGAGGTTATTAGTTTATACCTGATGATAAATGTGAGTGATGAGTCTCCATAACATTTTTCCTTGTTTCTTGTTTTTCCATATGGAGTAGTAAATTTTCTCTTCATCTGGCTAACCCAATAGCCTCTGCTCCTTCAAATCCTTAATGGAAAAATTTACAAACACAAAAAATTGGACCCTTGTTTCTCGGGGTATACCTCCTCTACTAGTTGCAGGCTAGTTTCATATTGGGCCGATTTCTCTAAGTTGAGGGCCCAAGAAAATGTGATGGGCCTTTTCAAATCAAGTGCACAGATAGCCTATTTCAACGCTTCCATTCCATATTTTTTGCAAGCATAATCGTTTTTTTAAATCAACTTCCGGGGCGCAAATAGCTTGAGTCATTTTTGCGTATATAAACAACCGAGTTCCCGTAAACCCACATATCTCACTGTGGATTTGCCATTAGTAATTTTTTTAATATTTCAGTCATCTTTGCATGAAGCTCAGATGGTTCTTTCTCTCTCACTATGATATTATTTGGGCAATATACTATTTCAAAAGAAACACGTCTTGTAGCAAAAATACTTCATTCCTTTTGTTTTTCTTTGATTGGATTTCTTTAACTCCTTTTTCTTTCTTCTCTCCTGTTTTTATCTCTTGGGTTTTTTCTTGCTTTTACTTGCATTTTGGATACTAGTTTAGTGTACGTACTTTTACGTCAATCAATAAAATTATATATATACCAAAAAATAAAATTATTAAAAAATAGCAATTGACGTTAAAATAAATGTTGTATTTTTCTAATGATATAAATAAATAGTATACTCAAATATGTTATTATTTTAGTATAGAATTTTAAAATAAAAATCTTAATATTTAAGATTTTAAATCAAATATTAAAGAATAAATATAATATATTTATTTAGTTATACACATACGGATAATAAGAAAAACAATAGATAGAAACAGAACAGAAATTATAACAAAACAATACGGTAATCGAGATATCAGAACAACACTATTAAACCTAATCTTCATAAAAAATATCCGCAAAGTCTGACCAAACATTATCTATCATGTATTAAGCAAAAAAAAAAAATAGCAGCTAGTAACAAAACAGAAATTACAACAAAATAATACTATAATCGAGATATATGAAATAATATAAGTAAACCTAACCTTTACACAAAATTTTCTCAAAGTTCGAACGAGCATTCATCTACCACCTGTATTGAGAAAACAAAATAGCAGATTCGTGCAAAATCATCAAATCTATTGTTAAATCACGTTGTTTTGATACAAACAATAAATAAAATAAACAAATAAAGTAACCGTAAGTATTTGTTCTCTTTCTTCTTTTTTTTCCTTTTTTATTATGTGGAATTTATTTTAGTAAAAGTAATTAAATAATAATTTTTGAAGGATGGTAAAAGAAATTTGACCCACAACCGTAAGTACTTGTTCTCTCTCCCCCGTTTTTCCCTTTTTTTTTTTTCCTTTTTTAGTATGTGGAATTTAATTTGGTAAAATTAATTAAATAATATTTTTTTTAAAAATAATAAAAGACGATTTTGTCTATTACACAGTCTTTTAATGAAGGGTAAAAAGTTCAAATCACATTATAAGATCCTTCACATTTTTAATATGGTATAGATATAAATAGATATAGATAAATATAGATAGATAGATATGTTACGGAAGAAGAAATTTGGATATTCTTCAGAAACGATCTTTGTACCTCTATGAGGTAATAGTAAAATCTGCATACACTATCCTCCCCTGACTCTACTTGTGAAATTTCACCGAGTATGTTATTGTTGTAACATAAGAAGAAACCAAATTAAATTAAGGCAATATGTTTGTCTACCAAGATTTATTTGTCCGTGTTAATTATATATATATAGTAAACAACTAACAACATGCAAAATTGTGTTGGGAAAGGCAAAGCACTAACAAAGAATGCACAACAGGGTAGCAGCGGAAGAATACCCAAGTCTAAACTTTTCCTTTCAATTTGAACCAAGAGAAGACAAACAAACCAAGCACAATGGTAATAAGGCAGCAAGTATATCAACCAAAAGAAATACGACAAGTCAAAATAAACCAATCACACGAGACACCAAGATTTACGTGGAAAACCCCTTCGGTGTGAAGAGTAAAAACCACGGGACTAAAACCTCCACTATAATCACCAAGAGTTACAATAATGTTCTCCAAAATGGCCACCAAAGAAGTGCCAACAAACGAGCAACACTACATAAATCACAACACCAAAAACAAGAGAATAAAAGGAGCAAAAACACCGAAAAACGCAGCTACTGTTCACGGATGCAAAACTGGAGCTACGGGATACCAAAACCAACTCTGTCAGTTTCTAATCAAAGATTGAGATGAGAGGAACAAGCTGTCCAAAAATCAGATCAATCGGATAAGAAACGAAGCGGGAATCGCAATTTGAAGTTGGCAATTTAGGGCTGAAATTGGGTGCGAAAATCTGCTCTTTCTCTCTATGTGTGGCTGCTGAAAAATATTATGTGGATTATGAAATAAGACCTAAAAAGGTCTATATATATGCCCCATAGAATTGGGCCTATGGGCAAAAGTGGGTTGGTCCAATTTGAGCTTTATTTATCCACATAGGAAGGGAAAAAGACCCATAACCCCAACAATTCTCCCCCTCACGACTATGTGGAGGAGACCGCCATCCCGGCGATCATGCAACAATCTTCAAATTTCCATCTTGGCACAGCTTTAGTCATCATATCGGAACCATTATCATCCGTATGAATCTTCTCAAGTTCAAGCAACTTAGAATCCAACACATCTCGAATCCAATGGTATCTCACATCAATGTGTTTAGACCGACCATGGAATGTAGAATTCTTGCCAAGATGTATAGCACTTTGACTGTCGCAATAAAACACATACCTCTCTTGAGCACAACCAAGTTCCCCCAAGAATCTCTTCATCCAGAGCAACTCTTTACAAGCTTCAACGGCAGCAATAAGCTCAGCTTCTGTAGTAGATAGAGCAACACATTTTTGCAACCTAGATTGCCAAGACACAGCTCCCCCTGCAAAAGTAACCAAGTACCCTGAAGTAGACTTGCGAGTATCAACATCACCATCCATGTCTGAATCAGTATAACCATAAAGAATAGGCTTTCCTGTACCAAAACACAAACTCAGACTAGAAGTGCCACAAAGATATCTCATGATCCACTTCACAGCATTCCAATGTTCTCTTCCCGGATTAGAAAGAAAACGGCTAACAATACCAACAGCATGAGCAATATCTGGTCTTGTACAAATCATTGCATACATTAAACTACCAACAGCTGGAGCATAAGGAACTTTCTTCATATCTTCCTTCTCATCATCACTGGAAGGACACTCTTTCGTGCTCAACTTGAAGTGCATAGCTAAAGGTGTACTGACAACCTTAACATTATTCATGTTGAACCTTCGAAGTACTTTCTGAATGTACTTCTCTTGTGATAACCACAACTTCTTGGCCTTTCTGTCACGGACAATCTGCATGCCAAGAATCTGCCTTGCTGGTCCTAAGTCTTTCATAGCAAAAGACTTACTCAACTCTTGCTTCAACTTTTGAATCCTGCAAGCATTATAACCAACAAAAAGCATGTCATCAACATAAAGCAACACAATAATAAAGTCACCATCAGAGAATTTTTGCACAAAAACACAATGATCTGAAAAAGTCTTCTTGAAGCCCTGCTGACTCATAAAAGAACCAAACTTCATGTACCACTGTCTAGGAGCTTGTTTCAAGCCATACAAGCTCTTCTTCAATTTGCAAACATAATTCTCTTTTCCCTTGACTTCAAAACCTTCTGGTTGCTCCATATAAATTTCTTCATCTAAGTCACCATGGAGAAAAGCAGTTTTAACATCCATTTGTTCAATCTCTAAATCTAGACTTGCAGGTTCTCCCCCACCAGTCAAGAGTACATACTCATTGGGAGAATAACGAGATGAAGGTAGTTTCTCTCTAGTAGATCTTCTGAGAGAACTCTCTGGAGCATCAATAGCAGCTGGTTGCTGGCCAACCACATCCTCTTGCACTGGAGCGTCAACAACATCCTGGTCATTCTGAACATGATCATCATCTTCATTATCAACTTGATTTTCATTATTATGAAGATTTTTTTTCAGGTGCAGTAGTCAAAGGAACTGGATCAATATCAACTAGGCTCTCACTACTCTGAGAATCAACCTTCTCAGTTTTGTCAAAATCTTCAATTGTTTGGTCTTCAAAAAACACAACATCACGGCTTCTAACAAGTTTCTTCTCAACTGGATCATAGAAACGATAGCCAAATTCATCTTGACCATAACCAATGAAGATACACTGTCTAGTTTTAACATCCAGCTTTGACCTTTCATCCTTAGGAACATGAACAAAAGCTTTACATCCAAAGACTCTAAGATGATCATAAGAAACATTCTTACCAGACCAAACTCTGTCAGGGACATCACTATTCAAAGCAACAGCAGGAGATAAATTGATAACATAAGCAGCAGTATTAAGTGCTTCTGCCCAAAAGGAATCTGGCAGCTTAGCATCTGAAAGCATACATCTAACTCTCTCAACTAGAGTTCTGTTCATCCTCTCTGCTAAACCATTTAACTGAGGAGTCTTTGGAGGAGTTTTTTGATGCCGAATACCCTTCTCTCTGCAATATTTATCAAAAGGACCAATATACTCACCACCATTATCTGAGCGGATGCATTTCAATTTCTTCCCTGTCTGTCTCTCAACCAAGGCCTGAAAACCCTTGAATACATCAAGTACATGATCCTTGGACTTCAAAGGAAATACCCAGAGTTTGCGAGAATGATCATCAATAAAAGTCACAAAGTAAAGTGCATCACCATGAGACCTTACCTTAAAAGGACCACACAAATCAGAATATACCAACTCCAGCAAATCAAGCTTTCTTGAAGGCGGATGACTCTGAAAGGAAACTCTTTTCTGTTTACCGGCTAAGCAATGAACACATTTCTTCAACTTTGCTTGTTTCACTCCAGAAAGCAAATTTTTCTTAGCCAAATTGTCAATCCCCTTCTCACTCATATGACTTAGCCTTCTATGTCATAATTCTGATGAAGTATCATTCTCCACCAAGTTTACTAAGCCTCTAGAGATGGAGCCCTGAAATACGTACAAGTTAGACAACTTGTCACCACGAGCCACAACCATTGAACCTCTAGTAAGCTTCCACTGGCCAGCACCAAGGGTGTTAACATAACCCTCATCATCAAGGTTCCCCACAGAGATCAAATTCAGGCGAACATCTGGAGTATGCTTGACATTGTTGAGAACTAATCTCGAACCATTGTTACTTTCTAAGCAAACTGTTCCAATGCCAAGAACTTCAACTTCATCATTATTACCCATCTTCAACATCCCAAAATTACCTGGAGTATAAGAAGAAAATAATTCTTTCTTGGGCGTGACATGAGAAGTAGCACCAGAATCCACAAACCAGCTAGACTCATCACGAACAAGATTAATGGCATTCTCACCACAAGCAACAAGAAGATCATCATTAGCAACAACAGCAACACGATTCTCATTATCGCCTTCTTTCTTTTGTCGTCTCATATCTCTCTTGTGCTTGTGACAATATTTCATGATATGTCCATTCTTGTGGCAATAGTCACATGTAACATTCTTGTATCTGGACTTTGACTTGCTTCTACTTGTACCTCTATCATTCTGACCTCTGAACTTATTTCTCCCCCTATCTTCAGTAACCAAAACATCGGAGTGTGAAGCTGAAGAAGATGAGGCCTGTGATCTTCTTCTCATCTCTTCATTCAAGACACCACTCTTAGCATATTCCATAGTTACAACACCACTGGGAGCAGAATTAGTCAAAGAAACTCGAAGAGTCTCCCAAGAGTCTGGCAGAGTATTGAGAAGCCAAAGTCCCTGAATTTCTTCATCAAACTTTACACCCATTCCGGACAGCTGGTCAAGGACACCCTGAAAATCATTTATATGATCAGAAATAGGACTCCCCTCTTTGTACCTGATATTTATCAATTGTTTCAGCAGGAACAACTTGTTGTTGCCAGTCTTCGAAGCATAAAGTGTCTCAAGCTTATCCCACAAACTTCTGGCATGTGTCTCATTCACAATATGATTTCTAACATTATCTTCAACCCATTGTCTGATATAGCCACAACCTGCAGATGCTCAAATTCCCAATCCTCATCATTCATAGATTCAGGTTTGTTAGAAGCAAACACAGGTAAGTGCATCTTCTTGACAAATAGAAGATCTTTCATCTTGCCTTTCCAAGTATGATAATTACTACCATTCAAACACACCATCTTGCTCATATTTGCCTCCATCATTCAAATTGACTATCAACAACAACCAATGCTCTGATACCACTTTGTTGGGAAAGGCAAAGCACTAACAAAGAATGCACAACAGGGTAGCAGCGGAAGATTACCCAAGTCTAAACTTTCCCTTTCAATTTGAACCAAGAGAAAACAATACGGTAATCGAGATATCAGAACAACACTATTAAACCTAATCTTCATAAAAAATATCCGCAAAGTCTGACCAAACATTATCTATCATGTATTAAGCAAAAAAAAAAAATAGCAGCTAGTAACAAAACAGAAATTACAACAAAATAATACTATAATCGAGATATATGAAATAATATAAGTAAACCTAACCTTTACACAAAATTTTCTCAAAGTTCGAACGAGCATTCATCTACCACCTGTATTGAGAAAACAAAATAGCAGATTCGTGCAAAATCATCAAATCTATTGTTAAATCACGTTGTTTTGATACAAACAATAAATAAAATAAACAAATAAAGTAACCGTAAGTATTTGTTCTCTTTCTTCTTTTTTTTCCTTTTTTATTATGTGGAATTTATTTTAGTAAAAGTAATTAAATAATAATTTTTGAAGGATGGTAAAAGAAATTTGACCCACAACCGTAAGTACTTGTTCTCTCTCCCCCCCCCCCCCCCCCTTTTTTTTTCCTTTTTTAGTATGTGGAATTTAATTTGGTAAAATTAATTAAATAATATTTTTTTTAAAAATAATAAAAGACGATTTTGTCTATTACACAGTCTTTTAATGAAGGGTAAAAAGTTCAAATCACATTATAAGATCCTTCACATTTTTAATATGGTATAGATATAAATAGATATAGATAAATATAGATAGATAGATATGTTACGGAAGAAGAAATTTGGATATTCTTCAGAAACGATCTTTGTACCTCTATGAGGTAATAGTAAAATCTGCATACACTATCCTCCCCTGACTCTACTTGTGAAATTTCACCGAGTATGTTATTGTTGTAACATAAGAAGAAACCAAATTAAATTAAGGCAATATGTTTGTCTACCAAGATTTATTTGTCCGTGTTAATTATATATATATAGTAAACAACTAACAACATGCAAAATTGAAACTCCAAAGTCTTTGAGGTAACGAGTTCAAATCAAGTGAAAGTTTGTTTTACTTGTATTTAATTCTTTTCTTGTTTAACTTGTAAGCATACTATCTTAGATTTAAATTTTTGTAAGACAAAAAGTACACCCACCCACAGAAGATACTTAGTATCAATTATATCTTTGTTCAAAGCCTTCAGTTTCAAGGGAATCTTTGCTTATTTGTCAAATACTAGTAGGACTTTAATAAAATTAAAACAAAATAGAAAATTGAGATTTAATGCACTCTTAAACTCTTCCCCCACCATTCCCAAAAGAACATAAACAAAGACAAAATCTTAATACGTTTCTTCGTAATCAATAAACCATCCATTAAGCACTTCATTAATTAGACTAATTAATTGTCTAAACCGTTTCATATTTTGCATTTATTTAGACATTTCTTTCTTTTTCTTTTTTTGGAGACAAGACATTGGTTTATGCACTTTCAATGTTACTTATGACCTATTAATTTATCCACATTCTCATATTTACTAATCACACACACACAAAGCAGAGAAATCAAGCATAATGCCTAAGCAACTCCAAAAAACTCTTTCAGATTACCTCTCAAAGAAAAAAAATAAACCCACGCCACAACAAACTCCTAATTCCGCCAATAAGACTCTCTCATCTTCCACGAGCTGGTTGCTTCGTGGATGTAGGCACCCCAAAACGCCGTCGTTTTCCGCTGTCGATCGCAACGAGAAGAATGCACAAGGCAAAAACGACACCGCAACACTTGCTGATGTTGATCGTTTCCTCTTTGAAAACTTCAAATCCTTTTATTCCAAAGATGATAGTCAAATTGAAGCTAATCCTAGTAATAAACCCAGTAACAATAGCATCGTGAAGAAAGGCAAGAAAGAAGAAATTATTGAAGAAATTGCAGGAGGTTTGAATTCCTTGTCCGTGTCCCCGAGGTATAACACATTTCTATTTACTTAATTATGTCTTCACCATCTCAAACGTACGAGCCTGATTCCGAAAAGAGTCAGGCCCGCACATGAAATTTGTAACCGTCTCATTTGATAGAGTACATTTTTAATCAGTACTCAATAATATCTTCAATAGGTATATCACCCCGCCATCAAATCTTACCGGATCTCGTCGTTTTTTCGTGGCACCTGGTTCGTCAAGCTCTTTAATTGAAGAAGCACGGACAAGCATGACAGTTTCTGAGGACACTGGATCCACCTCAGCCACCATCACCACCACGACCACGACCAACACCAATTCAAATGAATCATCGGCAACTAATACCGATTATTCAAAGGAAACAATGAATGCGGATGATTTTATTACACTCGTAACGTACTCTCCGAGTCCGTACGACGATTTCAGGCAATCGATGCAGGAGATGATGGAAGCGAGATTGAATGATCAAGGCAAAATCAATTGGGAATTTATGGAAGAGCTATTGTTTTGTTACCTAAATTTGAACGATAAGAAATCGTACAAGTACATACTTAGTGCGTTTGTTGATCAGATCGTCGTTTTGCGTGAAAACTCCGGCGGAGTACCGGCGAGTTCACGGAATGTTCGACAATTGGATGGGGAATTAAACCAAAGGAATACGTAACGTAAGAAATTAGTCACAGGTTTAATTTATAATTTAGTCAATTGTATTGACAGGGGAGGGAGGAACAATCGAATTCTTACTTTTTGTTGCTTCACATGCAAATATCAATATTTTATTATTTTCTTCATGTCACTTTGTCTAAGATTTAAGTTTTTTCTTTCATTCACGGGTTGAATTTAACTTCTATACAGTGAAAGTTAAATTAATTAAGAGATAATTTCAGATGTTCATAATAAGTGATTAGAAACCTGAAATATAAGGAAACATAGGATAATTAATAAGTTAAAAATATATTAATAGTATAAATTATTTATGATATTTTTGTGCATATAAAAGGTAAATCCTTTTGTTAATGCCATGCTCCACGCAAGTTTTGTTTCCATTTATTTCTCTCGTTGGAAATAATTCATTTTCTTAAAAAAGAATATCTGGGATGTGTTTGCCATATAACTAAAAAATATTTTCCAACTTTATTATATTTGTTTGACTTAAATTATTCGAATAACATTTTTCTTAAGACCACATTTTCCTCTCAATGTTTACTTGTGAGTCTCGGAAATTCAGTTGCTTGAACTGCAATAAACCACATATTATAAACACAGACAACAACGATAATTATACCTCATTCTCAAGCAAGTTAGAATCGACTATATAAATCCTCACTGGTCATGTTACTCTATCTACATCTCAGACTAATATTATCTAAGATATAATAGAAACAAAGATAAATAACTTTAAAAGTTCTTTATATTTTCTAAATCTCTGAATACACCTCAAGTTGTAAAGAACTTGAATTATAAGATAATACAATGGTATTTCAAATGCATGCAAAACAAAACAAATGTATATATACCCAAGCTACTGGAGTAACAATGACGCTATTCACAGTTAAAAGACCACAAAATGGTGCTCCACATTATGCTTCTATCTATACATCTTTTTCTTACAACAATGGTGTTCAATCGAACTTGCACACACCTCAACTATTTCATTGAGTACCTACTACCTTCCACCAGTGCACCACCGAAGGTTAAATATACGAGAAGAAATCACTTGGCGTTTTTTCTTTTAAGTGTGATATTACAAGCATCCCGAACGTACCTTGTATACTCTGCTTCTCTTCTCTTGTTCCTTGCCTAATTCATCACATGGACATATACTATTCACTGGCTGACTTCATAGCTGTGTGCCTGCCTAGGAACAGTGAGTGAGAGTTTTCCTCATCAGAACGGAAGACTCGATAACTTTATTAGGATGACTTTGCACCTCACAGGTCGGCTACTTCATGATTTCTTTTTAAAAACTGATCATACAAGGAATGGTACTTCGCGGGAACATAATCCTTAAATCTGCAACATAACCAACAATTAGATTGAAATTCAGATGCTTGCAGTGGAGAAAATAGTTAACTGCAGAGATCATACCTGTGAAGGAGAGGTAGTCTATCAGGAAGAGAAAATAATCTTATGATAGATTGAAGAACTTGGCCTATCTTCATTGCTTTAGACTTGAGTGACTTCATATACCCGACGAATTCATGGTATTCTGTATCAGTAAGCTTTTCTCTGACCTGCACAGGAGATCACAGCGGAAACGCTCAACTAATAACCCCAAATTTTGTTACTTATACATTTAGAAGTCTTTGCCAGTCACAAAAGATAAATTCAAGCAGATGGGGAGAATCTCAAGCCCGATGGGGATGTTAAGAAAATCAAATTATATAAAGAGGTAAAAGGGTCACATTTGCCCCTGTACTATCTGAAACTAATCAAATTGAACTTAACCATAGTCGAGCATTGAGGATTAAATCTGAACCTTTTTATTTAAAGAATTTGGACACGTAGAGACCACCTATTATTTCACACTGGAGCTCCATTCATGGCAAGGGAAAATACGAGACTTTTTCCTAACTGAAGGGGTATGAATTGAATAAAAGTTTCAACGGAGGGCAAAGTTGCTCAATTTCGAATAATACAAAGACAAATTTGGACCTTTTACCTAAAAAGAATAGCAAACAACTCCAGAGAAGAAGAAACATCAGATCATAAGCATTAAAAGAATGACCTTACAAGTTCTGTTTACCAATGCTAAGCCAACTTAGCATTCATATAACTCCACGTAGATCGAAGAGGTTCTTTTATTACATTTCAGGAAAGCCCTCAAATGCAGCTTGAGTATCGAACTTAACCATGTTTAACATATGCATTCAATAAGTCTTATTTCGTCTTGTCCAAGTGATTGGTGTATCCCAGTTTATCCATTAGTGACTGACGAAGACCCTGTTTTACACCAGAATTATTAAGTCTTCTCATATTAATCTGAATCTCGAACCACCCAAAGAAAATAATTTTGTCAACTTGGTTCTTCAGCACGGTCACATTTGTGCACTCACTGAATAGTCAATGATTATTTAATGGACCAGAATTACAAGTTACTGTGAAATCAGAAACTGGAAAAAAAAATTTGCAGTGTTTTCAAAAGAGACTCAAACAGAACAGCAGAAATATCACCATAAATTAAAAAACATTAGGATTTATGTGATATACAGAGGCAATCTTTAATTGCTCAACATCACTGACACTAATTGAGATAGACCAAAACACAGAACTAGGTTAAAGCAAGAAAGACAAATCTTGTCCAGCATGCTAGTACACATAAAGAGGTTGATAAAGCAAGAGTAAATTTCCAGCATTTACCTGAACAAGAAAAGCTGATCCTTTCTCCTCATTATTGCAAGGTGCAGAGCTACGAATGCCATCTTCGTTTCGCAGGTCAACTAACCCTGCGGTCTTTCGTGATGTCATCTCACCTTCAAGAAGGTTTGCTCTATCTAGATTACTGTCTTGTGTACTTCGTTCATCAGAGTACTGTGACTTCTTATTCTTCAATAAATATCTATAGTCACTTTCTGACAGCAGGTGCTGGGCAACTGAGGAATGGTCAGGACTATCATGAGGATTTCGAAAATGATCTCTTTGACAATCAGATCCTGTTAATGTTAACCGAGGCCTCTTCAAAACACAAGGTGCAATAAAATCTTTTGGTCGTCCATCAGACAATTCATGTTTTGTCAAGTCAATTATTTTCTGATTGCTAATTGGCATGTCTTTACGTCCAGGGACCAATAAATTACTTGCATGTTTTACGGCCAGAATCTTAGCTTGCTTATCAGATCTAAGAGATGATTTATTCGCAGGAAGTATGTCTTCCAGCCTACCAGGGCTGTTGCTTTGCTTAACTGAGGAAGACGATTGATTAATAGAGCAAGGAAAATCCACTGATGAGACCTAAGAACAGAATCAAGCAAAAATGTGCATTACTGTCATATTGACTTTAAAAGATGTACTGACACTAAATTAGCTTACCAGAGAGGTAAGAAGCTTTTCAAAGTGAAGTTGAGACTGAGAGCTTCCTACTCTCTTTACTGTTTCTGCAAGAGAGAATAACCAGAATCGATAGGTAACAACAATGAGAATATGTCATAACAATTACAAATTTAATTACCTAAGTGAGGAAACAGCCTCACTCTTCCCAGACCCCACTTGTGGGATTACACTGGGTATGTTGCTGTTGAAGTGAAGTATTATTTACTCAACTAATGAAAGGAGGCACAGATACACATAATTTGACTAAATCACTAAGAAGCATTTCAAAAGCATGAAAGAAAAGAACATGTTGCTTCCACTCCTTGTTTTTCATTTCTATACAGTTATAACCTACACACTACAAAGTTGGTATAAGCACCCAGTTATGAGTCAACCATGAGGTTGAACTGGTTTAAATGAAGTTCCAGTTGAGGTGCGCTCGTCCAATTTATACAGAGTGAGTATAGACTTACCAAAAATAGGTGATCATTGTCAATCTGTAGCCTTTTATAAATTACACCAGAGTTAGTCATTGAATCTGAACAAAACTCATTTACGAAGCTTGTCTAAATTCCTCAATTGACTTATTGCATCAAAGATAGTGTATCCAAAAACAAGAAAAAAATATCATCCAATCTACTCAAGCGTACATGAAATGAGAAATCAACTGTCAATTAAGGCAACATATATTTGGCAGTAATATCAGATTTATTGTATGAACTCTACTAGGGAGCTGGCATTGGGTCACAACCACACTAAACCATATTTGGTAATATAAGGTTTGTGCCCCAAGAAAAACGTAAAGTGGAAAGATGTAATCCTTGGCAAAGCTCAAGGTGGACTGGGGACTAGAAATTTGAAGAATCATAGCAAAGCACTCAAATTGAAGTGGTTATGGAGATACTCTCAAGACCCCCAAAGTTTATGGAGCAAGGTGGTCAAAGCTAAATATGAAGTGGAAGATAGCTGGATGACAAAGCCAGTTAACTCAGCCTATGGTGTTAGCCTTTGGAGGTCTATCAGGGTACTATGGCCAGCACTTAAATGTAAAGTCTGTATCAGAGTACAAAATGGTAGCAAGACTTCTTTCTGGAATGATAACTGTTTGGGGAAAGGAACCTTGAAGGTCTTATTTGCTGATATTTTTGCTCTAGCTCAACACCAACAGAGATCTATAGCTGAAATGTGGTCCCCTCAAGGTTGGAATCTGATACTTAGAAGAAACTTGAACGACTGGGAGGTGAACAGAATGATAGAATTTTACAAGCAGCTGTAGAACTTCACAGGAACTCAGAGTGGAGATGACACACTGAGATGGCAGGGAAATAGCAGTGGAAAGTTCAGTGTTAATGCAGCCTATAAAATGTTGAACCAGCCCAGAACCCAAGTCACAAACTGGCCAGGGAAACATACATGGAAGACTAAAATACCATATAAGGTTGCCTGTTTCTCATTGTTATTGGCAAAGGAAGCAGTGCTCACGCAGGAAATTTAATCAAGAGAAAGTGGATTCTCTGTTCTAGATGTTTCTTATGTGAAAAAGAGCTGGAAACAGTTGACCATTTATTTCTTCACTGCAGCATCACTGACCAGTTATGGAAGATCTTCATTAATCTCAGAGGTATAACCTGGACAATGCCTAGAAAGATTACTGAAGCTCTCTTTAGTTGGGAAGCAGCTGGAGCTGGAGCAGCTGACAGAAGTAGATGGAGGATGGTTCCTGCTTGCATATGGTGGACAATTTGGAGAGAAAGAAATTCTAGATGTTTTGAGAACAGTAACAATACAGTACAGAAGATCAAACTTAATTGTATTCTACTGTTTTGTTTTTGGTGCAATCAAGTCTACTCAGAAGACACTATATCTATCCTAGACACTTTAGGTTCTTGTTAGGATGGTAGGCTTATTTTGCTTTCTTTTTGCTCACTTGTATATATGGTTTCAGTACAACCTATGTACTGATTTGTGCTTAATACATACAACAGTTACCTTCTCAAAAAAAAAATGGGATTCATGAGCTAACAATAACGACAACAACAACTACGCCTCAGTCCCAAACAAGTTGAAGTCAACTACATGAATCATCACATCTCTATATAAGCTCAACTCATGTCATCATCGTACCAAATAAAATAAAAGTAAAAAATACGATATATACATATATATATTAATAATAGTAATAATAATAATATTAGAAGTTCTCTAACAGGACCAAAACCTATTTTTTTTCTATCTTTGGTGTATCTGATCAGAAAGGAACCACTTGTGTTTTAATGGCATCTCAACTCCAACCTATTCCCTCAAAGCTAGATGTTTAGTTAACCTTTTTAGTTGGAACAATCTCACCACTGTATATAGTGCTGACTACTTTTTAGGATTTTTTGTTAGCTCCCTGACCTTGGCATAGAATCATTTGTACAGGAGCTAGCTATCTCACTTCTTTTGTACTCTCTAGCCTCTGTATCGGCTTGATGCCTGAATTTCCCTTGATAAAAAAAATCACTTTTTTGCATCTTTTTCTGACATTGTGCCCTATCTTTAGCTAAGTTTGTATTAATTCCAAGAATTTGTAGGTCTTTCGAAACAACTTCCTTCCATATGATTCTAGGTCTACCCCATCCCTTTTTAACACCTCCACCACTCATGACTCACCATAGGTTTGCACTTACGGACCGGTGAATTTGTAGGTCGGACGCATGACATGGACAAACCCGTCATGAGCTAACTACCTCTTATATTTGTTATATATGGATTAGCTACAGTTGGAGGAGAGCAAGGAGCATGTTAGAGGAAATTATTAAGCACGTGCACGCACACACACACATTGATTAACTTGATTTTTCAGTCGAACCAAACAAATGTAGGTGTATTTCTTCAATGTTGAAACCAAACCAAACCGAAAAACCAGACTGAACTGCTAATTTGAGTTCAGATTCTTTTTGGTTTCAACCAAATGATCACCCCCACTCCTATAAATAAACACCGCAAAATATCTGAACCATAACTAAACAGAACTGAAACCGGTTTTCAACACAACCTTTGATCTACAAAGATCTATCTGTATAAATCTTAACGTATTCTCAACCTTGGACTATTCCCACAGAATATAACATGTGTATCATCAAGTGATCTAGGATGTTCAGGGAAAATGGCATCATTAACTACGAGCAAGAGAGTGCAACAACAAACCAAAATAGTGTAGTATGATTTTCTTTAACTAGTTATACTTTACCCTTGTCATCTGGTAGCATCAACTCTTGCTTTGTAGGGCCACGAATTCTTCCATCACGAAAAAAGCGTGTCAATGAAAAGACTACTTCCCCAAATTTGGAATGACACTAGACAGTCAAAAAGATAAAATTCAGAAAAATAAAAGAAAAAATGAAAGTAGAGCAAAAAATACCAATTTAAACAAATCATCAACCTTGATATGGGGTTGTATCCAACGTGATACTTGTGACTGACGGTTAGAGTATGTGAATCTGCTTAAGATAAAGGAGAAGTTAAAGACAGATGCTTCAAAATTGATAGGCCGATCCATGCAACAGGTAGAATGATGACCAAATGACACACAGTAACTGTAATTCCACAAATATGCAGTGGGTGACTCACCTATTGCGGACTTCCTTTTAACAGATATAGTTGACTCATGACAATGTCTTTAATTCCAACAGTATGAAAGTGTATGAGTTTGTATCGCCATTCAATATCAGAATGAGCTTAAGCAATCAAAACCAAATCATTCAACTATCTATCCAGTATCACAGCTTTGACTAAGTTGTAAGCAAGATATTTCATTACAGCTTAGGCGAATAAACTCTACCAGCATTCTGGTCAAATGTATAAAGAAAAAAGCGGCCAATATATGACAGCAATTTGGTGAAAAGTTGGGACGGCCCACAGCCTGATTATTGCTCTGATGTATGACCGCAATATGGTCAAAAAGGGTATATACCTTTCATCACAAAAAATAATTGCTCCAAAATCATGTTTATGACGAATGACACGGCCCACAGCCTGATTAACAGCCCTGGTTGCTTGTTGAGTATACCAATCTTCTCCTGTTAGGACCTGTTACATCACTTTTTAGTATGAATATGCTCAGCCCTCGGGAAATGTGGGTTCAACATAAAACAAGCACAGAAGTACCTAAACACCTTTTCAGTTTGCCCTGTACCTTAGATCCAGTTGGTTGCAAGTTCATCTGTTGATCCAGGAATTCACGTTTCAAACGGACCTGATTCAGACATACGATGCACAAAGTTTCATTTGACATTTGTATGAACAGTCATCAATGCGGAGGTGACAACAGACTAAGTGCAACACATTTATTTTATTATTGACAAGTGCAGAACATATTCTCCAAAGGAAATTAGAGCCTCCGATCAAAGTTTTCAGACGAAATGAAGATCACAGTACTCCATCCTCTGGATTGCTTTCATATATTTGGATCAACAAAATTACCACAAAACAAATGATATCAGGAAAGAAGTAAATTAGAAACACTAGTTGTCGAAGATGACATGTTAGGATGCAAAGTGACTGAGATGTAAGTTTTTTATAAAACAAAACTAGGAGACACAAATCAGTGAACTCCAAAGAGAAAATTGACACAATAGTAGTGAGCATGTTCACAAACCTTAGGATCAGTCCTTGTGGCAAAGGGGATGCCAGTGATCACAACAGCTCTACCAGCATGGTCAGTAAAATCCAGCCCCTCACTCACCTATGTACCAATCAACCAATAATGAGGAAACATGATCAAGGGGTGCAATTTTAATTTTTTGGTAAAGTACTTATATGATATTAGAGAAGCATCAAGAAGATGCAAAGTTACAAAGGCACAAATGTGCAAAAGAAGCTGCTCCAAACAGAAACATGATAACACTATTATCAATGATCTAGGATAACCTGAATGTATACCATTATATAAGAACTTAGGAATATATAGGCAGTTAGGCACTACATTTTCCCATTGAAACATTTATTATAATTGGTTGGTCTCTAATTCATTTGACACATCTTTTATGAGATACCCAGTTGTATGCTTCACCTTATGTAGTAGCGAATAACTTAAATTTATAAGTTCAATGAGTAATGTCCATTTTTACTAAGAAATTTCCACTATTAAGTTATATACTTTCTCAATGTACAACTATGATAAGTTTGTTAAGACAGTGTGCATAAGGGAATAAGATATTGGCCATCTAAGTTTTTCCCCTTTTATATTTTAGACGGAATGTAGGCTTTCCCTAGTAAACAGAAATAATACCACGACTTACCTAATAGAGATATGTCTCTAAGAAAAGAAGCAGACATCCAGTAAAGTCCTATGGTTGTCAAATTAGCATACTAAGTTACTACACCACACGATCCGCTTAAACTTTTTTTCCTTTTCTTTTATAACCGACAAACCCCGTGTAATCTAGCTTGCCAAATTCCAATTGTGCTTAGAGGTTTGCAACTCGGAGGAGTATGGGCCCACCTGCTTCCACTTAAATGTCAGGCTTAAGTCAATGGCAGCATTCAAACTCATGATGTGCGGCCTAACACACACTGCATACATTGAATCCTTACCATTGAACCAAAGCCATGGGCATAACAACCGATCATGTCAAAGCTCTACTAGTTAAACTATGTCGAGGACTTCCAGAAGCATCTGCTACCCACTAATAGCATGAGCTTGTATTAAACGTTCAAAGTTAAACAGATAATTCCGTTATCAAGAGCTAAAGAAACATTTTTAAAGTAGAAACCTACTTTTCCACGACAGACTGCAAAAAACACAGCCCCAGATGCTGATTTGTCCTTTAACTTGGCCATATAGTCCTGTCGAGGCCCAACATATCTGAGTCAAATACAGACACAGAATGGATAAAGAGAAGTTACAAAAATTGTATTGCATACTTCAATTGCCATTGGAAAAAGAGAAGATTGTCTCGGTTCAACAACAGGCAGCTTGTGTTTGCATATCCTTTCCCATATTGTGCTTGAATCCATTGAGTTTGAATGCCCCTGAAAATTTTCATAGCCCAACATTAGGCTCACCGAAACCAATGTCAAGCAGATGTCCATTTTCATATGTCCTAGATCCTTACCAAAGTTTTCCAGCAGCCAATGCATTGCTCCAAAATGTAATATGAAGGAAAAAATACAAGAAGACCATCTGGTACAACGCGAGCGAAATTCACTGATGCATAAAATCAAAAAGAATAAACTCCATCAAAAACATTATCTGAAATCATCAGTATTTCACAGTTATGCATACACCACATTCCACATACCAATGGCATTCCCAAGCTCTTGCTTGTATTCAATAGAATCACGTGTCCTATATGATGAGTTGAATGTATGACCAGAAGGGCCCACGGGTACAACACCAGCCCATATCTGATTGTCTGATATAACATGAGGGTTCTCTAAACGGACTGGAAAATCTCTACAAGCAGCAAGAAAGGAAAAGAGATAGGAACCAAGGTCCATGCCAGAACAAAAATGTAAGTAAAAACATTTTGGGATAAATTGGACTCACAACTTCAATTCCTCAGCAAAGGAATCCATTGGAGATAATGTGCCAGAAGTCAAAATGATAGATCCAACACCTAATCTGGAGAACTGCTCCATTGCAATACCTGGATTGAAACACCACCAGCTCAGTGTCCTAGACGCCTTGCCTGCAGCACAAAATCAATGATTAAAAATATGGATGGGAAAGGGGGAGGGTTAATGGTTAAGAAAACAAATAAACTATGGAGGATATAAGTATCCCAAGAACTACTGCTATTTTTGCACTATGCCGAAGAGGAATTTGGCTACCTTTAAAGGAATCCATGCCATTTCCTTGAACTTCCTGAACATGAACCTGATAAGACATGAAACAACTTCAATCAGACAACTGACTGAAAATCAGGATTTAGTACAATCGTATAAGTTCCCAACAAAATCATTATTCAACCTGCCAACCAAAAATAGGCAACATAATCTCCTAACTTACACGATAGTATTGGGCATGAGGGTTCCCATCATCTCTGAAAATCTGCTGTAGAATGTCACCCATGCTTTCCAATCTGCAGACCGTGCTTTTTGACTTGTTTGTTTTTCCATCTTCAGTAGTGTTTGCATCTGATTCAAGGAGAATTCAGTGATTTCAAATGGAGAAGCACCATACAAAGCTAAAAAAAAAAATACAAAACACTATTCAACCCTGGCAACAAAAGCTAAAAACAACACAAAATTTTTCTGCCCCCCTTCCATTGCACGGACACATTTCCTTTTTCTAAAAAAGTAATAAGTGATTTCATTGCAGAAGGAGTTAAACCTTGGTATACAAAATGTAGATTTAGCTTCTGACAGAATTCACATCATAAACATTAAGCATACAATTTAGACAACATTATAGTTTTCCCTATGCAACCAACTTCATAACCAAATCTCAACTCTAGTTTAACAATTTTGGACCACTAAAACTATAATGAATGAATCGAAAGCAAAAGTTATTAATCTTCCTGCCAAGTTAAACAGTGTGCAAACCATTCATTCCAGAGTAGATCTGAAACAAGGTAAATTACATTCAGAGGGTCAAGGCAGTAAGAATTCACCTTCTTCAAGAAGTACAGTTGCTTCCTCAATTATATCAATGAGCATGTTGGCAGTTTTCTGTGTGATATTTAGATCAGCAAGAAACTCATAAATGTATGGTCCAGGCTTCGTGAAACCCAACTCTTTTGAATCAATGGGCACTTCAGCAATTTTTTTCTCAAGCTTCAAAAGAAGTGCTGCATGAGATGCACACTGTTAAAGAGTGTGCGGCACCCATATACTACCTCAGATACAAAGGAGTTGACCAGGTAAATTTAGTATGAAATGACTGAGAGGAACAAACACAACATAACCAAAGTAAGAGGCAACTTGATTGAACTCTAATGAGAAATCTCTTAAATTGCATTGGACACTTACAGACATGTCTTGAACAACTATACGCTCAATACCCATGAATAAAAACACGTCAAATGCATCTATCATAGTTTCATTCAGCAATTAACGAATTTACCTCTGAGAATAGCGAAGTTATCGGGATTACATGATTTGTCACTTGACATCTCCCGCCTTTCTATTGAAAGGTCTATACAATTTTTAGCTTCAGAGATGCAAGCTGTCAGAAGACCAGAAGAAAGGTCAAAAGAGGCTGCATCAGCACACAAGCTTTCCTGGTCAAAAATAGAAAACCATCAAAAAAAAAAAATTAGAATTGAATCTTGAATAACAACAGAAGAATGATGCAAAGGTGAGCATTCTGAAAAAATACTGATGCAACGATTGAAGGTGCAATTTACCAAGTTATGAGCTTCATCAAATATAAGTATACTGTTTGCCCACTGAATATTCAAAGATTTTCTGTATCCGCGATCAATAAGATAATTGTAAGGCGCAAATAATATGTCCACAGACTTGTGAAGTTCTCGTGATACATAATATGGACACCTATAAAAGAACCAGAAGTGAGTCCAGTCATATTATCAGCATTAAATGACAAGACTCAAAAGAAAATCCTACGGGCCACTGCTTCTTCCGATGTTGACCAAATCCTCTATGTCAATAGGCTCCTCTCCAAGACTAGGATTAATCTTCATGAACTCTGTATAGAATAAGACAGCATAAACAGTCATAATTCACCAAGCACAGTAAAGACAACAAAAGAAAGTCATAAGCTTAGTTACACAATCACCTTTTTTGTTTTTGTATTAGATAGACAGAAAGTCATTAGCCTACCATGATGCTTGCTCCCAGGTAGGCTGCCTAAATCACACCCCCTTGGGGTGTGCTTCTTCCCTGAACCATGTGTGAACACAGGATGCTTCATTGTCCACACTACTCTTTCTTATCCACATACTTTTACTCTCATTTCTTCATCTATTTTTCCATCACTTTTGGTGGGAGGCAAGTGCTAGGAAGGCGTCCAAAGCTAGCTTAGGGGTAAATAGCAGAGTGCCTCTTTCTCAAACATTTCTACAATATATGGTAAGCTTTTTGGATCCCTAGTTAAGGAGTCTTTTTCTTTTACAAATTTCTTTTGCCACTACATAATGTACCTTTTTTTTATAAGGGCCACTACATAATTTACCGTTAAGTTTTGTATGAATCTTTTTGAAATTACTAAACAACTATCCTTTATAATGTAGATTGTGCCGGGGATATATTGTGGCTAGCAAGTCATTTCGCTTGCATTTTATTAAATGAAACCAGAAACACTGAAATGATTCATTATATGAATCTCAGTCCAGAAGGGATAGTGCTTAACTTTAGCGAGAACAAGTTGGTGGGGGGAACGCGATCTTGAGAATCGATCTAGAAAATCAAGAATACTAGTGCTTCCCCGCCATTCTTCATGCTAAACAAGATATGGATCTGGTCCAGCCCTATGATTGGCCGTCGAGCCAGTCAAATGAGGCTGTCAATGAAGACTAAATTATACCCGAAGCTAATAAGACCAATTAAGACACAAGAATGGCATCTTCCCTCTGAAGAAACTTTTTCATACTTTATCACCTTTTGAGACAGTGAGGGGTGACGTATATTTGGGAATTCAGAAGAAAAAGACTAAGTAAAGCATAGAATGTAGCGCCACTAGCACTTATTTGGTGCTTTGGAGGGAAAGAAAGAGGAAAGGACGTCACTTTTTTTAATTAGTTTTTGGTGCACCCACGAGATCCCTATTGGTATGGATGACTGAATGTCTTTTGTATATAACCATATTTTTGTGTATGTTCTCTACTTCTTGTTACCACTTGTATAGGTTTTATTATCCAAAAGCATCAATAAAATATTACCTCATCAAAAACAAACATTTTATCTTTCTTAGATCACCATAAAATTTAATAAAGAACAATCTGAGTTGTTGCTATAAAACAACAATTAAGATATCCAATCTCTCTTGTTAAACAGCCACAAGGCCTTCAGCCACAATGACAACGATTCACATTGTTCCAGATGTAAAATTCAACAAAAACATGTAAAATGACAACCATGATGAGAGAGAGAAAATACAAGTTGACTATACAAGCAAAATACTCACAACATTCAAAAATCAAACTGATACATATACCTGACAGGTGATTTAGACAGAACAAGTGAGAAATTAACCATACAAGCAATCAACCAGCCATTTAATACAGCTTAAGAGGCAATTTGCCTAAGTTCTTCAAAGATATTTGCTTAAATATCAAGGTTCAGATGTCTGTCTCTTGATCACAAAGCTTATATACAGATGAAGTAAAATTGTAACCATGATAAGACAAAGAAAGTACAGGTTATTCATACAAGAAATCAACTATTCACGATCTTCCAAGTAATACCAAAAAAATCATATAGCAGACATGCATTAAAGGACAGAAGAGGAAGAAGTTTAGTCATATAAGTAATCAACCATTCATTTTATCCAGCTAACGAGGACATTTGGCCTAAGTTCTTCGAAGATATCTTCATAAAAAATCAAGGTATAGATGCTCGTCTCCAAATCACAAAGTAAATACATGGAGAAAGTGAAACAGTAATCATGATGAGATGGAGAAAAGACAGGTAAACTATACAAGGAGTACTATTTATGATGTTCCAAAAGTCAACCAAAGAACATATAGCTGACAGATGTTATAGGACAGAAGAAGTAATAATTAACCAAACAAGCAATTAAACCAGTTATTTAATCTAGCTAAAGAGGCCATTTTTTCTAGACTCTTCAAAGAGATCTGCCTAAACATTCAAGGTACAGACGCGTATCTCCTTATCACAGTGTTTATACACAGATAATGCAACAATATAAGGACCACATATGATAAATTAATAACTGAGTCTACCGAATAAATTACGATCAAGCAAAAAAAAAACAAGTGCACAGTGACTAGCTTATATGAGGTCTCGATAAGTCCAATCATTATATATATGGATGTACATACTTTCTCAGTATCAAAAGTGTTTTTGACATACAGCACCTTTACTATCTAGAAAGCTAAATAAATTCCTAGGCCTATCTTGTGTACCACATGTTCCACCAAGTAAATTTGCATCTTTGCTTATTTGTTCTCCAATAAATTAGAAGCATGAAGTGGTCTTGTGAGCATAAAATTTAAAAGTAATTTAAAATTATAAAATGCAAGAGACACCAGGCTGACATTGAAGACCCATCAGTCTGTGTACAACCAATTTTAGCTTTCAAAATAATTGCTTAAATATTCTTTGTAACCTCAAGACAAGAAATCAATAGATCAACAAATATTTGGTCTCATACTTCTTCTTTCTCTCTCTTTTTCTTTTTTTAATAACAGTGTTGTCTACGCCAGTTTGCATGCATCTTGATTACTGCACTGGATACCTATTACCTCCCACCAACAAAAGTAACGGCTAATTTTATCCACCAAGGCTTAGGAAAATGGAAAGAAATCACCTGGTGTTTTTTGTCTCTACTGGGATTTAACCCTAGTTGCCCATGGTCTTTTCAATCTCATTGACCATTAGGCCACACCCTTGGATGCAATATCTGATCTTTTATCTTCTATTTACATAATTCCATTGGGATCGAGAAGGGATATGAGTGAGCAAAAAGAGAGCCTAAAATTTTGAGCTGAACCATGCATGTAAATGTACTTTCTAAATAATGAGTGCAATAACATTCCTTAGGAGAAGAATACACCTGGGGATGAGGAAGAGGGGATGCGGGAGGGCAGAAGCATAAACGGCACCAAAGGAACATTTATAAGTGAATCAATAACCAAAAACAGTATCCAGTTCGACCATGAAGAGTTTGAGTACAAGTTGATATGCTTAATATACCTGCAACGCGAGAAAAATGGGCACAATAACGTTTTTTGCGTTTTTTGCAAAGTGCATGGCAGGCATTTGTCTGTGTTTTTCCACGCAGCAGACTCACTTCTTCATGAATGCACAGTTGTTCCCGAGACCCTAAGACTACCATTTTGGGCCTATACATCACATTATATCGACAAAATCAGACACTTTATGGCATACGTAGATGCGAAGTATTGCAAATTACAAATCCTTTTAACAACATGCTGCCACTGAACTAGGACACTATCTGAAAGATTTCAATAATATGCTAACGGTAAAAGATAGTGCTAGTGTCACATGTTCAATAATGCAATCACAGTTTGATTCTACCTATAGTTGGTCCTCTTTAACTCTTTCACCACTTGTCGAATTTGGCTATGCGTTCGTGATGCATATACAATACTCGGTAATGTTGAAGATTCAGATTGAGAAGACTCATCAGACTGCTGGCTACTGGTAATATGATCTCTTCTTCCACTCTTCCGGACAGAGAAACCCCCCAAACTCTTCCTCCAAGCCAATGTGGCACAAAGAAGGCACAAGGTCTTCCCTGTCCCAGTTGGACTCTCAAGCAATGCGTTACATCTCTGCCACATCACAAGCATTCATTAAGTAAAACAAGAAACTTTTAAGACTACACGAAAAAGAAAATAAAAAGGATTACAGACATGGAAACACACTTCATGTAAACAAAGATGATCTGGATTCTAGAAAATATATTGTATCTAGCACGTCAGATGTTGCTTCTACTCTTTTGGAAAAAAATAGTTGGGCAGCTTCTTACTGTGAAGATACCATGTTGATTGGACCATGGAGTGGCAGAGCCATAGCTAAGGAAGGCAGTTCAATTGAACACTCTTCGCTGGAAAATCATAGTGCGCAAATAAGGCAAAACTAATTTTTTCTATATATATAAAAACTTTTGAATCGCCTTGACATGATGAGGGAAGTTTCCATTGTAGAGGCAAAGGTAGTTCAAAATTTTCTTTAGGTCGCAGGTTCGAATTTTTTGAATCCCCTTGTTAAAACTCCTTGCTCCACTGGTGAGACCACGTGTAATTATCAAGAAACTACAACAAATAAGGGTGATTTTCCTTATTCCCAACAACAGAAGCCCTATTCAAGCAATGATCAAAGTATCTAACATCAAATGGTCACTAGTTGAAACATTAACTCACTAAATACTATAAATTCCACAGAAAATACTTCTTCTTTCACCAGCCATCCAAAACAAAATCTAGAAGCTTCGTGATTGTTAACTTCAACTACCAATAAAGTTGTATCCAAAAGCATTCTAAAAAACAATGAATGATGAAGAAAGACATAATACATTTTGAAGGGAGTGAATGACTTTTTCCATGTAAGCGATCTGGCAATCGTAAGCTTCGTAAGGGAAATCGACATCGATTCCCCTAATTTTGTAAGTCGGCATCTTGTTGAATGCGAGGGATTCGCTTCCACTGAAAAGCCTTTTTTGCTAATGGACGAACCCTAGGACTGTTTCACATTGCAAAGCCTTCGAGGTTTTCCCGCCATATTCCTGCGTCTTTCACATGAAACAATACGGCGTCGTCGCGTTTTGTTGAATCAATGGTAGGATTGTCTTTTTATTTGTTAACTTACGTGGCGATGGGCAATGCCTCGACCCGCTAATATAATGGCCAAAGTTCTACGTGAAATTATTGAGAAAACGGAAAAAGTTCAAATATGTCCTCTGATAATACTTTAGCTTATCGTCAAATACTTGATTAAATATGTTCTTATTTTAAATAATTCTCCTATTAAGTAAGAGAATTATTTAAAATAAAAATATATTAAATTAAGTATTTGATGATAAGAATATATGTGAGCTAAAGAATTAATGAATGATAAATTCGCTCAATTTCACATAGTACAATGATCGTTGACTAACGACACGAGTAATTATTGACATAATAGCTATATAAAATGATTGTTGACATTGTGAAGAAAGACATAATACATTTTGAAGGTAGCAAACGTGCAAATTACTCAATCATGACACGAGGAGATAGTGAGTAATAAATAACAATGTCGAATCCTATCATGAGTCTGATAATTAGAATGAGTACAATCTAAATTCTTTGGCGATGATTCATTAGAGTGAAACTCTAGTGCTAACAACCACGGTAGTTTCAGTTTCAACGACATATATTTAAGAATAATTGTAGTTAAAATCTGGAATGGGCTGATCGATCCCTATAAGTGTTGTCTCGTTCCTTTTGCCAATAACAATGCTTTCCTGATGGGCTAATTATAAATACATTTATGTAATCAAATACAAGTAATATCATTAAGATGGAGTAATTATTGAGTTTCGTAGTCACTTAATGAACAAATCTAATAGTTAAAAAGTCGCTAAAAGTTAAATTAAAAAAAAACAATAATTAAACTTTCTTTCAATTTAAATTCTCAAATCATTGGCATAAGGACATTAAGAATCATCGACATGACGATACAAACAACCATTGACATAAAATGATCATTGACAGTAATTCTTGACCTAATAACAGTATAAAATGATTGTTGACTTTAATTTATAACGATAAAAACAACCGTTGACATAATTAACGTGAGTTCTTAATCATTTAACAAATAAATCTAACAGTTAAAGACCGTTAGTAATTAAAGGAAACAATAATAACTAGGTTTTCTTTCGCGTGTCGAATTCATAATTTGTTGACATAACGACACAAATAACTGTTGAATAATAACGACATAAACTAATCGTCGACTAACGATACGAGTAATCATTGACATAATAGCGACATAAAATGATCGTTGACATTGTGACGATAAAAAATGATCGTTGACATGCATAATTATCGTGAATTATTAGTTGCTTAACAAACTAACCTAGCAGTTAAAGGTCGTTAATAATTAGGGAACAATAATGACTAGATTTTCTTTCGCTTCAAATTCTCAAATTGTTGACATAACGACACGAATAACCGTTTGCATAAGACATACTATATAAAATAGTTATTGCCATTATAATGACATAAAATGATTGTCGACATAACGACACGAAAAGTCATTGACACTGTAATGAAAAAAATATTCTTGACATAATTATCACGAGTTCTTAGTCACTTGACGAACTAATTTAGTAGTTAAAGGTAATTAATAATTAAAAAAAATGATTACTTACTAGGTTTTCTCCCTCTTCAAATTCTCAAATCTTTGACATAACGATACGAATAATTGTTGACATAATAATGATATAAATAATTATTGATACATTATAATTAACGATATAAAACGTTCATTGATATAGCGAGTACGAGTAATCATTGACACAACAACGACATAAAATGATCGTTATTGTAACGACGAAAAATGATCGTTGACATAATTAACACAATGCGAGTTCTTACTCACTTAACAAACTAATCTAACACTTAAAGGTCGTTACTAATTAAAAGAAACTATAATAACTATATTTTCTTCCGCTTCAACTTCTCAAATCGTTGACATGACGATGAAAGATGATAGTTTGCTATTTATGTTTAATTAATCACAACATACTAACTAGTAATTACATACAATATTATACATAAATACTTATATAGTTATTGCTGACCGTAATATATATTGATCATCATAAATCAAGAAAATAGTCTTTCAGCCCGCGCATCACATATTTACATCAAACTAATACATGAAAAAATTATAACATTAATTAACATGCTTAATCATTACTCTTTCAAAAAATTGCTTGATTTCACGATTTTTAAGTCAGGTGATGTTTTGAGCTTGAAATCATCGATAGTTCTTAGGTAATAAAACTACAAAAAGGAATCAACTGATGAGGTAAAAAACATGTGCTTCTGAGCAACTTTTGAAAGCTTTCTCACTCATCTTATTTTGTCTTTTTAAGTACACACTTAATGCAAAATATGCGTGACTAATTGCATAAATCATGTTTACCTTTTTATTTTTAAAAATAAAAAATAAAAATTAATTACTTACCCAATTTTGCACATAATGTATTTTTTTTTGTGAATTGTTGATTAATTACTATTCAATATGTGTTGCATCCTCAAACTAATTAAGAGTTCATTTAATTTGATATTTAAATGTTGAAATTGATTTTTTAAAAGAAAAACAAAAGAGAGTTTCAATGAAAAAAAATCTTACTATTTATGATAAACAATTTATTTCTACTCACCCCCAGCGATCGACACTTTATGCAAAGTTCCACTTCTTAAAAAAATAAAGATGTTTATATGCACTAAAAAGTGTGGTCTCTAATGTTCAGTAACGATTACCTTTTATCTATTGTATAGATTAATTTATATAGGAAATTATGGGAAAATAGATGTTATTTTTTTAAAAAAAAAAAAGAATATTCCCTCTTTTTTTTTTACATCAAATTAATATATAAAAATTTATGACACTAATTGACATACTTAATTATTACTAATACTTCTCACTAAAAGGGAAAAGTAAGAGAAAAAATAATTATATAATTGTTTTTGTTAAATGAAAATTATGCACGACATGATTTAAATTAAACTCTGATAGATCTATAAACATGAAATCAGGAAAAGGTGTTATAAAAGAATTTATCCGAGATAAACATGATAACTGAATCACATATTATTTGAGAAACATCTTCAGAACCTCGATTATCAAAGCAGAACTATGTGCCCTACTACAAGGACTGATTATTGTTAAACAAAATAATTTGACACTATTACAAGTAGATATAATTTGCAAAAAAAATTCATTCATTATCTACAAAATGATCATCCTACTTATACGAATATTTTATTTAATTGCAGGACAGTACTTCATCAGGTGGGAAACCCTCAATCTAATATAGATTTTTTGAAGTAAATCAAGTGGCAGATACACTAATTAAGAAGGATTCTAGGTCGATGTAAGCTAACTTTTTTACGCACTAAACATCTCTACCCTTGTTTGTGTCTAGGAAGTTGAAAGCAGATAAAGAGATAGCTCTTTTTGTTAAATTTAAAAAGTCACTTACTATATAAGATAGTGTACTAGTTACTCTTTTAACTCCCCTCTTCGCAAATTAATTAGTGGTTTCTCTGCTATGCCATATATTGATGCATATTAAGTTATGTTAATATAATATCTTTGTTTATCAAAAAAAAAATTACTACCCTTTCAAAAAATTGCTCTTCTTTCACGATTTTTAAGTCAGGCGATGTTTTGAACTTGAAATCATCGGTAGTTCCTAGGTAATAAAATAACAAAAAGGAATCAACTAATGAGGATTAAAACGTGTGTTTCTGAGCAATTTTTGAAAGTTTTGCTATCCAAATAATTTTGTCTTTTAAAATAAAATTTACTTAATGCAACATAAATGTGACTATCTGCACAAATCATGTTTTTTTTTTTTAAAATTAGTTAATCAATTGTGACATATAATGCATTTTTTTTTGTGAATAGTCAATTAATATTATTTAATGTGTTGCATTCTTAAACTAATTATAAAATTTATTTAATTTGATATTTAAGTGTCAAAACTGATACTTTCAAAGAATAAAGAGAGCGCCAATAGAAAAAATGAAGTAGAAGAATAATAATATACTGTCACTAAAATGTACATTTTTACGCACTCAAGAGTATTGTGATCTCTAGTGTTCAGAAACGGTTACCTTTTACCCATTGTATAAGTTAATTTATATAGAAAATTATGGAGAAATAAATATTCTTTTTTAAAAAATAATAAATATTCCCTCTTCTTTTTATTTTTTTCCTTCTTATTTTTTTGATATAGCTAGCTTCAAAAGACAGGTATAATCATGTGAGTTTTAGATAATGAGTAGTTATTTGTTGTATGTGAGTGTTAGTATTTAATAGTGTGCTATCCCAAGACAATATTATTCATCATGAGAGTAAATTAGACACATAGCAAAGGAGAAACAACTACTATTAATATAAAAATTCTCTACCTTTTCCTCAAAAAAGATGAATGATCAAACACATTTTTTGGTATATTATTCATTTCAGTTCTGCCAATTCATTTAAGTTGTTATTATTATTATTTTAATACAAATTTAGCTTGCTAAGTTGCATCTAATTTTTTTACTTTTCTTACTTCAAAAATGTTAGTACTAAAAGATAGTTATCATAGGGGACATACAAGCTTCCATGGTTTTACTTCTGTGATGTTCAAATCTTTTACAGGTTTACTCGATAATTTTCAGACTTTTTTTTTGCAGCTATGATTGTTTTATAGAGAGAAAAAAAAAATTGAGTTGCATTTCATGGAACAAAATTGTAGATTTTTTTTTTTGTTAGTGCCTTGATTTGCTTGATTCTCACACACAAAAAAAGAAAAAAACACATTCATACACACCCATGAAAATAAATATTATTCTTTTTTGGTAGCTTAATAACAAAAAATCATTGCTAATATCGAGATTTTATATATCAAAAGATCTTGTAAGCTTTGGGCTATTTTTTTACCAAAAAAATAATAAATTACGGACTATTTAGCAATAAATTAGCGGTCAAGTTTGTAGCTGATTCATTTTTTCATATATGTTTTCAAGATTCAACACTTAATACATCTTCATTTGTCATCGTTGAGTCATCTGCATCTATATAACGTTTTAGTAACCAAATCTTTATGTGCTTGATTGAAGTGACTTCAATTTAGTGTTATTTTTCATTTAAAATTTCTTTCAATTTTGAGGAATTTTAGTAGCTCCATCAGTTGGCTACCCAAACTTTCATCTTGTTGGAGAGAATTTGATCTCCCCCGTCCTTCCCCATTTCCCTTAACCCCCCCCCCTCCCTTTTTTTTCTTCAAAAAATTCTTTCAATTTTGTACTCTAAAACAAACTCATTGCCCAGGTGAATCTTTTATTTTGATATATAGAATTTAGGGTATGTTTGGTAGAGACCAAGACATTTTTCAAATTTTCTATATTTTGTTGCTCAAAATTTTTGAATTTTTTTTTTCTTCAGAAAAAATTAATTTTTTTTAAAATGAGAAAAATAACTTTTTCAGTGGAGAACAAGTTTTAATGTGATATTTCACACTGATTATTTTTTCTCCATCATCCAACACATCCCATTTCACCCTCATAGCTCTCATTCCCACCATCCTCTTCCCCCATCGTGTTTGGTGTACCAAACACAAAAAATTAAATTTAAAAATTATTTATTTTCTAGAAAAATATTTTCCTGTCCAGTTCACCCTTATAAGACTTTTTTTAAAAAAAAAAAAAATTGGTTGCATTTTTTGTTTTGTTACCCTTCTATATCATGATTATGAACGTGTATATATATGAATTTCTTTGACAGATATAAGATTGAGTTATCGTATATCTTCATGGAAAATTCAGATGAGCAAAAGGGGACAGTTACAAACAAATTCATAGATGCTAAAGTGAATGTGCGGAGAAAAGGCATTTTAGATGCCTTTAGGGCAAGATCTCGAGTAGTAGTTGAGAAAGAATCTGGTGCAAATTCAATGTTCTTGAAGAATACTGCTACAACAAGCTTGGCCTATGATTTTATTAATTTTCTGCAGCCTTGTATTTTGGCTACCACCAAACCCATACCAATTACTAGTTCAGCTCCATATGCTAGCTGTCGTAAGCATAATTTTGCTTCCTACCTTTCCATTGAAGAGATTGAAAACTCCGAGTACTACACTCGCATGGTGATTCATTCTCCAAAATACCAAATTATTCATAGGTATACTTCGATCTCTGTCTGCTCTGGTACTATGTTTGAGTTATTTATATTAATTATATTCATTTTGAACAGGTATATGGACTGTGAGTTGGAGTTTCATGAAGATCAAAATCGACCTACTAATCTTCTCCGGAGAGTAGAACAGGAAAGCTACAAACATTTGAAGGGATTTAAGGATGTCCACTGAAGACACATGCAGGAGGTGCAATAAGAGCCTAAAGGATGAAGACATTTTCATGCACGGGTAATAATATATACATGCATAAATATATACTCGATCGATTATATATAATTAACTAAAAAAAAGGTAAATATATGTGTACTAGTATAATATTGTAAATTGTTTGTGACTTAACACACGCTCAAGATTCTGCAGTTTTGAATGTCGATCTGATGATGTGTATATTGTTAATTTTGAACAGTACATGCCGATGAGGGAACCATATCCTTACATTGCACAAGGAGAAATGGACGTGTGGAGTTTTACATTGACGATAAACGATTAACTTATCTACATTGAAGAACTAAGTTTTTTTTTTATGTTAATTAATGACTTTGTTTTATCAAAGTTATGTAATGATACTTAAGTAACAACTAGCTAGCTAGCCTAAAAAGGTCATTGCATGTCTTTCTGCAGTTAATCAATGTTTTTCTTCTGTTTGATTTTCATTTTCAGTTCAGTTTCTATGAAGACTTGATTTAGTATTAATTATGTCTAGTACTTATTTTGTTGAATCCTCTTTCAATAAATGCACGTAGGCAATTGATATGGTGTTGTGCGGAAGCTAACAAAATAATTAAACTTTGAATGACTATAAATTAGAAATAAAAAAAAAATATACCAAAAAAAATATATTATAACGTGGTTTGATCAAATTGACCTAATCTTATATGGGCGCGTGGAGATAACAATATATTATGTTAACATAGAAGAGAAAACAAATTCTCCCTTTAGATAAAATGTTCCAACCCTATAAAGGATCTTCAATCTATAAAAGTTTATTTATTTTTTCTCTCATCAGTTGGACTAAACGTGTTTAATATATATGTGCTAACTTATAAAGAACTACTTCGTATGCGCTCAATGTGATATAGGATCGATCGATGGCAATAGAATTAGTCCAAACTTAAAAGGACCATTTGATTAAAAAGGATGAGTGAAAAATAGAGTAATTAAAGAATATTTTTGTTTGTCACAATTTTTACATGTTAAACAGTTAAAGTATCTCCACTACATATGCTAAGCATGTGACAAAAAGAATTAATCTACCCTTTCGTGATAGATTTTGGATTAGATTTTAAAAATTTGTCTATAAATATCTGTTTGGTCATAGATTTTAGATCAAATTTTGAAAATCAGTTTTCAAAAAATTTTCAAGTTTCATAAATTAATCCGAACTAATTTTTAGGAGAAATTTCACTTTCACCCATAAAAGTTCTAAATTTTTCAAGTAAAATGCATGCCGCATATCTTAATATATAAAGCTTTTGGTTGGCCGTATATATATTAAGCTCTACATTGCTAATACTCACATAATTATAAGTTTTGCGCCAATAATTATAATTTTATTCGAGATAATATATAGCACAAGAATATATGAAGTAACAACACATAAGAATAACTAACAAAAACAAAGCCACCCTTAAAGTAAGCACTCGTCGCACATATATAACAATACTCCCTACATTATTATTCTCCACATAAGTGTTATCGACGAGTTAAATTCTGATAGATTTCCGACAATACATCCGTCGGAAATTCCCGTTATTTTGGTAGAGACATATCCAATAAAATTGAACAACTCAAGGGGCATATTGAGCATTAGGATTTGGAGATGCATATGCTAGAAATTCTTCATCGTTCTCCAATTCAATCATTTCCTCATTGTTTCTAAGTATCCAAGCTTCAATTCCATCTTTCTTCCCATTTTCCACAAGAATAACTTCTTGGTTATTCAATGAGCCAATAGAGTCAATGAAGGGAGCAACAAAAATAGGCTTTCCCCATCCAAAATCAACATCACAAAGTCCAAAATTGCACCAACTTGAGAACTTGTAAATATCTAATTCTGGAAACAACTTCTGAAATTGTGTTGCCATATCCACAAAACAATCAAGAACATTATCACCTTCCATGGCCTTCAAGTTTTCACTATTCATATTCTCAAACATCTCTCTCACAACTCCCACCAAGTGAGGCAACTCTACTTCACTAATTCCTTTTACTCCTCTTGTTGCTAAAATCATGTGCTTCCAAATGAAAGTTGTTAATGCCTCGACTCGAGTTGGATTAGGCACATTTTCACTAGACACTTTCATCTTAATGGCTTCAATTTCATTCCATTATCGCCACCACGTGCAATCTTAGCCCACGTGTTGAAAAAAACACTCATTGATGCAACATCCAAGAGCTTATGAAACAAGACTCCACCAATTGCTATTCCCCCCACAGTCAAATTTATGGAAACTAGAGTTTCAAGACTTTGTACTTGATTTATCATGCTACCCATGCTGGCATTTTGTGGAAGGAAGTTGATGAGTTGCGAGAGATCGGGGTTCTGAAGAAACTCATCCAAAAGAACGTTCTTTACGTGAGCCTCCACGTAAAGATCATTACAATCAACAGAAGTTGGATCTTCTGAACTCAGCTGCCCAACAAGCGGATAGAATAGGGTTAGGTTTTTGAGAGAGAATTCTTGAGATGATTATGAACAATATTTGCGCTATTTATTTTTGAAAGTGCGTTGTTATTTTTGTAGAAGAAGATAGGTGTGATGCATATTGCAGGTGCTAGTTGATCAAAAATGCACAATTTGTGATTTCTCAGGTGTGGAGGTGTTGGTGTAGATGGCTTCACTTTTTTCTTTGAGAGGATAATGGTTTCCATTATTGCTAATTAAGTTAATGAGCTCCTTGTGATTCTTCAAAGAATGTAATTAGTTTCATTTATATACAAGAAAGCTCATTGTGATTCACCGCGTTTTGTCAAATTAAATATGCGCACATGGTACACATGTACATGACACAATTAAATTGTGTTGGGGTTCTTAATTAAGTTAATAATTAATGACCAATTAAAGTGATATTGTCTGAAGCAGCATTCAACTGAAAGGGGAGAAAATGGTAAACCAATCAGCTAACACCTACTTCAATTTGTTAATGTTCAAACGGTATTATAATACTAAAAAAAGAAAAGGAATAAGGTGGGATATTAATGCAAAGTTTAATAATAAAGTAAATTAACAATATTTTGCACGCGGTCCGCAGTCTTTGGTACAAATATTATTTAACTATAATGCAAGAATAATTAAGAAGATTTTTGTTTGCCACAATTTTTACATGTTAAACAGTTCCAAGTATCTCCATTGCATATGCTAGTGCCTCGTCCTAAATCTTGAATTTAAATTTTGAAAATCTATTTTTAAATATATCTTTGATCATAGATTTTGTATCAAATTTTGAAAATATATCTTCAATTTTTTTTCAAGTTTTAAAAAAAGATCCAGATAAGTTTTTAGGAGAAATTTCACTTTTCTTTGCAAAAATTCAAAAATTTTGTCAAGTAAAATACATGTTTAAACACAACTTCAAGTTTCAAAAATTTAATTTTTAAATTTTAAGGACCCGTCTGGCCATAAAACCCAAAAATATATTCACTTTATTTGGTATTCACTTTAAAGTTGAAAACAGAGTTGGAATTGTGTTTGGCCATAATATTTTCAAAAATATTTTAGACTATTGAGTTGGTGTAGTATTTAAAAATAAAGTGAGAGAAAAAATTGAATTCGAAAATAGTGAATACACCTCAAGAGGTGTTTTTCAATAAATCAAAAATTGTGAAAACATATTCCGGAATATGTTTTTGATTTTCATGGTCAAACAAGTATTCTGAAATAAAGTGAAAACGTAGTCCAACATATTGTGAATAATATTTATGGCCAAACGCCTACTAAGTTTTAACTTAAAAATTTATGTTCAAACGAAAGCTAAGTTAAATATCGGTGCTATCATGAATTTGATCATTTAGGCTACATGTCAAATTGGGGCTAGATTCGAAAGAGAAAAAAATGATAAGGTTATGGATAAAGGTGCTCCACTGTAATTTGGCATATATTCAAAGAACAACGTGATCTTCGTTACGTGAACTGGAAGGTAAAAATATGTCTCCCATAACACCATTTTTTACAGTGTGACATTTTCTTTTATATTTGAAGGTTCAAATTTCTTAATTTTGAGATCATGTGCTTGAATATAAATTTTTAAAATTTTTTGAAATAAAATTTATATACTTATAAATTACGTATGTTAAGAATACTATATAAGACACAATAATTTATAATTTAAAGGCATATAAAAAATTACGATTAAAAGATAATTTGTTTAATCCTCGAAATTCAAATATTATCACATTATGACAGTGATATCACCCATCACACTTCTATCCACGAGGCTTTTGGTAGAGTGGTAATTAGCGCTCTTTCATTCTTAACCAGATGTCTCTGTTAGATTTTAGAGCCCAACAAGGTGCGAAATTACTTTTATTAGGAAACATTTTACTCACAACATGAAATTTTTCAGCCAGAGTAAATTCAAATTTAATGAGGCCCCAGTACAATTATCAAACATCGGATTGAAGACAAAAAGGAAACACCATGCTTCTATAGTTTTTCTTAAATTTAAAACTATTTTCGAAACATATTCACTCAATTAATTTAAACTCGCGTTCATAAAGTAAATTAAAAAAGAAAAGTGCTTCCTATTACATTTTCTTTAAATTCCAAAGTTTATATTTGAATTTGCGCCGCTTAAGGACAATTGAAATGAAAAAAATGTTCTCCACTCCTCTCTTTTGGATAATTTACATTTATCCTCTGTTATATCATTAAATCAAATCTATTTCTACTGTTATATTATGCAGTCAAATTTACCCCTTTATTTTAATATATTGATCAAATTTACCTTTTTATTTTAATATATTGGTCAAATTTACCCTCCATTATATCGTGACCACAATCACCTCCATCATTAACAAAGTTTTCAAATATACCCTTAAATTACTCTCCCAATTTCCTTTTCAATTACCCAAATTCACTTCGTAACCCATGTGTCAATCCGTGAACAATTCTCAAGTTTTATAAACAAAAGTTTTTATTTTCACAATTCAAAGTTTGAGAAGTTTAATTAAGAGTATAAAAATCTATTTTATATTTTACTTATGATATTACATTGAATATTTTATTATTATGATAAATTTTGGTATAACCTCATCATTACTTGTGAGTAAAGTAAATTTTTATCTGATGCATAATTATAAAAGTACTGAAATACCCCCAAGTATAAGAACGATCACTGGCCTCTGAATATCTGTTTCTTTTATCACTTTTTTGAGAGTTGAAATCAGGAGAAATCCACTAAAGCTTTGTAATGGGAAGTTCTTTTTTTCCCCAGTCTCATCTCTGTCATTCTCCATTTTCTTCTTCATCTTCATCACTGTGTTCTTCCCAATTTACACCTTTGCTTTCTTGCCCAAGAAATGCCCAAAGATGTAAAAAAAAGAGACCAGTTATGGCGTGTATGCACTCAGAAAATCAAAAGGAAAGCGATTTCTGCAGAAGAAGAACAATTCTTTTCGTGGGGTTCTCAGTTCTTCCACTTATCAACTTGAGGGCAACATCTCTTGAAGATTTGTCAAAAGGTCAAACATTCTTTCCCCTTTTTTTATGATTCGACATTGCTTTGCTCTGAGTTGAAAGAATCAAAAGGGTTCTTCGTTTCTTTTAAGTTGCAATGTGTTCTTTAGTTAGTAGAGTCATTAAAGTTGCATTGTAGTTGGCAATACATTCTGATTTATAGGGATTTACTTTCATTTTGATTGCCATTTAGTCTTTTTCTGTCAGTTGACAGTTCGAATTAATGACAAGATGATTTAGCAAAGTGGGTTCTCCATTTCTTTAAGTCGCAATGAGTTCTTTAGTTTGTAGAATCGATGAATATGATAAAAGCTTGGTCCATTTCAGTGGCTTAAGTGTAACCAGTATGAATTTCTTGAAGTATTGCACTGTAGTTAGCAATAGATTCTGATTTATAGGGATTTAACTTCATTGCCTTTTAGTCTTTTTCTATCTGTTGATTCGAATTAATGACAAGATGATTTAGCAAAGGGGTTCTCCGTTTCCTTAAGTCGCAATGTGTTTAGTTTATTGAATGGATGAATATGATAAAAGCTAGGTTCATTTCTGTGGCTTAAGTGTAACCAGTACGAATTTGTTGAAGTATTGCACTGTAGTTAGCTATAGATTCTTATTTTAGGGATTTACCTTCATTGCCATTTAGTCTTGTTCTATCAGTTGACGGTTCAAATTAGTGACAAGACGATTTAGCAAAGGGTTCTCTCTTTCTTTAAGTCACAATGTGTTTAGTTTATAGAATCACTGAATATGATAAAGCTAGGTCGATTTCAGTGGCTTAAATGTTAAACAGTATGAATTTCTTGAAGTATTTCACTGTAGTTAGCAATAGATTCTTATTTTAGGGATTTACCTTCATTGCCATTTAGTCTTTTTCTGTCAGTTGACAGTGAGAATTAATGACAAGATGCTATAGCAAAGGGGGTTCTCCCTTTCTTTAAGTCGCAATGTGTTTAGTTTATAGAATCGATGAATAGATAAAAGCTAGGTCCATTTCAGTGGCTTAAATGGTAACCAGTACGAATTTCTTGAAGTGTTGCACTGTAGTTAGCAATAGATTCTTATTTTAGGGATTTACCTTGATTGCAATTTAGTCTTTTTTCCATCCTAAAAAAAAATTGAGTCTTTTTTCTACCAGTTGATGGTTTGAATTAATGACACTTCAAATCGCAATGTGTTTAGTTTATAGAATCGATGAATATGATAAAAGCAGCTAGGTTCATTTCAATGGCTTAAAGGTAACCAGTACGAATTTCTTGAACTACTGCACTGTAGTTAGCAATAGATTCATTGCTATTTTAGGGATTCACCTTCATTGCTATTTAGTCTTTTTCTATCAGTTGATGCTTCAAATTAATGACAACAAGATTTAGCTTTAGGTAGATCTAAGGTACGTTAGTCTGCTGCTGGTTTGGCACTTAAAATGGTTGCATTAATTTCAAGTGCTTATTTTCTTGTTTCCTTGGCTGAAAAACAGCAGTTTTCAGTTAGAGTCATGTGAGGTTTTGAACTTATTATCAGTGGAACTAATGTATGTTAACAATTGGTAGATCTAAGGGTTGTGCCCAATATATTTATCTCACCTCTGAACGGTATTTGGGAAGAATGTTGCTTAAGATATTTTGGAATTGACAATGGTTTCCTAAGTGTCCAGGTTTAGGCAATCTAAATAGTATTTTGTCATTCTCAGATTTGGATTAGATATCTGCCTTTGTCCCTTTATAAATAAGATTACCTCTGGGAGGCATAAGTGCTTATCGTCCAAATTTTTTCTTCCTTCATGTGCAAATTAATGCTTGCAGTTCAAAAATAGCCATTAGTAATAGCTTCTAGTTAACTTAAATCTATGAGTACTGAGATAAGTGATGATGTCCTTGCCAATAAATTCTGTTTCCAATTTTTTCTGTTTGTTGCTTGATTGTTGTATAGCCTTGTAAACAGAATATGCTTGTTTTTAAAGGCTTTTCGTCAAATGATTTTTTTAGAGAAATAGTTTGGGAGAGTTGGTAGGTTTTGTTTGGCCAAATCATAAAAACACGAGATGTCAATTGCCAAAAAAAATAAGCTACGAGATGTCTTGACTTGTGTAGATTCTCATGTTTTTCGATGGAGAGCCCAAATTATGTTGACTCCTTCAAATAGAATGGTTTGTTCATACAAAATATAAGTTACAAAAGGGTACTCTTTCAGCTGAATTTCTAACTTTAAGTGTAATGAAATGACAAAAGAGAAGCTTTAAGGCTAGAGTGCTTCCTTAGAAACTTTTCTCGGCTTATGAATTCATGAGTTTATTCCATCATTCCTTTGTTAGTCTTCTTCTTGTGGCTTCACGCTCTCCTGATCAGAAGGAAAAAAAGGAGGATGAGATTGCAAGGTAACTGCATCTGGATAATAAGAGTGGGATGTCCTGTGTGTGTTAACTTTGTTCACCTTGTTGGTCATGGTGAAAGTATACACTTCTAAATGTTGCGGTGAGGGAGGTGGAGACGTAGTATAAGAAAACGTTTCTAAATATTGCAGTGAGGAGATGGAAACGTAGCATAAGGAAGTACATATTCATATCAAAGACAGATATAACATTGCTTCTCATTACTGGGCTTATTTATCAGAAAGGAGTGCATTCAATCTCCTTTGCTTTGTATTTTGTTGGTCTGGTAAAATGACGATTAATAACTAGCATAATTTTCCCGTGATTAACTGGAATTACTTACATTTGTTATTTGTAATTGTGGTCAATATCTGAAAGGTGTTTCCAGATACTGCGATCTTGTACTTAGATTTGTGAGGACTTTATACCCCATAACCTCTGAAGCCTTTTCCAGTGTGACTAACTCTCTCTCATACTATACAGATTCTCATGGGCGGCCGCAGAAAGAGGAAACAGAGGTCTGAATTTATGCCTACTATTTCCTTGAAAAATGATTGAGAGAATGGATTCTGCTATACTTGCATTTCTACATTATCCTCAGCTTTATATGCTCTCAGTCAATACTTTCTTGTAACCAGCAAACAATTCAAGGAAGTGCAGGGAATCCCTTCCTTTCTCTACTTAATGGACTTGGAGTTGTTGGTTCAGGCGTGCTTGGTTCTCTCTATGCCTTGGCTCGAAATGAGAAGGCAGTTTCAGATGCAACCATTGAATCTGTAAGCTGGATAGCTCTCTATATCTTTTGTCAGTTGTAATCTTACTTCCATTATTTATCTATTGCATGATGCAGTTGTTGCTCCTAACGGTACAATATTTTTGTAGCAACATTTCTTAGCAGAGAGTGCAGAATATAATTATTTTAGGGTGGGGTGCAAGCTTGTATAAATTAGTCACCATTTGGCCTGAACTTGTTTCAAACAGTTTAAACATAGAACATGTGCAAGTGATCTTTACATGCTTAGACTATTAGCTTAATGTTTATGTTAAATTGTAAGATTATAGGCAGAAAGGAGTTTTAGTTTCTTGGGTTGCTTTTACTAATTAGGATCTGCTTTCATGTACTCAGATGAAAAATAAGCTGAAGGACAAGGAAGATGCATTTGTTTCAATGGAGAAACAATTTGAGTCTGAGATGCTGAACGAGAGGAAAGATCGAAATAATCTAATTAGGCGAGAAGGTGAAGAGCGGCAAGCTCTGGTTAAGCAATTACAGACAGTGAAGTTTGCAGTAATGACCCTTGGTCAGGAGCTGGAAAAAGAAAAAAAAATTGCTGAGGAGCTCAAAGTTAAGATCGAGGGCCTTCAAAATGACCTCATGCAGACGAAGGAGGATAAGAAGAAATTGCAGAAAGAGCTTAAAGAGAAGCTTGATTTGATACAGGTTCTGCAAGAAAAAATTGCTCTTTTAACTACAGAGATCAAAGATAAAGAGGCAAGTCTTCAGAGTAGCACCTCTAAACTAGCTGAAAAAGAATCGGAGGTAGATAGATTGAGCTCTATGTATCAGCAATCCCAGGATCAGCTGATGAATTTGACTTCAGAAATCAAAGAACTTAAAGATGAAGTCCAGAAAAGAGAGAGAGAACTGGAGTTGAAACGTGTATCAGAAGACAACCTGAATGTGCAATTAAATTCTTTGCTCCTTGAGAGAGATGACTCTAAAAAAGAGCTTCATGCTATTCAAAAGGAATACAGTGAGTTCAAGTCCAATTCTGAAGAGAAAGTGGCTTCAGATGCGACGCTGTTGGGGGAACAAGAAAAGAGACTACACCAGCTTGAGGAACAACTTGGCACTGCCTTAGGTGAAGTGAGCAAAAATAAAGTGCTAATTGCTGATCTGACTCAAGAAAAAGAAAACCTTAGGAGAATGGTGGATGCTGAGCTGGACAATGTAAACAAGTTGAAGCAAGAGATTGAAGTCACTCAAGAAAGTCTTGAGAAATCAAGAAGTGAAGCTTCTGATATAACAGTACAACTAGAGCAGTCGAGGCATCTTTGCTCCAAACTTGAAGCTGAGGTTTCTGAACTTCAGATGGAATTGGAGGAAACAAGGACATCATTACAGAGGAGCATCGATGAGACAAAACATGGTGCAGAGCTCTTAGCTGCCGAGCTGACCACTACTAGGGAGCTTCTAAAGAAAACAAATGAAGAAATGCACACTATGTCAAATGAGCTAGCAGCTGTTTCTGAGAATCGTGATAGCTTACAGACAGAGCTAGTTGATGTCTATAAGAAAGCAGAACGTGCTGCTAATGAACTGAAACAAGAAAAGAACATTGTTGCAACACTGGACAAAGAATTAAAGTTTTTGGAGTCTCAAATTACAGGAGAGAAAGAGTTACGGAAGAATCTAGAAGAAGAGTTGGAAAAGGCTACAGAATCACTTGACGAGATGAATCGAAATGCGTTGGCACTTGCAAAGGAGCTGGAGTTTGCTAATTCTCGTATGTCTAGCCTCGAAGATGAGAGAGAAGTGCTCCAAAAGTCTGTTTCTGAGCAGAAGCAAATTTCACAAGAAGCCCGAGAAAATCTGGAAGATGCCCATAGCCTTTTGATGAAACTTGGCAAGGAACGCGAGAGTCTTGAGAAGAGAGCAAAGAAATTGGAAGATGAAATGGCAGCAGCAAAAGGTGAGATTTTGCGGCTGCGGTCCCAAATAAACTCAGTAAAAGCTCCAGTGAAGAATGAGGAAAATGTTGAATCTGGTGAAAAGGAAAAGGCAAAGGCAACAGTATCAGCAAAGAGAACTACTACCAGGAGGAGGAAGACAGCTGCTAAGCAGGAGGAATCATAGTTGGCTGTTTTCTAAATGACATATCTTACTTCTTTTTTGTCCTTGACTCATTTGTTTGCGATAATTATTAGTGTATTATAGAGATGCCAGAATTAGGACATTGCCATTGGAAGAATCTTCAAGCTGTATTGTCTTTTGAGTGTACATTTCCAGGCGAGAAGTTGCACAAAAAAATAGGATATCATCATTTAGTACATTTTTAGCATGTATGGCTCATCTCTGGATATTCAGTAAAGTTGCAGCTTGCACTTTATTAGTACCATGTTATCAGTAATAAAAATGAAAATGTAGCTGATACCATCTTTCCTTAAAAAAGTGAAAAGAATACTCATGTGTGTGAGAGTCGACCACAGTGGGAGTCGAACCCACGACCTTTTGATCCGAAGTCAAACGCGCTAATCCACTGCGCTATGCGGTCACTTGTTGGTGTAAATCCAATTCTTTTATATATAAAACAAAATAGATATTAAATTAAATTAATCTAATTTTAATTTAAAAAATTAGTCATATTGATATGTTATGTGGGTTGTGAGTTGTGACGACGTTTTACAGAGTTTAGGTGGAGACGATAGCCACCGAAGTCATCGTTGTTACTTCTTTTTACCAAATTTTCAGATTCAGAATTTATGTTAGCTCAATTGCCCAGATTTCCGCTTCGAAATTAGGGTTTCTCTCTCTCTCTGTTTCTAATCCCAATTCCCAATTACTCAATCGTCTGTCGATTTTAGAGCTATTAGATTGTTCTTTGCTTCGAATTTACTTCAATTGTTTCGCCCCTGATAGCTGAAGCAATTGATTTTTTTGTAAAAAAAGAGTCGGTTTTGAATTCTGATTCTTTCACAATAGAGTTATTGGTGAAAGAGGATCGAAACAGTCATGTTCTATGGAACGGCAGTGTGGGATCCGTGGCTTATTGTTGCTCAGATTGTGTGTTTTCAATGTTTATACTATTTGACGCTGGGTATATTCATGGCTATTCTTGTTGGAACTCGTGTTTCTCGAATTAGTCTCGTCTATTTCTTTGATTATGCCACTGTTACTGCTTCCACTGTCACCGGATGGTGCGTCATTGCCTCATTTATTCTCAGTTCACTTGCAGGGTGAGATTTCTGTTGAAGCTTTTTGTTTTAGTGCTTTCTTCAATTTCTTTGCTTTTTCTCGGATCTAAATTAATGTTGCGACAATATTCCTAATTCTATTATTTTAGGCATAGATGCATAGTGAAGAAAATAACTAAGTAGAATTGGTTGTGTACGTCCATAAATCCACCTTTCCATGACCCAAACTAGAAAAAAGAAAAATCTGATTTTTTTTAATTAACCGTGGTGTCGGGCCAGCTTGCACGCATCTCAACTAATTCCACGGGATACCTGCCACCTCTCACCAGCTAGGACAGATGGGAAAAAAGAAATAATCTGAATTGGATAGACTTCCCTGCTGAAAAATCAAATATTGTCAATTTGTCATCTTTGACTGTGTCTTCCATTACTGATTGGAAGCAGTCTAATTGTTTTGGGCATTGATATGTTTGGTGAGCTTGTCCATACATAATAAGTGTAGCAATGGGAATTTAAAGAGATTGTCCATACATAATAATGGTTTCAGAAATGTGAGTTTGAAGAGATTGGATCAGTGTTTTACAGCATGTTAGTTTGATCTTCGACGTTGAATTAATTTAACTGGTTGGATTGTTTTACTATATCTTCTATTCTTATGTTTGGGGTGAACTTAGAGTTGGGGGACAAGGTAAAAGAAAGGCTGAGGAACTTACGCTTGGGAAGTAAAGAAACTGGAGATGCAACCGTAAATAAGCCAAAAAAGGAGTGGAAAATAATATAGCATGATACTTTTTATCTCTCTAATCTGTACTTTCGTTTTGACTTTTTTATGCGCATGCTGGTCTCGGGTGAGAAAATGTATATTCTGTGAATGACTTCCTAACTTTCCAATAAATCTGGTTCAACATGCATAATTGATTTTTTTTTCTTGTTGCAATATGCAGAGCTGGCTTTTTGCTTTATTTGATTGAGAGGTCAAGGAAGTGCTTAGATTTTTCAGCAACACTCTACATCGTCCATCTCTTAATATGTATTATCTATGGAGGTTGGCCTTCTTCAATAACATGGTGGGTTGTGAATGTTACGGGACTTGCGGTGATGGCATTGTTAGGTGAATACTTGTGCATAAGACGTGAATTACGCGAAATTCCAATTTCTAAATTTCGATCAAGTAAGCTCCTTTTCCTCCATTTTGAATAATTTCTGACTGAGAAAGCTTCTTTCCATTATTTCATCTCTCCGTATCATTAGCCTGAACACTACACTTTGTTCTGGCATCTTTCAACTCTACACACTATTTTATCTTTTCTTTAGGATTCTGATTATTGATGCTAACTGCTGTTATTTCTCTTCTATTTTGGATCATTTATTTGTATTCTAAAGTTGAAGTGCTTGAGATATCTATGCTTTAACTGTTGGATCTCACCGGTGGTTATTAACACCTCATTTCTCTTCGCTATTGCATAGAGTATGAAGATCTTTGTCAATCTCTTCTACTATATTAGTAAACTTTGTGAAATTTCCTCTTTCATGGGTGCTTAGGCTGCAGCTTGTCATCAGAGCTTTCTAAAGATGAGATAGCATGTATGATTCGTGAACATCTTGGTATTTGGTATGATGCACTAGGTTTGTCAATTAATTAGAGCAGTACTTGCAGTAATAAATTTGTTAAATGAGAGTAAGGCAGAAAAGATGAAGGGGAGGTGAGGCGAAGTAGAAGAAAGTGGTGCAGTTGATGGATACTGCTAGTTTGACGTAAGTTACATAGAGCCATTAATGTGTGCTTTTAACAACACTGAACGGTTCTATTTTCAGCTTGAATAGGGTCAGGTCGGGTTTGATCCCACTTCCCAAAAACAGTGTATATATTAGCATTTCTCATAATGGTGCAATAGTGAGCTTCAGAAAACAGAAGAGGAATATTAGCCGCCATTTGTTGTACTTCTCCTTTCGACTTTGTTTTAGTTCTCTGTTAGGCTTGTTAATAGAAAATGTCAATTTGTACTGAGAGAATCTAAATTATGATTGGCAGGGTCAGCCAGTGAGGAGAAGGCAAATGAAGACCTGGATGAGCAAATTCCTTTGTATCGTGTGGACAATATGGTTTGAAAGAAATCATAGGTGCTTTGAGGGTAGGGAGGAAACATTTCTTTTGTAAAAAATAGATTTATTCTCATTTTTTATTTTGCCGCTGATCCTATGCTGGAATTCTCCTCCAGATATAAGGGATCTAATTCCAGTAAGTAATTTTTTTGTACTAATCTGCAGTATCACCTTGGTACTATTGCTTTATGAAATAAAATTATCTTTACTTGTCAAAAAGAGAAAATCTTAATTTGACTGCTTTTTATCACTCTCATCAGAAGAGCGACTACCACTATATGACTTTAGTCTATTATTATTTTTTGCATCTGTTGGAAGTTCACATGACATACCATGTGTACAAAAACTAAATAGGGTCCTCATTCTGCTAATATGACTAACTTTTTGAAATACATTAAAATGTGTAGATGTTTGACTGAATTGAAGCGCAACATCAAGAACAATTGTCTTCTGATTTCTGTGATGGTGCTTCCCGATTTCCAAGGAGATTGATCTTGGATAAGCTTGTCAGCTTACAAGTCTGTCTCCTGATCTGACATCTAAAGCTTCATAGATGGGATTTATTTCCTTTTCTGGCAGCAATGTCATGTCGAATGTATTTGGAGATCAAAGCACAGAACAGGAAACAAGCTAAGCAGAGCTGTGGTGGTTAGACATCTTATGTACAACTTGAGGAGATTTAGAATGACGTAGCAAATTCTAATAAGACGACTGTGTTTGGCAAGGTATATGTAGATCTTAAGCACTCAGAAAGCATTTTGTTATTCGAAGATTTCTTAATGTGAAATTGCATGATAGGTGTTGCAGTAAATGTTCTTTTGTAATTCTTCTGATACTGTAATTGAAAGTTGTTTGATGCTTCTTGTTCCTGGTCTCCTGATCTTCGGCAAGCTTGGACAAAGATTGATGTCAATAGGTGAAGAATGTTTGATAGAAAACTTTACAAAGTTTAAAATTGAATATGTATGCTTTCTCTGAATTTAGTTGACTTGTTCGTTTGTCTGATAGTTCAATTCACTCTGAACCCAGGACCCAACTCTCGACCCCGACCCCAGGACCTTATCCATTTATCTTATAGGAAAACACTTTTCGTGGAAAACATTTTTCTTCATATCAAACACATCCTAAAAAGAGAAAAAGAAATGCTTGTAATCTGGGGGTATTTATTCGGTGGTTTACCCATTTTTTTATCCATATCATATAAGGGCGGGTCAGAGATTTTATCTGTTTTCACCTGACCCATATCCACTCCGACCCACCTGTTTGCCACCCCTGGGTTTGACCTTGATGAGGGTAGTGAAGAGTAAACTGCTGATTAATAGTAGTTAGTTTCTTCTTGATTTCCAGAGAGAGAGAGAGAGCAAGACCATGGGAAAGACAAGCGAAGAAAAAAAAAATTGTTCTTTGATATTCTTAAAAATACATACAAAAAGATAGATAGCGGCTTCCTAAATTATTATGTACAAACAGGGGTAGTTCAATTTACATTCATGCATATGCTTTCTCTCATTCTAGATAAAGATAATGTACATCAAAATTCTCTTCTTAGAAGAGCTTAGAATAAAAATCAATTTACGCCCAAAACTTCAGATGATTAATCCTTCTTCTCTCTCCATCCATAGTACAAAACTCATATTGTTCATGGTTCAACCGGCGGCTTTTCAGGCTTCCAAGACGATGAAATATCGTCCACAGCTTCAGAAACTGTTAGATATAATCCGTCTAATCCGAAGGCCTCAAGAGCATTCGAGTTAAACAGCTTTTCCATAACGTTTCCAACTGGATTTGCCAGCACAAGCTGCAACCATAGACCATCAAAGCATAAAGGATCGAGCAAGAAAAGAAATTGTGAAAACAGAAGCTTGACAAATGTAAGATTTTTACCTTAAGTGATCTTTTCTCAAGTATCCTTCTGAGTTCACATATTGTATCAATGCCACTAGTGTCTATAGCTGTCACAGCTGCAGAAGAGAACCCCCAAAATTTCGTTACTAGACATGTAGATTACTCGTGAAAAAAGAAGAAGAAGAAGAGCAGATGTGTTCTGTTTTTTCAACCAACCTGTCATGTCAATAATTACACATTTGATTGCAGGTTCTAGGTTGGCTTTGATTCTGTCTTCCTCTTCTCGAATCCATCTCAACGTCCTGTAGTTATATAAAGTTGCAAACTTTTAGTTGATACGACTCTAATGTAACAAAAATTTAACTTTTTTGAAGGTTAAACTTACCTTTCTTGTAAGTAGGTAGAATTTGCAAAGTAGAAAGGAGCTTCAACAGCTATGATAAGGAAAGAAGGAATCCTAACAGCTGTGTTGTATCTGCTTAGACTTTGAAATGACCGAGTACTCGAAATGTAGCCCAAGGCATTAGTATTTGGCCTTGTAACATGCAATAGGATCTTGAAAACTGAAATACCGACCTGAAGTTTTTTCATGAACAAAAGTTTTAGTACATTAGATATGGAGTAGTAGAAATGTAGGATTGAGATTTACGAGGAGAAGCTGCTTACGGCGATGGCTAGGCCAATAGGCACTGAGATGAAAAGAACGCCAAAAAAGGAAGACAAGCACGCGATGCAATCTAGTTTGTCAACTTTCCATAAACGGAATGCACCTTGATAATCAATTAGGCCGATTACTGCTGTTATAATAATTGCTGCCAATATGAGGTTAGGGGTGTAATGGAACAACGGCATGAGAAACAGCAGGGTGATAAGCACAGTTGCTGCCATTACTATATTTGAAACCACAGTTTTTCCTCCGGCATTATAACTTACAGCAGATCGAGAAAATGACCCTGCAACATTGAATTTTTAGTTAAATAAGGAAAAGAGAGAAAGAGAGACAACTAGGGGTGGCAAAATTAGCCTGTGGAAACATGACAGCTTAGTCCATTTCAGCCCCTAAAAAAGTGAGCTAATATGATCCGCTTTTAGCCCAAGTAACTTTTGTCCCGTCCAAATTCAGCCCTACCCGTCCATTTGACACCCCTAAAGACAACTAAAACCCGTGATCTGTGAAAGCAAAATCTGAAAAGAAGAATGTTGCTTGGATTGTACCAGTGGTGACAAAGCAGGAAGCACAAGAGCCAACAATGTTCATGAGTCCAAGAGCAATCATTTCCTTGTTACCATCAACTTGGTAATTCTCCATAGCAGCAAATGTCCTTCCTACTGCAATCCCTTCCTGCAGGGATGATAATATATAGGTCAAAGCACAAATCTCCTCCCTTTCTTACAATGCTAGAGTACTAGTAGTTAGTAATTCACTTACTGTGAGCGCTAAGACGCCAGTTATGATGCCAACCTTGAGAGCAAGAGCCATATGAACGCCACCAAAATGTAACATGTTCACCGATGGGGGATTTATCCCCTTTGGCAGGTGTCCAATCTGTGCAATAATCACGAGTGGCCCAAAGGTGAGGCTAGCAAAAGAATCTTTAAATCGATCTCATGCTTGAATAGATGAAAGTAGAAACGATGTATGTTACTCACAGTTGGGATTGCATGAGTTTCAGATTTAATGAAGTAAACTATGACAGTTGAGAGAATAACTGATACTAATGGAGCTGCTGCTGAAATCCAGAAAAGTTTTGGGTTCCTTGCACTCTGTTGTGTGGAAGAGCATTCACATCATTATTTGAAAAACGTTCAATAAGGGTATGAACATCTTTCTCGTCCACATAAACCAAAAAAAACTTACGATTTGCCTTGTAGTCAGCAGGAAGATGAGGAAACAAGCACCCATAACAACAGTTTGCCAAGTCCACTGCAAACAGATATTGCAAAGTTACAATAGTAATAATATATACCTTCAAGATATTTTTGGTCCTCGTGATATATGACTTAATACATTTCACCTTCAATCAATTAAAATGTGTGCTTGTATATGAAATAATAGTACAAACTTAACATAAGAACACGGGTAATTAAGTGGTAAAATTGTTCAAAGTTATGATAAATTTGTGAATATTCACAAGCAAAGGGATCAAAAGTGCACATTTTATTGGAGGGAACTTCTAACCTCATCTTTGTGTTCGAAAACCGAGGTCAAAACAGGAATTATTTGCATCTTGTTTGTGAAATGGACTATCCCTAGCAATCCTTTGAGTTGTTGCAAAGAGACAATGACTGCTGCACCAGCCATGAACCCTAGTAGAGTGGCCTTGGAGAGAAAATCAATGATGAATCCTAACCTGCAAGTTATCGAATGTTAAGTCGATTTCCATTTGAAAGCAAATGTAGAAGAAAAGGTTCATGAACAAAAGTAGTATATACCTGAAGAAACCCATTGCAGATTGCAACAATCCTGCACAAAGGGTTGCTGTGAAAGCAACTTGAAGATATACAATTGGCTCTTTGTTGTATGAAACTGCTTGACCGATCATTGTTCCCATTACAAGTGAGGCTATGGATACTGGACCAACTGCCAAGTGTCTTGAACTTCCCAAAACTGAATATATTAATGGCGGAACAAAGCTTGAATCTGTCTCACAATAATCCAACAAATGAGTATTTTACGCGACAATTGCCTTAAATCGTCACAGAAAGAAAAAGGTTCCCCACAGTTGCAAGGAATTTTGCTAAGGGCATTCAAAATTAATTTGGATAAAATAATATTTGACATATGTACATAGTAAGACCATGTATTAAGAGATAATTAGAAGAAATGAGATTTTTTCATGACGACTTTACGTATCAATTGCCTTAGCCATCACAAAAAGTGAAGCACACTTGCAAGGAATTTCATTAAGGACATTCAAAATTTAATGTGGATAAAAATTAACATTCAACATATGTGTATAGTAAGTGATAGTTTTAGCGGCGACCATGTGTTAGAGCTAATTAGAAGATATGCAAATTTTTCATGGCGATTTTACGTGACAATTGCATTTGTCGTCACAAAAGGTGAAGGTTCCACATAACAAAGTAATTTCGTTATGGGTATTCAAAATTCAATTTGTATAAAAAGTAATATTCGACATATGTACATGGTAAGTGATAGTTTTAGCGGCGACCATGTGCTAGACCTAATTAGAAGAAATAAGTTTTTTTTCGCGGCAACTTTACGTGACGATTGTATTTGTCGTGACAAAAAAGTGAAGGTTCCACAAAACAGCGAACTTTCGCAAGGGCATTCACAATTTGTACAAAAAAGTAACATCGATACATGTACATAGTAGAAGTGAATCAAGTGATAGTTTTAGCAACGACCATGTGTTAGAGCTAATTAGAAGAAATGAGAAATTTTCATGGAGACTTTATGTGACCGTTGCCTTATTCGTCACAAAAAGTAAGGATTCCACGTATTCAATGTCTAATATATAGATTTATAAAACGTAGTATTTGACATATATACAAAGTATAATGTCCAATGACAGAAGCCTTTCAAAGATTATTACAAAAAGTGATAGTTTTAGCCCGTGGCAGAGCCAAAATTTTCACCAGGATTCAAAATATGAAAAAGTAAACACACGAAAAAGTCGAAGGGGTTCAACATATACTATATATGCATAAAAAATAATTTCAACTATATATAAATAGTGTAATATTCCGTTGAAGGGGGTTCGAATCCGCCCCTGGTTTTAGCTGCGACCATGTGTTATAGCTTAGAAGAAACAAATGAGAATTTTTCATGGCGACTTTACGTGACCATTGCCTTAGTTCGTCACAAAAAGTAATGATAATCAGGATGTCTAATATATAGATGTATAAAAAGTAATATTTGACATATATACATGATATAGTTTCCCGACACAGAAGCCTTTCAAAGATCGTCACAAAAAGTGATTGTTTTAGCGGCGACACAAAACAAAAAAAAAATGAAAAGAGTGATGGGAGTGGGACTTACATAACCCAAGAATAGGTGGCAAATTAGCGAGTTTTGCATAACTGATTCCTTGAGGGATAGATAGACTAGCAATGGTAATGCCAGCAATAATATCAGATCTTAATAACATGAGATTATACTTAGGACCCCATTCGAAAACAGGGAAGAAAAACTGTAGACCCAAAACAAATTTCCTCAACCCCGTTTGATTCTTGAACCTATGTAGTGGATCGTCTGGGAAAAATATCTCCGACAACCTATGACGGAGTTTCTGAAATGTCGTCCGATGTGGCGGTAAACATACCTTATGTACACCCGCCGTTAGCGACGTCGCCGTTGACGACGAAGCCTCTGCTCCGTCTCCGTCTCCGTACGAATCTTCCACTTTAATAGAATTCAAATTCATCTTTATGTTTTGGTTCAAGAACAAAGAAGAAGTTGAGGAGGATGTGTATTGGGGTTAGTTTTTCAGATTTGGATGAGAGAAGAAGGAATCAGTTAATAAACAGGGCAGTTGAATAGAAATGGATACACTACCCTTTTTATAGAGGAGCAAAGTTTAATCTCACCCAAACATTTTATTTATTCAAGTGAAAATGGGAAAAAATGTGAAGGGGTGCTAGTAACAACTTTGAGAGGACACTATTTTTTCTTTGTGACTATTCGTTTTTAATAATTTTAGGAATTTTGGAAGAACCACTAATGATGCCGCGCCATTTGAAATTCGATGGATAATGAATTTATAATGGGGGTTGGGGTGGGGTGGGGGGTGAATAATAATAATAGGCATGCTCCTCTATTTTTATTCACTAAAAATTGTATGTGGCAAAATGCGTACACATGACGTTTTGTTTAATAATCAAGGAATTTTGGAAGAGTGTAACAATTATGATACACCATTCAAAATTCGATAGATAATGAGTTTAAAATGGAAAAAAAAAACTAATAACATGCATGCTCCTCATCTATCCTTATTTACTAAAATATCACACTTTTGTCTCTAATAGAGTGCGAACATATGACACTTTGTTTAATAATCTAATTTTTTTGAAAGAATATAACAAGTAGTGATGCATCATTTGGAATTCGATGGATAATGAGTCTATAACGGGAAAAAACACTCCTCTATTCTTATTCACTAAAATATCATATTTTTGTCAGTGGCAAATCAATGCGAACATATGTTTTTTTAATAATTTGAAAATTTTGGAAGAACGAACAACTTATATTGCATCATTTGAAAATCGGCGAATAATGAATCTAATGAAATAAAAGGAAAAAGATAATGGACCTACTCTTCTATTCTTATCCACCAAAATAGATTTATGTCAGTGGTAGAGTTCGAACACATAACATTCTGTTTAATAATCTTACGTTAATAATATAATTTTCTTAAACGAAATTATTTTTCGTTTCTGTTTTCAAAGGTGGAAAGTACATGTGAGCAAATTAAATGCTTAGGCATATATAGCAACGTAATTAGTTTGGGTATTATTATGACTTTATTATACATTAGGACATTGATTGTTAATTTATTAATGAAGCACTTTAGGTAATTTCTAACATTTATACTGGGGCAAGAGTAGCTACTCCCAAACCTAAATAAAAGATGACTTTTTTTGTTTATTATAGTAGCTAGGTTAACATTTTTCCATGATTAATCTTTGAAAAATAGCTTGAGTATAACAAAATTGATAGGGACTATTTGTATAGTCAATTCCAACTAATTTAGATTTCAGATATTTTTAAAAGAAATGAGTTGATACAACATTTTTGGTATTCATGTTTAGTTGAGATGACTTATTTTCTTGGAGTGTCTCATACAGTCACAATCTCTCACTCAAAATTCACCAATCAAGAAGTAACTTTGTTCTTTCGATCTATAGAAAAACTACTATTATTTCAATATAAATAAATTCTAAATTCATAACATCATACACGCAATTAAACATTTTGGCATATGTCAATCGTTGAGATGACTTGTTTTCTTGCAGCTTTTAACCCAATTATGACCTCCCTCGCAAGTCTTACCAATTAAACAGAATTTTCGCTCTTCATATAAATTTATTGAAATATTACTACAATTTTAACAAATATTTAATGCTAAATTCATAATTTCATACATGCAATAACTTCATAAAATTTGACTCTGCTGAATTTAAATTTTAGATCCGCCTCTGTTCCGAGGAAGTTAGAAACAGATATATGGTGGCAATTGAGATGCTTTCAGCAAAGTTTAAGTTGTGGAAGACTTTATATTTTAGGCCTTTACTGCTAAAATATGAACAACAATTATACTAATCTGGAATCAGCATTCATTCCTTTTGTGTATTCATTATAAATGATATATATATATAGTATTAGGAATCTAGCCAAAAAGAAGAGAAAAAGATACGTGAAGATTTAATTTACCCTTTAATGCATGATCAAAATAGCTAGCAGTTAGTTATTCACATTTGTCTGTGCTATAAAATGTGAATTTCATATAGTAATATTTTTGAGACAGAAAAGGGAAAGAACAAAATGAAAAACAATATCGTTAAGCAAATCAAATAAATAAATTTTGAGTGTAATTCATACCTTAAAACTATGATAATCGTTTAAGATTATATAAAGAGACGATATGTGATTCTCTCATACACAAGATTGGAGGATATAATTATGACATGCATGAGTGTTGGTATTGGGTAAACCGAGAATATAAATGGGTATATATAGGCCTAATACCTACATGTATCTTTAGATCTAGCTTAACCTCAAAATTAAAGTTTATGAGTTGAAAATTTGTTTAAGAACATTTAATTAATTAAAGAGTCAATAGTTCATTTCCTAAACAAATGTGCGACACAATTAATTATGACATGTATGTAACTTGAGTCTAACGCAATCAAACGTTATAACTAATAACTATATAAGGTGGTAATTGTTCGAGATCATATAATGAGATAACAATTCCTTCCATCAACCAACGTGCAATGGGACACTTAACACCTCCCCTACATCGATCACATATATGACTAGGATACATAAAGTCTGATTAGATGCGAATTCAGGGATTTGAATTTATGAGTTCAATCTTTAAAGTTTTTAGCATTTTACGTACGCGTTATGGTGTATGCACAGGAAAATAAGACTAAACGCCAACATGATTCTAGCAACATATTTTTCTTTGGAAAGAAAAGGAAGAGAATTATTGGGAAAAAAGATCACCAAATTGATATATAGTTCCATAATTCCATGGGATGGTTCTGTTATGCTGGCCTAATTAAAGTTGGGATTATTGATTTGGTAAATTGTGATATCTCACTAATTATTAGTTAAGAATCAGTTATTATTCCATTCCTCTAGTGGCAAATAATAAAGTTCATTTACAAAGGCAAAAGAGACTTAAATAGTAGTTATTCAACTAATTTGATCTTTTCAAATTAAAGTTAATACAAAAACGTATGAGCTACCTGTTTTACACGTACATTTTGATGTGATGAAACTACCGGTAAACATTAGTAAGTTACACATTCATTTCTATTTTATGACGACTCATACAATTGACGCTAATTGTGTGAGATTTTTTTTTATTTCTTCACAAAAAAGTGGATTCAAAAGTATAAGATTTGGATTATTTTCTTGGGAGACAAAAGAAAAAAAGTTCACACAACTAATGTCAGTTGTATCAAACACATGATAGTTTTTTTTTTCTAAATCCTAGTGGAATTCCGCCACCATTTATGCAACAACGTATATAAGTGGGAGGTTTAAATTTCTTTAAAACGGTGATGACACTTTCAAAATCGATTTATTTTAATTTCTTTACCATAACTGAAATTTATTTTCTGACATAGTGAACATCCCATGGTCACCAACAGGCCCATGGAATATTCTAAAAACAAGTGTCTTTCGATATTCAAGAATTTCAAGTGGGTGTTATCCACAATAAAATCAGACTGAGCATTCTAACTTACCCTTAATAAATATATTGAAAAAGATATAGTTCTTTATTAGTTTCATAGTTATGTAATTTTATTTAAATAAAAGTAAAATTGAAAGAATATCATTAAAACCTTCTCGATTAGAAGAAACACCACTTATTTTGAAACATAGATAGTAATTAATTACTCCCTCTAGTCCAAGAAAAATATTTGAGGACATAAATCAAAGATTACTTTCCACTATGTATTACCCTTTTGACTATTCTCAAAGAAAATGTAAAGTAGTTAAGAACCGCATCAAAATGAAGGATAAATATGAAAAAATATCCCAACATTCTCTTAAACTTTGAATAATTCACTTATTATAAAGTATAAAAAATATCCCGACATTCTCTAAGGTAAAGGTATGGTTTGCGTACATTTTACCCTCTGCAGACCCCACTTTATGTGAATACACTGGGTATGTTGTTGTTGTTGTAGTAGTAGTATAATGTATGAAAAAAATCTCATCAATTCACTTAACATGGACTAGTAGGAGTAGCTAATGTTGGGATCGAAATCGAGAGGGCGTCATGCGAAAACTTATAATTGCAAATCTTGAACGACAAATCAGACGACAAAGAAAAATATACTAAAAAGGCATAATACTTTGATATGATTTGGCCACAATTGGTCTACATGTGAAAAACTAATATAAAAGAAAATATAAAACTATCAAGAGAAAATTTCTCCCTAAACAAGACTATCGTAAGGACTACATGGTGGATGATATTGTTTTTCTATTTGAGAAAACATGTCTTCTATTTATAGAATTACAAGACTTTTCTTCCAAGAAAAGAATAGCTATTGTAGAGTTCATTTTTACCAAGAAAACTTTTTCCCGCGTCAAGAAAATCTTTTTTGAATTAAAACACAAATTGTGTAGAATCCAAATAAGGTAGGAAATTCAGGGCAAACCCTAACCGCTAATACCACAAAGTAGGCTAACACAAGAAAATTGTAACACCCCAAGTTTTTCGGGCTAAGATTTACAACCGTTCTAAGCTTGTAGTTGAATCCGAACCCAATGAATCCTATTGTTCCTCAGTGTCGAGATTAATTCGTATGTGTGGGAAGTGCTACGGGTGTGAATTAGGGTCTTAAGGAACCTCTAACACAAGTTAAGTTGAAAGCTTCTCTACCGGCTAAGTTTTCGTATAACTTTCTAACTAGGGTCAACTTCAAATGAACATAACTCCTATAATATAAATAGTTTGGTGGACTATGACCTACCAAATTAAAGGTCTTCGAGTCTTCTTTCCAACACCATCAACCGCGCTTTAATCTGAGTCTGGAGTAAAAAGTTATGACTAGTTTACCAAGAAGACGTCAGTCTGCCTGAGGGTGACGACTCGGCGTGACGAACCGTCACACTTGTGACGATTCGTCAAGCAAGTCATCAGCCTTAATCAGAAAGACCAAAATGTGGTCATTCTTGACGTTTCAAGTGATGACTCGTCAAGGTTCTGACGGTTCGTCACCTGAACCGTCAGACAGACCCATTCTGCACTGTTTACGTACTTTCAAGATTTTTTTTGGTCTTTTTCCACTCTTTTAACATCAAAACTACGTTGTTTCGGCCTACCTAAACCTGATATTAAGCCTAAACTACCCCAAATTCCTCGTTCACTCAGATATCGATTGACTCTTAACAAAAAAATAGAACAAAAGCGATTCTTTTCTTCTCCAAACTCTCAAGAACCCTAAGGAGCAAGAGACTCAAAGTTTAAGGTTTTCTTCAAGTTTCTTCCTCAAACTCCAAGATCAAGGTATGTAAAGTAAATCCTTCAGTATGGGAATCATGTTATCCCCACAACCAAGTTCAATTTTAGTTTCAATCCACGAATCAAGTTAGGGTTTTTTAGAAGTCAGGATCCTTAAGTTTAACTCTTTATCTCTTGATACAAATCGTTGAATATTCCATGCTTATTATCATAAATTCTATGAATTTGGATTCTTTTCCCTGGATTGATTTCTAGTTCATGTCTATTGAATTTTTCAAGAATCTTTGTGAATTTCCTCTTATGAATTTGAAAGTCTATCTGATATTTTAAAGGATTATTTACGTTTTTTTGAAAGTTTGTTTAAAAGTTGCAAGTTTAAGTTTATGAAAAGCTTACAAAGAATCTTTATGGTATTATCATGTCTTGAAAAGAGAAAAAGGCTATCGTATCTTGAAAGTTAAAGCAAGTTATAAAGATTTAGAGCCAAGGCTCACAAAGATAGATATGTTTATGATACGATATTTTGAGTCAAGCATGATTTTTAAAAAGTGTTTTAAGACCTATGTTATGAGCATATAGTATGTTTTGGGAGGACTATTTAGCACCGAGATGGGTATGGGTTTAGATAACACATGCTCCAAAACTACGTTGCCACCGTAGGATAGGATCGTCCGCAAATAGGGTGACTCCTCTATTATTTATAGCCTTCGGGCTCAGCTTTGGGATCCCCAGATTATGTTTCATCTTATGCCCCGGCAAGGTATAAGGTGGCTCTGTCAACGAGGGCAAGTCGTTGGGTTCTGGCAACGTGGACAAGACGTTGTACTCCATGATGCTCACATGATTTATGTCGGTTAAGAGAATTCTCCAAAAAGAAAACTTACTTATTTTAAGATAATATATGATTGGCCGAGGTCACTAGTTTAAAGAGAGGTTTTATGAAGCATTATTTTTTTAAGTTTTGTCCAGACTTTAGTTATTCAGATTTCAGTTTCAGATTTAGCTTTAAGAAAATATTTTAAGAAAATCTTACTTATATTACTTTAAGTTTCAGCACTCATGTCCTTTATTCTTATTTTAAGTTATTTAGCTCTATCTATGGATATATTATTTATGTCTCAGGTTTTCAGTTTTATCAGTTCAGATTTTAGTACTATTTCACTTTACTGCTTTGTATACTAGTACATTCAAAGTACTGACGCCTCTTTTTGGCGCTACATCATTGGACGATGTAGCCCCCAGCTTTCAGATATGCAGGTTTATGAGTAGACTCTTCAGTAGACTATGCCATCAGCTTGAGTGAGTTCTCATTATTCTCAAGGACTTGGCAGTATTCCAGTCATCAGCTTGTTTTGTTACATAAAGGTAGTTGCACTCAGAATGTAATAGAGGCTTCATAGACAGAGTCAAGTAACGTCAGTTGTAACCAGTTTTTAAACCTTTTATTATTTCAGTTAATAAAAGTTTATATTATTTTATTTAATCTTTTTTTTTAGATTAGCCCATGTTTTCCAGCTTCCGCAATTTGTTTCATTAAAAGTTCAGCTTTATGAATTGTATGCCAGACCAAGTGGTTCTCTCGGGCCATTCGTGGTTTCGGGTGACGATTACGTCCAGGGTGTAGGCTCCGGCGTGACAAAAATGGGTATGGAGATGGAAGAAAATAAAACGCAGTAGGCGTGGCTAGAAATTGAGCAATTCCGAGCAACAAACTAATAAGTTAGCTTTTTGGCACCCCATATTTGAACAATTACAAATGCTGTTGCTGCCTGCAGCATTATTAACCAACTTGCTCAATCGAGTCTCTTTTCTTATGCCTTTGACTTAATAAAATGTATACCAAAGTCTGAATTCTGTTCAGAGTCAAAACACATGTGCTTTGAGATATGTGGAGATATCTTCGGTATTGGCCGGCCACCATGAATAATACCATAAGCAGTGAATTATACAACTCGTTTGAGTTAGAGTTCTAGTTACGCGCTCGAAGGAATTTTGTAGTTCTGATCAAAGTTTTGTATTTGTATTAAGAAATTCATGTGCAAATAATTTAATTATTTAGAATCCAAAACTCATATTAACTCAAAATTCTGAAACTCTTTCTTTGCTAATCAACCAAAGAAAAAAATGAAGAAACGGAATATGCACTTTTATATAAAAGCACCTGACTTTGTCCAGAACCTAATAAACTATACTAACTCAAAATTTTGGATCTTTCTCTATTAAATATAACCAAAGGAAATGAAACGTGTGCACTTTCTCTTTAAAGCACCTGGATTTATTCAGAATCTAGTAAGTTATTTTTTCTAAAATTCAGAATCCATAAACTCCAAATTTTGAATTTGTGTCTCTGCTAATTATGACCAAAGGACTAAAAAAGAAATGGAACGTGTGCACTTTTCTCTTTAAACTTTAAAATGCACCTTTAGGAGTTTGTTTATTTGGACTTGAAGAATAAAAAAGTGGTCATCCTCTTTGAAGCCTAATTACCCTAGTGAATAAATTGGGTGATGAGTTGAAGTAACAAAGACCTAACAAATTAAAAAGAGCACCCCCACGGTTCCTTCATCTCCAGGTGGGGGAGAAAAGTGGATTAATGGTGGTTGTTAGCAGTCTAGTGGACAAGTTTATTCCCTGAATATACCATTTTTCATTTTACCTTTTCATGATAGCAACATTGACTCTTAGTTTATAGTATAATTTTTCTAAGTATATATTATTTCAGACTCGAGAAGGAGAGCCTTGGAGTAACTGGTAAAATTGTTGTCGCCTTGGAAACAACCTCTCGCAAAATGTAAGGTAAGGCTGCGTACAATAGACCCTTGTGGTCGGGCCCTTCCCCAAACCCTGCGTATACCGGAAGCTTTAGTGCACCGGGCTGCCATTTTTTATTATTTCATACTCAAACTAGCAAGCTCATGAAGTCAATTTAACTTACAGAAATGGCTGGATCGTTATCAATTAGTCTGCACGTTCTCCACTCTTGTGAGAGTTGTGGTAATTCAGTGTCTTTGGGATACTCAATAGCCCTATAAACCTATGAACCATGACGAAATATAAAACCAAAGTTTGTTAAAAGTGTATAGTATGATCATCTCTGCAAAAGTAATTGAAATTGGTTATGAATTTCGTTGTTCATCCGTCGTTAAATTGCTCGTAGCTAACAAATTTTTTTTAATAATTCGTCGCTAAATATGATCAACACTAGATTCTGATGTTTTGCTACATAATTTGTCTGTCGCGATATAATTTTAGTTTTTTTTAGTAGTTTATTAGGAATCATATGTGGTAATATGTGAATTTCTTTTTATCAATGGGTGGTGATGAAACTTGATCGAATTCAAGACCTATGTTAGTTTTAATATCATATTGAAGTATGCGATCAGGCAAGGGCAGGAGAACTGGTTGCAATGACTACAAAGATCAAATGAGCTAAATTTATTTAAAGCGACATTAGGCTATTCTAACTTGCGTACAAGATTCTTATACATAAATTTGGTACGTAGTCCTTTCTTACGGGCTATTCAAGGTCTATTGGCTAGCATTCTTGATTATGCAAGCCTCGTTTATGCGCAATTAAGTTTGTTTTTCTTTTAATGTTTTAATGAGAGTGACCTTTCAAAGAGACTTTTCCCTTCTTAAAGGGATGGCTCACTCTCCTTTAAGAATGGCTTAGCTAGTAGGCTAGCTGCAACATCAATGGGCGAAAACTAAACCAATCTAATAAATGGCCTAATAATACATATTTTTAACGTAACAATTTGGTCAAAAAAGATAGTAAGATCGACATTTGGGAATTAAAGAGAGCTTAGACTAACTATAGTGGTATCCTAAATCATCACCATAAATCAACAAGATTAATATTTAAATTAAAAGTATAGGAAGCTTAGTAGAAAAAGAGGTTTAGTGTATCTCATCAAGAATTATAATGATTAATGGAATCTTTTTGTGTCTTTGTGGGGGATTATTAGCTCAGAAGTGGGAAAAGTGACTTGTTTAGATTTACTTTTGTCGACCATAATTGTGATTAAAAATTTCCTCATTGGTTAGATTTAGTTGATTGTACTGATAGGCGTAACGTTTGCATCACTATAACATATTAAACACTTAGGTAGGATAATATTATTTTTGTCATATTAGTGTTTTTGCATCGTTTAGTTATTCAAGTATCAATTATTACTGATTTTTGGACTTAAATTGGACATTAATTCATTCACTTTCTCCATACGAACTTCAGATATGTATAAATAATATGAAAAGTATAATAGGATAATATTAGTTCCTTTAGTTCCTATAATGATCTTTTAATTTGTCATATTAGTGTTCTTTTAGCTCCTCAATTGTTTACTTCTTCCCTTTTCTTGGGACTTCAAAAGCTTGTATATACACGGTTGAGTTTTCGCTCTGAGGATTTTTTTTTATTTTAACTTGTATGTGCACGTGTTCTTTTTATTGTAGATACTTACTCGATTAATTCAAATTTTATTCGCATAAGAGGAATTGATCCCTAACAATGGAAAGCTACCGTGGGTAGGGGTGTACATGAATTGGGTTGGTTCGGATTTTTTAAATACCAAATCAAATCATTAGTGTCGGATTTTTTAATTTATAAACCAAACCAAATCAATAAAAGTCGGATTTTTTAACCTCGGGTTTTTTCGAATTGTTTCGGTTTCCTCAGGGTTTTCCCGGTAAAGTCTTTACACAAATATATAATTAACTTGTGCTTCAAATATTTCTTTAGTCATAGCAAGATACAACTATCTAAGGTATTTCTTTAAAAAATAACACAAAAAAATGAGTGATGACAATAAAATATTTAACCAAAAAAATAATAAAATCAAATAGAATAAATATTGCATATTAATAAGTCATAATAAAAATTATCATAATTTAAAAGTATTAAATCATGCTAAAATAAGTCTAATAAGTATTAACTACATGACTAAATATTAAACAGAAAAATAAAATTAGTTTATGTATTTATGTAAAATTAAAGAATAGATATGTAACGTGATTGTCATTCCTAGTGTTGAATTAAATAATTTTTTATTAGCGTTAGTATTGATTTGGGCAAGTTATTAATATCTATGGCTATGGGTTATAAAACTTATTGGACCATTTAAAATTCTAAGTTTAAACTTGAAATAATATGTTGAAAGATAAAAACTATGAAAAAGTTTAAGAAATATTTATAAATTACATCACAATAAATATTTTTATGCATAAAATATTTTTAAAAATAGTATACATGTAATATCGAGTTGGTTCGATTTGGTTTGACTTTTTTAGTTAAAACCAAACCAAACCAATTATAGTCGGATTTTCTTTTCAATACCAAATCAAGTCAAACCAAACCATTAGTCGAAATTTTTTTCCGATTTGACTCGATTTGTGGTTTGGTTTGGTTTTCGATTCAATTTTATACACCCCTAATCATGAGTATCATCATTCACGGGGATTGAACTTGAGAGATAAAGAAATCTTATCGATCCTACCACACCTTTTGATGATTCAAATGGTGTGTTTTAGTTTTTCATATAAATGTTAATCTCTTTTTTTTTCTTCCAAAGACCAATTTATGACCAACATAATGTGGCAAAAAAAAGCCTTTTTACATAGATAGTGTATTATAAAGCTTTATTTACAAATTATAGTATAAGTTTTACTCTTACAGATTATAGTCTTACTTTTCTTATCAAAAATAGCAGAATCAGCTAAATACATATATAATACATTTCTAACACTATTTTAATGTACTAACAAATAAACTAATTTGAATAATATTTGAATGTTTGAAATTCAAATATAATACATTTTTAACATCATTAATAAGAGAATAATAAACAACAATTGTAATACATTTTAAATTTAATATATATTATACATATATAGGCATGTTTCAATGCACGTAGTGAATACATAACTAAAATATTTTTAATACAAATATATTCTAAGTATTATATGTGAATTTCAAATATTTTCGTACAATTTAAATTAATTACGTTATTAGAAATGTATTATATATGTTTTAGAATAACAACTATCGAATTCATAATAACGTATAATATTGAATTCGAACTGTATTACAACTATATTTATATTTAATATAGTTATAATTCGCCTTTAATACAACTTTAAAAGTTTCACCTCTTCTTCTACCGTGAATCACCACCACCATACCTCCATAAACAAACTACCACCATCACCACACAGTCCATCCATTATCAGAGAAACTTCGTCAGATCTCCAAAACAGGCGCCTCCCAGCTCCTTCATTTCCACCATAGTCCCACCGCCACCCACCATTTTTATTCCATCTACGGTGAAGAACCCACAAAGCAGCCACCAAACTCCATTTTCCCTCATTTTTTGTGTGGAAACAACACCACCATCATACTCCACCTTTCTCGTTCTTATCTTCTCCAGCAAACTCACTACGCTGGAGTGACCAACAAACAACACCACAATAACTCATACTGCCCACAATCTCTGTGTTGGCTTCATTGAAGATGAATCATCGCCGGAGAGATTTTTTCGATCAGATCTACACGCCAATGGATTTCTAACCCAGAAAATAAAATAAAATAACTATGAGAATACAAATTGGCCATCGTCGAATTTCGTGAAGCTCACTAGAGCTCATAATTTTGGTTGAAATACAGTGATTTCGTGAAGCTCACCAGAGTTCGGAGTTCCATTTCTTTCGTCGGAGCATTTTTCAGATCTGTAACAGGAGTGAGGAGATAGAGTTGTACAGTGTTGTTTGGTGGTGATGTGGTGGAATTTCGTCGAAAAAACAGTGAGGTTTGAAGATGGAGAAGAAGAAGTAAAGTGAAGAAGAAGAAGAAGAAGAAAAGTGGAGAAGAACAAGTATAGTGGAGAAAAGAGAGAGCATATACTTTATTTAAGTAAGCAGCTATTAAATGTAATAATAAATTATATACCGTAATAAATTTAAAGCACCATTAAAAACATAATAAAGCTTTCATAAGATAAAAACAAGGGAATATCCATATTTGTGTTCTCAGCCCACCTCAATTAGGTCTGATCTATACAACTTAGCCTTGCAATGTTGTAGCATCCAATTTCAGATAGTTACAAGAGCAACATGCATATTAGAACTTGTTGACTGATCCAATTTACGGGATAACTACACAAATGCCCTTTAAAGGGAGTGGCTTTGTATTTTTGCCCCCCATAAAAATGGTCTTACAAAAATAGTCTTTCTTGTTTTTCATGTATAGAGCAACTACCTTTTTTCCCCTCTACACCTCAAATATTTTTAAATAACTCTCAATGCTCATTTATCTCTCAACTTTTATATATATTTCTTTTTCTTTTTTTTCTTTTCTTTTTTTTATTTCTATTTTTTATTTCTATTTTTTCTTTTTCTTTTTTTTTATTTCTATTTTTTCTTTTTTCTTTTTTTTTCTTTTTTTTTCTTTTTT